>JANAVB010007197.1:738367-775867 GCA_029216955.1 Iris pallida
TTATGCTACTTTTTACGCGCAGAGGGTCTAGTCTATAAATAGACTTATTTTTAATAGAAGACGACATCAAGAGAGATACAGGAGAGGAGATTTTGAGAAAATTCATACTGTCAGAGTGATATTCCCAGAAGCATTTTTTCAACTTTTCTCAAGAACAGGGTGAAGCAAAGCAGGAAAGCATTCGACTGTGCCATCAGTGCCGTTGTTCGATACGGTTTTGGATACTTAGTTCTTCCAATTGTTCAACTTCTTCAAGCAGTTCTCTTTATCATCATCGTATGGTCCAAGGAACAAAGTGATCCCTCTCAGATCAGACTTCCATAGCAATAGTTCCCAGAAACAATTTGTACTTTTGTATTTTTTTCTAGTTTTCTTTTAAAAGCCAATTTTAGGCATTTTGTTAAGTAAAACAAAATGACGACTCTGCTAGGGATGACTTTCTCCTCTGATGAAAAATCAATTGCTCAATATGATGATGTGTCGGTCGGATCGACAAAGAAGACTCTGGTTGTTCACTTAGACCAGACTGTTTACGAAGAAATGCTCCGAACTGGGGGTAGTACTCGTTGTTCCAATGTTCAAAAATTGCGGAAGGCACAAAAAGTTTGGATTCCTAAGTCCAAAGCATCCTCGGATCTCCCTTCTATCTTTGAAGGCAAAGGAATCCTTCCCACTCCTGTTGTGGAGGCTCCCATCTGTGAGTAGGCAATCTCTACTTCAGTGATGTGCCCTGGGCATAAAAATCAGTCTTCCGTCTGTGACATGGTAGACTCCAAAGTTTTACACTCTGTACGTAAAAATCAGTCTCTCATCTGTGACGTAGTAGACTCTCAAGTTTTATGCTCTGCGCGTGAAAATCAGTCTTCCGTCTGTGACGTGGTAGACACCCAAATTTTACGCTCTACGCATAAAGGTAAATCTCCCATCTGTGATATGGCAGATGTTCATGTTTTACGCTCTACGAGTAAAGGTAAATCTCTTGTCGGTGATATGGTATATAAAGTTCACAATGATGCCTTTGCATCTAAAGTGAATTTACCTGCACGCATGCAGCGTAAAAACAAGAATTCTATTGTTGGTAAAACTTCAGTTTTTCACCAACAACCTTCTTACACTGCTTTATACATGGTACCAAACCTTCAGATTACGCGTAATGCTGATGGAGTCCCTTGTGCATAAAAATCTCAGGATTTACGCACGCAACTCCAAGCACGTAAAAATTTATAGTTTGGTTCTACGAATGCAGCCAGTAATCTTTTTTATACGCAAGGGACTAAACGTTTCTCTGTCCCAAATATAATAAAGAAGGCGACTCCTTCTACTCCTTCTGATTTATGTGAGTTGCTCGTACAAAAGCGTAAAAACAGAAAATCTCCTGTGACACTCTCCCAAGAAAATCACCCTTGTGAGTGTCATCAGATTGTAATCAACTGTTGCTGTTCGGCTTCTAAACGGTCAGTTTTTGACCGATTAAGCTACAATGTGCCTCAGCAATCAGTTGATGATCAAGAACATGAGTTGTCATATGCATCAGTCAATATGGCATCTCATATCAATAGAGGACGACGTCCAAGACGCAATTCGTCCCGGACTCCAAGCCAACAACAATTCAACCGACTCCTTGATACTTTTGAAGGGGTATATCAGAATACTCGATCAAAAGTTCAAAGATCATTACAATCTTCAGATTCAGAAGCTGGAGGTACCCAGTCGTTTGAGTCAGAAACTGATAGCGTTGATTCATACCTCTATACCAATCCCTCTGTATGTTCAAAGGAGGTTGAATCCTATGCTATTGGAGACAAACCAGAGACGTCAATTGCTAATACAGAATAATATCTCTCTTCAATTGAGCAATCACTGAAGGACATGCTTTCCATGATGCAAAGCATGTATCAAATAATAATGACTCAACAAACTGCTCAGCAGGCAGTAATAACACCGGTGCAGGTAGCAGCACAAACTCAAGATAGTCAAGGGGTTGATACACCTTTGAATAATCTTAGTCAAGCGCCTGCTATCAATCAAAATTTTGCAGCCCCAGAACCTCTCATTTCAGAAGATGTACCACCTCCGGTGGAGTTTACGGTACATCCAACAACTATTCAATCGAATGTGCTTCCTCAAACTAGTGAAGCTATTCATGCAGTGCGTGAGCTAAAAGCAAAGTTTGAAGTTTTGAAGCACAAGGATCAGCTCCAGAGGTTAGGGATTAAGCAACCGTATCCTTCTCATTAGAATGATATACCTTTTCCTCCAATATTCAAGCCATAATCGATGGTGTTATTTGATGGAAAGGCCTCTCCTAGTCAATATATCAATTATTTTGATATTATGACTGTGCATCTGTAGAAGAATGATGCTCTTCTCGTCCAAGTTTTATCGGGTGTTTGACGGGTTCAGCTTATGACTGGTATCGCAGTCTACCCGACAATTGCATATCGTCTTTTGACGAGTTTAAAGCAATATTTCTCTCTCGCTTCTATGAAGGAGGCATGAACATGAATATGTCCTCCTTAATAGAGATCAAACAAAAGGAGAAGGAAGATACTCGGACGTTTATTGAATGTTTCCAATAGGCAACTTTGAAAATGCCTCCTGGTATGCCAGATTCAGCATTGATTGATACATGCAAGATGAATCTGCGACCAACTATTACTGTCTTTACGGGCTCTCAATTCACAGATTGGGCCACGCTCATTATAGCAGCAGTTTTAGCCGAGACCAATTGTAGATTGGCTCGTGAACATGGGATGATCTTTGCCTCAGAAGACAAAAGAAAGAAAGCCTCTTCAGGTAATAATTTCGGCAATCGCAATAGAAAAGGGAAGGAAACCCTAGTGGTTAATCTTTCAAAATCCAAAATAATGCCAAATAATCAGGAGTCTTCCAAACCAAAAGAAGAGTACTCTTTTGATGACAGTGATATCCCAGGGATATTCCAATGTCTTGTAAAGAGTGGCAAACTCCAGATTCCAGAGCCAAAAAGACCTAATGAGGTAAATCTGACTGACAATCCCAAATATTATATCTATCATAGATACATAAATCATCCTATCAAGGCTTGCTATGTTTTAAAGAAGATAATCCAAGAGTTGATAAATGCTAATGCCATCGCTTTAACTAATGATGAGCATACAGTTACAACTAATATGATTTCTCTTCAATTTGGAGATTTTCCTCCACAGCAAGTTCCAGATGGGATTGTCCCAATTCTAAAGGCGACAATAAAAATTGTGAATCTCATGACTGCTAGAGAGCAAAATGAAAGATTATTGTCTCTCATATTAAAAAATGGTAAAATCATGTGGGTACATCCTGACTTAGTACCTAAAATGGAAGATGAAGGTAAAACTTCAAAATCCAAAAAAGGTAGGAAAGTCAAAACCTACAATATGATTTCTCATGTTGTTACTCCAGACCATGATGATTTGGATCATCTTTGGGATGGCATTCCTTTGGAGGATAGGCTGAGGAGTTTAAATATATTCCCTCCAAGTTTGGCTCCTCCTACCAAACTTAAACTTACTTATCGACAATGGCTAGCAATAAATAGTGTCTCTTTATATAGGTCACAACAAGTCTTTGCTGCTTATGAGAAAGCTCCTACAGGGATTCTTCCTTCTGTCCTGAATACCCCTACTCCTGTGGTTACAAAAGTTTATGTTCCTCCTTCTCCTGTTGAACCATCTATTGAAAGTCCGCTACCCACGCACATATACAGTCAACAATCAGTCCATCTCATGAAAAAGATGGGCTATGACTTTCTAAAGGCGGGAGGCTTGAACTATAAAAAAGGAATACGACTTCCTTTACAAATTCAAGATCAAAAATCCAATGTTGGATTGGGTTTTGAGGTCCCTCATAAAAATCCTCGCAAGAAAAAGACTAAGGGAAAGAAGAACAAAACCTGTAATATGGTACTTCATTCTCCTGAGTCTGAAGTAGAAACCTTTGTTGGTGTGAGATCCAAAAAACAGTACCATAAAGATTATGAGGGAACCTCCAAAGAAACAGATGACGTCACTGAAACACTATCAACTCAGTCATCTTCTGTTCCTGCTGAGGTAAGGCCTTCTAAACCATCTGTGGTTGAGAAAGAAAAATAGAAAGCAGTACGCTATGACGTTCCATTGAAGTCTGCTTCAAATCAAGGGGTGGTGATGAAGCCCTACAAGTTCGATATTCTAGCCCAATTAGCTAATACTCCGGCTAGACTCTCTATCTTTGAGTTGTTTCGTCTTTTTAAAGAAAGACGAGAAACTTTGAGCGAAGCTTTGCTACAAGCAGATTCATGCTTAGCTCAACTCAAGAGTCCTGACAATATACCAGTGTCGTGTCCACAATGTCATAGTCTGATGGAAGCAATTCCTAACATTACCTTTACACAAGAAGATATGCTGTTGAATCATAATAAACACGTTAGGCCTCTGTGTTATACAGGGTATATTGAATCTACTAAAATTGACAGGATTTATATTGATCATGGGTCTTCTATTAGCATGATTTTTTAGAGTATGCTACGACCCTTGAGGATTTCTACTAGTGATTTGACTTACACTAGTACCACAATAGTTGGTTTTAACTCTGGAAAGAGTAAACCATTGGGGAAAATTCGTCAGAAGATTCAAATAGGTGATCTTCGAACTATGGCGACCTTTTATGTTATCAACTCAGATGTATCTTACAACATCCTTCTTGGAAGACCATGGATACATGAGCATAATATTGTGCCTTCGACTCTCCACCAATGCTTCAAGTATGTAGATTCTCAAGGGATTATGAAGACCGAATTTGCAGATATCAATCCTTTTAAGGGTGTTGAAACCTATTTCTCTGATTCAATACTCTATAAACAGGAGCAGGTGAAAGAAATATCTGATATGGCTGAAGACCGGTCGCCTGCAGAAGATCAACCTGTCAATAAAGATCCTCCAGAAGATCAACCTTTGAAGATTAAAGTCAAAGGACGAATGCAACCCCAACCTGTCAATGATCAACCTCTGATGATCAAGGTTAAAGGAAGAACTCGAGCTTCGTCTGAGGAATCTGTGAAAATTTTAGTCAAGATCCACGTTCATCCTCTTATGACCAAAGTCAAGGGACGTACTTCTCGTACGAATGATCCAGAACCATTGATTATCAACCTTGGCAAGCCTACGCAGAAGACGGATGACGGTCCGTTAATGATAGATCCAAAGCATAGTAGTCAGTTTGTAAATAATGTAAATATTGATCATTCTGTACTTTCTCATATTAATAAAGATTTCCTTTTGTAGTATATGGCTGTCAAATTTATTGAAAGAATGACTTTATCTGCCGATGATCAAAGTCATCAACATAAAAATGACATAAATACAGAGGAAACCTTATATATTAATCATAAGGAAAATTTCTTTCCTCCTCATGTCGATGTTGGACCTTATGCTTAAAGGTTCCGAACATCCTTTCCTTATCTTTTACTTGTAGCCGCTTCATCACAAGCTTGTGTAGCTTATAGAAGTCACGAATAATCTTATTTTATGGTCCCGTCTAATAAAAAAAACAAGCGCCAAATTGTGTTTGGCTTGGCTAGAAATATCCCGATTACTCAGACAGATAATCTCAGTGAGAAAGATAAAGAAAGAATCTGAATTGACAAATATAGTCAACAATCTCTTAAGATTATCCAGAATATGGGATATGATATGAAGACTATGCAAGGTCTCAATCAAGGCAAAGGTAGACGGTTACCATTATGTGGTGATCTATTTTACCAGAAAACTCGTCATGGGTTGGGATACGATTTATCCTACATGTTTAATGAAGATATACAAGAAGAATTTTCTTCAAGTTCTTTACAATCCTCAGATTCTGAAGAAATCTAGTTCATCGAATCGGATACATCCCACATGTATAAAGAAGATATGGAAGAAGAATTTTCTTTCAGTTTTTTACAATTCTCATATTCTGGAGGAAACTATTATGATGAACCTGAGTGCGTATTCTCAGTCAACATGGTTCAAACTGATGGTGAATTTGAGCCATTTGAAAATGACCCTTGGGCACAACAAATAGACACTCAGTGGGAACTTCATTTTGAACAGCGACAGCCGCCTACAGAAAATAAAGTCGTCCAGATTGATGTTGGAGACGGAACTACGTCTAAGCCGATATTCATCAGTAAAAACCTTTTTGAAGATGAAAAGGAAGAGTTGATACAGCTGATTAAAGAATATATCGATATCTTTGCATGGAGTTACGAGGATATGCCATGTCTAGATCCTAAAGTAGCTACTCAAAAACTTAATATTCTTCCTAATGCCAAGCCTGTAAAACAACAGCAGCGACGTTTTCAACCAGATATGATGGATATAATTGAAGCAGAAGTCAAAAACTGATCACATGTGGCATTGTTCGTAAAGAACAACACCCAGACTGGGTTGCCAACATTGTACCTGTCATGAAGAAGAATGGAAAAGTCCGAGTTTGTATAGATTTTCGAGATCTTAATGCAGCTTGTCCAAAAGATAAATTTTTACTTCCAATTATCGATGTCATGATAGACAATACATGTGGTTTTGAACGTATGTCTTTCATGGACGGATTTTTAGGATACAATCAAATTAAGATACATCCAGGAGATAAAAAAATATACCGCTTTTCGTACACCCCTTGGAGTTTACTACTATACAGTTATGCCATTTGGTCTGAAAATTGTCGGTGCTACGTATCAACGGGCCATGAACAATATTTTTTAAGAGCATCTACGAAAAACAGTTGAATGTTATATGGATGGTATTGCTGTCAAAAGTCGATCAAAAAATGATTACATTTAAGACTTAAAGACAGTATTTGAGTTGATGCGTCAACATCAACTGAAGATGAATCCTACTAAGTCTTTCTTAGGAGTTTCTATTGGCAAGTTTTTGGGATTTATCATTACTTCTCAAGGTATCCATGTTGATCCTGACAAAATCAAAGCGATTCTTGAAATGCGTCCTCCACGCAATCTAAAAGAACTCCACGGTTTCCAAGGTCGCATTGCTTATATCAGGAGATTTATATCAAATCTTTCTGGGAGATGTCAACCCTTCTCTCGTCTATTAAAGAAAGGTTTATCATTTGTTTGGGATAAAGCATGTCAAAAAGCTTTCAATGACATCAAGCAATACCTTATAAATCCACCTGTCCTCGTACCTCCAGTGGTGGGAAGACCATTTTTGCTCTATGTTCGAGCCTTGGATCATTCACTTGGTGCTCTTCTAACATAAAAAAGTGATAAAGTTCATGAACAGGCAATTTATTATCTTAGTCGTATGATGGTTGTAGCTAAACACAGGTATACTCCTGTGGAGAAAGAATGTCTGGCCTTGGTTTTTGCCGTTCAAAAGACACGACATTATGTGTCAGGACAAACTATTCATGTTATATCCAGAATAAATCCTATTCGGGTATTGATGAGAAAGCCAAGCATTCTTAACTCCAGGTTAGCCACCTGGGCAATGTTGCTTACTCCTTATGATATGGTCTATGTACCTTAAAAATCAGTGAAGGGTCAAGCATTAGCTGATTTCTTAGCAGCTCACCCCATACCTGAAACATCTAAGCTATATGAGGATATTCCAGACGAACTCGTTGATTGCAACATGACATTGAAGGATGACATTTGGCAACTATATTTTGATGGAGCATCACGGGTTGAAACTAAAGGCAATATTGTCTCTGGAGTAGGCATCGTTTTGGTCTCTCCTGATAAAATGGTCATATACCGTGCTTATTCTCTTAATAAACCATGCTCCAATAATGTGGTAGAATATAAAGCTCTGCTAATTGGTCTTCAAGTAGTAAAACAATTGGATATTGAGTTCCTAGAAGCTTATGGAGATTCTCAAGTGATTGTTAATCAGGTCAGAGGGACATATGAAGTTAGAAATCCTTATCTTATTCCCTATCATCAAGTGGTAATCGAATCGGTCCTTTCATTCAAAGGATTCTTTATTGAATTCGTACCATGTTCTCAAAATTTGGAAGCTGATGCTCTTGCTAGTTTAGCTGCAGACTTAGTTGTTCCAATTAGAAGACAAAACACCATTACTTTGTTGGATAGAGACTTATTCTGTGTCAAAAATAATTTGCATATCGAACAGAGCTATACTAAAGAATCAAGTTCTCAACAAAAGGATTGGAGAAGTCTATTCATTGATTATGCGGTCCATGGAATTTAACCTGAAGATCCAAAAGAAGCTGCATCAGTCAAGAGACGATCGTTTCGATTCTATTATGATTCTTCTTTACATATGTTATATCGTCATTCTTATGACGAACTTTTGCTGTATTGTCTCTCGAGAGTGAAGCTAAGCAAACACTCCGTGAAGCTCATGATGGTGTCTGTGGTGCCCATCAATCGGGTCCGAAATTACAGGACCGTATTCGAAGAATGGGGCATTATTGGCCTTCCATGATAGTAGATGTTGTAGATTATGCCGGATGGTGTAAAGCATGTCAGATTCAGACCGATTTTATTCATCAACTATCAGAATTCTTACGTCCTACAACAGCTTCATGGCCCTTCGAAGCTTGGGGCATGAATATTATTGGTCCAATTAATCCTCCTTCTATTGAGGGACATCGATTTATACTGGCAATAACCGATTACTTTTCTAATTGGGCAGAAGCGATTTCCCTTGTTGAAGTAAAAACATCTAACGTGGTTAGCTTCATCAAACACTATGTAATTTATCGTTTTAGGATTCACCGAAGGATAATTCATGATAATGGACCCCAATTTGCCAGTCAGACATTTTATCGATTCTGTGACAAGAATTGGATCCAAAATCTAGCTTCTACGGCTTATAATCTAGCTGCTAATGGTTTGGCTGAAGCTTTCAACAAGACAATCATTAAACTTCTCAAAAAGTTCGTTTCTTCTAATAAACGTGATTGGAATGAGAAACTTGGAGAATGTTTATGGGCTTATCGAACGACAGTCCGAACTCCTACTAGTTTTACACCATTTTTACTGGTTGACGGATGTAAGGCTGTTCTTCCACTGGAAATCCAGATTCCATCTCTTAGAATAGCCATTGCTAATGAGCTAACTACAGAGAATAATGATCGATTGAGACTTCCAGAACTTGAAGGTCTAAACGAGAAGCGTCTTCAAGCACAACAGCAGCATCGTCGGGTATGTCCGAAGGTACCCTGACTGGTTCTTCGACGTTCCCTTCCTTGGGCCATCGAAGACTCCCTTTCATATTGTAGCCATGTACGAAGGAGCGAATGGATGCATAAAAGCGAGCATACGTATGAAGTATTCGTAGCTCGGTTGTGCTTGTAGCAGTCGATACTCTGAATTTAGCACCGGTACAAGCAGTGCTAAAGTATCTCCAGGCTCTTGCACCATCAATTAACTTCCCATAATGATGGAAGCTGGTGGAGGGATTACCAATGTAAAGTTGGTCACATCCAAACTGGCAAGCGAACTGACTTGGTAGTTACGGTTCGAACGCACAGTTGTCTTCATTCCTGTACATCAGATGTGAGGGTCTGATGCACATTAGCCATTTGAAAACCGACACAGGTAATGAAGTCCTCCATTCGCCTCTATATTCAAATTGTACACTGAGGCAATCGACTGGAACTTATGTCCTTGTGCAGAAAAAGTTCCATCCATGAGAATAGTTCAACAATGCTCGGGTATTTGCCACTGTAGTTGCAGTCCACGTGGCTTTATTGAATTTCAGGAGGAAGACCTCTGCATTATCTCCGGGGCCTGGCGGCAACAAACTGTAGTTATGATGCAATAACCAGCCCATCAGATAAGTATAGGGCATCTCTACCCTAGGGAAATCTCTTCGGTGAGGAGCATTGTTGATTAGCTCATCACCAAAGGTCAGTAAACCAGCATTTATTCGACACACCATTGCCGATAGCAGGTTGATTCTGACCTTGAACACCAAACGTACTGCCAGCCACAGTACGTTTCGGTGGATTGTGTCAGCTGTGCTAATCCCTGGCATGACCCATCTCCGCAGCCACAGAGAAAGAAAGCCTGCTAGCAAGGCTTCTCTTGAGATCTTCTGACCGCCGTGCCTCAAATAGCTCAAAGCTTCAGTCCCCGCAGGGATGTCTCCAGTCTTAGTGGTCAGATACTGGTCTGAAGACTTATGTGTGATCATCAAACTATGGATCAGATCTGAAGGAATTATTGAACAAGGGTTGATGGTTGGAGCCTTATTTTCTTGAAATCTCCCTAGTCGTTCTTGGATATCCTATTCTCGTGGTAGAATAAATAGGTTGTCCATTTATTAGTATATGCCATGTACGACCCACTTTCATACATAGTGGTACAAATTAAATAATGGCATATTAATTCTTGATATACTTTGACTAGATCAGGATTTTTCTCGCTGATCTCTGCTAGTTCCCGGTTGGAGGGAATATACTCTTCATAGGGAGCTTCACCCATCGACAACTTAGAGAAGAACTGCAGCTCGTACAGTGCAAAACCCATCTCACCTAGTGGGGTTGCAAAAGTTCCTATTGAACTGATGTACAACTCCATAAGAGCCAAGAACAGGTTACTTTCCATCGGTATACCCTGGCTTGTGGAGGCCACTACGTCATAAAGGCCAATGGCTTCCCGATCCATCTTGAAGTTTTTCATGATCCAGGCACTAAGCTGAATCCAGTTCTGGTTATAAGGTATCATCCACCCTGGTAGCCTAGGGTTGTCCTGAGGGTATAATACTGAAGCCTTCATGAACTTGTTAATGAATATTAGAGTCTGCACCGGTTGGATCAGAGCTGAATCTTCACTTGGTGTGAATCCAGGTAGTAGACCGGAGAAATGGACGACACCACCACTAGGAGTACTGATGTGGTAGCCCATTTTGTTGGCCCCATCCCTCTCGAAAATGATTCTGTCCGATCTACCATGACTGCTGGGAGTCAGGTTCCATAGCATTTGTCGTGGATGGGTGGCATGTACGAAAGCAGATAAGGGATAATCTCTGGCCATGTCTGGGAGATACATCGCCTTCTCTTCAAATTTGAACACCAAGCCTTCTTCTTGGGGTGTGGTTGTGATTGAAAATCTATAGCGTCTCCAAACAGGACACAGGCTTAAAGAATTGTTGGTCATCTAGCGATACCAGCAATTCTCCATTTATCATCGACAACAGCATTCTGTCCTCCTAAGCAGCTATTAGCTGTTGTCTCCCTTCAGGGTATTGCGGATGTGATTGAAGGAATTCCACATGGAAAAAATTCTCCAAGTAATTTGAACCCACCATACCAGCTGGTGAGCCAAATATTTCTGCAAGGGGATGAATCTGCAAGTCCACTGCCAAGAGAAAAAGAAAAATCAAGTTCGTAAAATCTAATTTGAATTTTTACGCAGATGACTTAGTCTGAATTTTTATGCATAAAAATTAAAGACTATGTACTAGAGAGCTTGACTATGCAAACTTTACGCTTATGCGCAAAAAATTAAGTTGATAAAATTTTAAGTGCAAAAGTTCTTTGTTTTACGCAAAGTCTTTCACTTGTGATTTTACGCTGGCACGTATTGACGTGAGCGTATTTTGATTTTTACGCTGACACGTATTAACGTGAGCGTATTTTGAATGTTACGCTGACACGTATTGACGTGAGCGTGTTTTGTTTTTTATGCTGGCACGTATTGACGTGAGCATATTTTAAATTTTGTGCTGACACGTATTGACGTGAGCGTATTTTTTTTACGCTGGCACGTATAACGTGAGCGTATTTTGTTATTTCAATTTCTACGCTGACACGTATAAACGTGGGCGTGAAGTTTAGGGTTCGCATCTTCTTCTTCTCCGACGAACTTACGGCCGAATTAGGGTGTTCTACCTTTTATGGTCGGAGCCACTGAGGGGTTGGTCTTGCGGGGTGTCTCCGATGGTGCGGCGACAGTTTCCGTGCATTCGTTTCTCGATGAAGCAGCGACGGGCTTCTTCTCCTTGGCGTCGGCAGTGGTTTTGCTCATGGGGGCCATTGGTTAGAATTGAGAGTATGAAGAAAAAGAGAGTAAAGAAAGTTCAAGAATGAGTAAAGTTCTCTCTCTATCGGCAAGACTCTATTTATAGAGAATTTTGAAATCTGTTCAAATTCTCGAAATTTACGTTGACTGTTGGATATCCCGAATATTACGCTTCTCAGTCGACCGTTGGGTATCCTGAACTTTACGCAGACGGTTGAGTATACCGAATTTTACGCGGACTATTGGGTATCCCGAATTTTACGCGAACTATTGGATATCTCAGATTTTACGCTTCTGTTTAAAGTATTTCAAATCTTTGAAAAAATTTGAAAACTTTGAAGGGGGTCTTGTAGAAGTATAAATAAATTACATAGACCAAGTCAAAGAAGTTGAGAGCTTTACGCAAGTCAAACTAAATCAGAATCGGATTTTACGCAGAGAGCAAACAGGGTAAAACTCTACGCGAGCTACTTTACGCGAGAGGCATCCTCAAACTTTACGTGGGAGACAGGCTGTCCACATCGCATTTAATGCGCGTGATACTGTTCTGACAGAATAATTTTCTGACAGCAAATTACGCAGAAGCCGAGAAGATTTTTTTATTAAACCCAACACTTGTTGTTTAGTGTGCAGATGGGCTACTTTACGCTCAAGAGATTGCTTCCTTTACGCACGAAGCTATTTCGAGTTTTTTACGCTCAAGACTTTTGTGCGCGTAGAGTTTATTTGAGCTAATTTTACGCTCAAGGCTACTTTTTAGCCACTTTATACGGGAAGTCTATTTTGAGTTATTTTACGCCTAGTCTGCTACTTTACGCAGGAAGTCTATTTTGGGTCATTTTTACGTCCAATCTTTTCTGGCTATATGAGAAAGTGGTCTGCTTACGTGTCTTTCATGCCACATTTATCGAGGAATGTGTGTACGTGCTCTCTCCATTTTGTTGAAGTAGTGGGACACATGTCACCATGCGTAAAGATTAAAACTCTACATGGGACACGTGTCATCACGCGTAGAGGTTGATTTCCATCATGGGTGACAATTACTTGCGTAGAGACCCAATTATGCTGTTTTTTACGCACAGAGGGTCTAGTCTATAAATAGACTTATTTTTAATACAAGACGACATCAAGAGAGATACAAGAGAGAAGATTCTGAGAAAATTCAGACTGTCAGAGTGATATTCCCAGAAGCATTTCTTCAACTTTTTCTCAAGAACAGGGTGAAGCAAAGCAGGAAAGCATTCGACTGTGCCATCAGTGCCGTTGTTCGATACCTTTCTGGTGACTTAGTTCTTCCAATTGTTCATCTTCTTCAAGAAGTTCTCTTCATCATCATTGTATGGTCCAAGGAACAAAGTGATCGCTCTCAGATCAGACTTCCATAGCAATACTTCCCAGAAACAATTTGTACTTTTGTACTTTTTTCTAGTTTTCTTTTAAAAGCCAATTTTAGGCATTTTGTTAAGTGAAACAAAAGTATCTAGACTGTATCCTCTCTATCCCCTTCTTCTCATTTAGGTCATGTGGCCTCCTATTCCGCATCATATGATATCCACCTGAATCAAAGCCTAGAAAATTATAAAAATATTAATATCAACCAAGGTTCATAGTATCGGTATCGGTATCAGAAGTAAAAAGTTTTCGATTGGTGGTAGGGCGAGCCACAATCCTTTGACGGAGGATTCTTCGTCAAGGGATTGGTGGTACGAGCCAGGATTCTCCGTCAAAGATTTCTGGCTCGTCCCACCACCAATCGAAATCTTTTTTACTTTTGATGTTTTGAATATAAACATCAGAAGTAAAAAAAATTGATTGGTAGTGGGACGAGCCAGAATCCTTTGACGGAGAATCCTAGCTTGCCCCACTACCAATCCTTTGATGGAGAATCCTCCGTCAAAGGATTCTGACTTCCCCTACTACCAATCAAAGAAATTTTACTTCTGACACCGATACAGATATTGTGAACCTTGGTTAATATTAATGTTTTCATAATTCTCTAGGCTTTGGTTGAGGTAGATATCATATGATACGGAATAGGAGGTTGAGAGAGTCGAATGAGAAGAAGGGAAGTAGAGGGAGGCCAGAGAGGGCACCTTCTTGTTGAATATGTATCTATGCATCCATTTGGACTATACTCGAATAATGTGTATATATCTTTGCAGAATTATTATCAAATAGATATGAATTACTATCTACAGTATCGTTCATGGATGTACAATCATCATCATGATGACATATGCAGTGTACGGGATAAATTTATAGAGGGTCTACAACATTTCCTGCAATTTGCCAAGGCGTTCCCTCAGTACATAGACGATACTAAAATTAAGTATCCGTCTGTGAGATATCGCAACTTGAAATATCATCCAGAAGTAGAAGTCACATATCATTTGTACTCGAAGGGTTTCACACCGAATTATTATCAGTAGACCGCGCACGAAAAACTTATGTCTTTCGCATCAGAGTCGGAGCCTTATGTGGATGTCCACAACCACGCTGCTTACGACGATGGATGGCTAAACATGGTTTTTGACGCATTATGGCCTATTTTCGATCCGAAAAAACATGATGCAGCCGAAAAGGCATCGAACGTCGATGCTGCAAAGTTTATGGAGTTGCTGGAGAATACAAGTACTCCATTATATCATGGTTGTGAGGATCATTCACCGTTGGAGGTGGTTACAAGATTGTTGAGCATCAAGTCTAATTTTAACATGTCGCAAGAATGTTACAACCGACTGATGGAGTTGATTATAGAGATATTGCCTGAGGGTGCTAAGTTGCCTAAAGACTTCGACCGGTCTAAGAGGATGGTGAGATCGCTCTGGAAGGGATACGAAAAAGTCGATTCCTGCTGCAACGAGTGCATGCTCTACTACAAAGACGATAAAGATGAAGAAGTGTGTAGATTTTGTAGCGCTGATCGCTACAAGCCAACTGCTACAGGAAGATCTTTTGGTAAAAGGAGGCCGATCGATTCAATGCACTACTTGCCTTTGACACCATGGCTGCAGAGGTTGTTTATGGCGAAGGAGACTGTCGAAAACATGAGTTGGCACAGACAAGAACATACTGAATGAGTGTTGGATCACCCATACGATGGAGAAGCTTGGAAGCAATTTGATCGAGAGTATCCTAATTTTGCCGATGATTCGCTAAGATTGGGGCTCTCCTTTGACGGTTACACTCCGATCGGACTTTCGGGCTCCCAACATTTGTGCTGGCCTGTGATCGTCATTCCGTACAACATACCACCTTGGATGTCCATGAAGACTCCAGTTATGTTCTTAACCGTCATCATCCTTGGTCCAAACAACCCAAAGAGAAATATCAATATGTACTTGCAGTCGTTAATAGATGAGTTGAATCAGCTGCAGGAAGTCGACGCGAACACGTACGATGTTAGCAAGAAACAAAATTTTCAGATGAATGCAGCACTTATGTCGACTATCAACAACTTTCCGGCTTATGGCATGTTATCAGGATGGAGCATGGATGGTCGTTTCTCATGTCCTTTTTGCATGGACCGTACCAAGGCTTTCCGTTTGAAAAACGGAGGCAAATCGTGCTTTTTTTATTGTTATTGACATTTTCTAACGATCATCCATATAGGAGGAATATGAATGCTTTTTATGCAGAGAATGGAAAGTACAAGCAACCTAAGGCCATTTTTTTACTGGACAAGGAGGATAAAGGAAGAGTTTGTAGGTGGATTCAGGGCCTCAAATTTCCAGACGGCTACTTTTTCAATCTAAGAAGATGTCGACACGAAGAAGAACAAACTGACGGGTATGAAGAGCCACGACTACCATGTATTCATTGATAGATTAGTTTCGGTTGCATTTCAAGAGTTCATATCGGCGGCAGTTTGGGATCCTTTGACAAAATATAGCATATTCTTCATGGATCTTTGTTCTAATAACCTGCTTGTCAATCATCTAAAAATATAAGAGCAGGACATTATGGTAACACTCTGCAAGCTAGAAAGGGTGTTTCTATCACTACCACTTTTTTAGATTAGGGGTATTTTAGTAACAATGTGTTAATTTGAATTTTTGATTACTTTATTACTATTTGATTCCTGTGGTAATTGTTGATTAACGCTTTTGGTATTAGCAGATGGTTTAACCTTAGTTAACCATGATTAGAATACTAACCATGTGATTAGAGACTTAATTAGCTAATTAAAATTTAAGTTGGAGCTTAGTCCTAATTAGGAAACAATTCAAGTGATTTTTAGGCTATTTTAATATATAGCTTTTTGGCCTTTTTGCTAATAGGATTCTTGTTTAACTTTAGATGAGTTGTGGCCCATCACCATCCCAAACTTAACCCTAGCAACCCCTATGGTCGGCCACAACAGCAGCCCCCTTTTTATGTGTTATAGTATTGTAGCCATCAAGTTTCTCAAACCCTAGAAATCCCCTTCTCTTCCAAAAGCCTATTTTTCTCAACTCTCATCCAAATCAATCCAAATGAAGTGCGTTGTGATCCTTGGGAGGAGACGAACTTGCTGGAGACTTGCTAGCAAGGAATTAGAGGCTTTGGACTGGAGGAAATCGGCATCGAGAAGTTTGGAGGCTCGTTTCATTGAGATATTGACTCTCAATAGGTAAACCCCTCTAAACCCCTGTAAATTATAATTTTTATTCATAGATGCGTCTATCTAGGTACTCCGGACCTGTAGATGTAGTTTGGTTGGTTTTCGTATCCGTTTGGTAGGAGTATCGGATGCGTATCAGTGTATTGGAACACAAGTTCGTTGAAATGCCTCTTAGAATCAAAAGTTCATATTTTTCAATTCTGTTATCACAAATTTGTTGCTTTTTATATTTGAAATTTTTTTCGTGAAGACAGATCTCGATTTGAAACATTTTTGTGTCCAAATCGAACACGGTCACACGTGCATGAGGTACCGTTCGTGTCCTGATGCTTGAGTGGCATAACTCGATGGATACGACACGGTTTCATATGAAACTTGATGGACACATGGGGGCAACCTCTGCCCATGTGCTCCTAAAGTTTTACGAGGTTTCGTAGAGCGTGCACAGAGCAATCGAACCCATACAGGTCCAGCCCACTGTGTACACGTACAAAAATTGCCGCTGATACGGCCTTCGTTCGCGGACGCGACGCGATGAGGACATGATCCAGGAACATGGACACGTAGCCCGTGTGATACACGTCTCGTAAAATATGTGTACACTATATGGACACGTGCCAAGGTGGTGTACACGTAGACCTAGACCTAAACCCCACCGAGCTACGTGCACGTGCACGAGACTTCTAGTGTGCGTGTGGCATTTTATCGAGCACGGTGTCACGCCCCGATCCTGCTAGGGTCGTCCGTCTTGCCTGAATCCCTACGAGATCGATCGTCCTTGCTAAGGCGTGATGCCGTGCAAGCCTAAGTTGCGCTTGCACAAGGCCATGTACTTGCACAAAATAACTAGTCAAGCAAAAATATACACACACACCCATTTATTACAGAAAACCAAATATTGGACACAGAGATTTGAAATAGAAATACTTCTTTTATTGATTAACTTGATAGGAATACAAGTACAAAGCTTTGCAAACTCAGATTTCCTTATCTTGGCTACATAATTCTCTTTAAAACTCTCTTTTGAAAATAGTCGCAATGCCCAAACATCATATCCCTTTATTACATGCTAAAAACGAAAAGTCACCCTCAAAGAAAAAAATTAAAACTTGTCTTGAATGAAAAGTAGCTTCGAGGCAGTCCACAGCTCTACTGGGCTAGACGAGCATCATTGCCTCACTTGAAATCCCCCTGTCTCCTTTATTTTCTGAAAAGGATGCCCACAACGTGGGTCAGCACACATCATGTACTGGCGAGCGACTTTTGGCCGAACTCGCAAATCTCTGCACTAAATTAACATATGGAGCTAACATTTACTAGTGATCTTTCTACTTGTCTAGGTTATTTTTAATAATTCATAAGAACATGATAGTAGAATATTTCATAAGCAACTTACCATCGCCGACAGTCATCCCTACAAAAAAACATGTTAACACAATTTGTATAACGAGTAATTCGTAATTCATTCTTGTAGATATTGAAGTTGTCATTCGGGTCACATTCGGGTCATGCAGGTGGACTATTCTACATGTTAGTCCATGGGGTATCCCCATGATTAGCTGCTGTGACTCTCCGGTTCAGCTCGTCGCTACAGACTCAGATATCGACTTCCATTTTCACATGGAGGCCCTAACCACTCCTAGGCTGAGAGGTTCCAGGTGCCCCCAGATACCACCCGAGAAACAAATATTTTCTTGTATATGTCTGCCATAAAATATAAAAGAACAGAACAATTATCGGAGGACCGGACTTTTACTTCACGTTACAGACTCGCTTGTACAAAGAAAGCCTAGGGACGAAAACCTAGGTACAACAGTCTAAGTACACTTGTTTATTTTTGATTCTGGGGGGTGACGATAGAGGCTCGGGAAAGCGACAACCGCTCTGCCTTACTCCTTGGACGATCAGTATGCAGCCTTGGCTCGTGGAAGATCTGTTTGGCGTGGACGAAGAAATGCTCTTCTTGCTCTCCTCGTGTTGCTCTCCTGGCTTCTCTCTCTCTCTGTGGTTATCGAAAAGGGGGGAACTCTCTCTGTATATCTGTCTCTCTTTTTTTTTATTCTTTTGTTGCCGGGGGGTCTGTGCAAAAAAATGATGCTGGCTATTTATAAGAGTGGGGGGTGATCATTAGGGTTTGCTAATGATTATTTGTTTGGAATGTCGGTGCTCCTTCAATCTATCTGAACCCTTGATCCTGATTATAATGAATCTAGGCCATTAATGCAGATAGTACCGAATCTTGTGAGCAATTAATGTTAACTGCTTTAAATCTTCATGGTTGATTATACCAATGTCCGATTGCTCGCCACGTGTCCCATTGGCTTGATGATAAATGATATGCCCTGATCTCAGTAATTATGATAATGATGTCAAATATATTTGTTGGGATTCGGTTAAATCCTTGATTGATCCGATGCCACGTGTTTTAATTATGGGTCCTGCCAGAGCCACATGGGATAGACAAGACTTGAACCGCAGGAAGATAATCTTCATGAGCCGCATGGGACAGTGCTTTATTGAGCCGCAGGGGATGAACTCTCAATGAGCCGCATATGCATAATCTCTACGAGCTGCATAAGCTAGCATTGTATTGAGCCGCAGGGACTGGGTTCTCGGTGGGCCGCATATGGCTGACTTCTGCTGGCCATATAGGGTGACTTCTTAGTGAGCCGCATGAAGCTGTTCCCCATTTAAGCCGCATGAGACGTGCCACGTGGCAATCTAGGACTTCTGTCGGATCGGGTCAGAGATTTTCTTCTTTTTCCGAAGAGTCTGTCATTATGGCAGAACTATTATGACGCTTTATGTCAGAGCCGTCACGGTCGTCGAGTCGTGTCAGGGCATTAAATGAGGCCACTACTCAAATGGCCAGCTGTAGGGAAGGATCCCAAGGGGAGGATGTGGCGTCGATCGGGCCGCATATTCCTGCTAAATCGTATACACTCCCGAGCCGCATGAGACTGAGAGTCTTCTTTGAATCGCGTAAGGCAGCTCCTGTATGAGCCGTATGGGCTTCTTCCCAGAGCCGCATGGACCATTACTCTGATATTTTCCATGCTTCTACAGGACCCCTTCAAAGTTTTCAATTTGCAAAATTGAAACACTTTGAATAAGAAGCATGGCCCCGTTCATGCCGCATAAGTGTCTCAGCCGCATAGACTCATCTGGCCGCATAGGCTCTTTACCACGTGTCCTGACTACGTGTGCAAATCTTCATTAAATGCTCTTTGATTCGTTTTGAATTAACGCTGTCTTTTGGGGGAGGATCCCAAGGGTCGGTTTTGCCTTGACCGAAGCGTTTTTGCCTTTATCTTTTGAACCGGCGCGTAAACCGAGGCGTAATCTGAGATGTTTGTTTGTTTTATGGGTCTCTTTCACCTATAAATAAGAGACTTTTAGTCTCTTGGGGGTTTCTTTACCTTCTCTCTTTCGCTCGACCTCTTCGTTGCAGACTTCCTCTTCGTCCTCTCCTCTCAGCGATCGGCAATGGCTCCCAAGAAGACGGCTGCTGCTACGGGCAAAAAGGCCGCGTCATCTTCTGCGGCCGCGAAGGGCAAGAAAGCTGCGTCTTCATCGACTACGGCGGCAAACGTGGCGGCTCCTCCGATGGCTAACGTGCCTGTCTTTCACTCTGACGTTCATCCGCCCATTGCTGGTAGGGCCATTAATATGAACTGCCATGGCTACGCCGCATATTTTATGCGCGAGCCTATATTCCCAAGTATTCCGTGCATACGACTCATATTTGGACCGCATGGGATCTGACCCTGGCCTGAGCCGCATGAAGGTTGTTTGCATAACTACTTCTCATCAGGGCCGCATAAGCCCATCTGGACCGCATGAGTTTTTTTTTTCTCAGACCCTGCCGCTTAAGCACATTTCAAACTGAACAACATAAGCTCATCCTCGCTGAACTGCATAAGCTCCTCCTCGCGGGGCCGCATAAGCATTTTCGAGCCGAATAAACTTATTCAAATCGGACCATATTCGCATACACTCCCTTCGAACCGCATAAGCTCCTTCACACTGAGCCGCATGAGTTCCTTTCGAGCGAAACCGCATAAGCTTATTCGCACTGGTCCGTGTGGGCTCTTTCAAACTGAGCCGCATAAGCTCATTTGAACTGATCTGTATAAACCTTTTTAAACCGAGCCGCATGAGGCTATACTGAGCCGCATAAGCATCATGTAGTTTTGTGTTTCAGCTATCGTTTTGACTTGTTTCTTTTGCCTTTTCTTCAGTGAATCTGCCAGTGAATCCTGCGGGGGAACTTATGGTAAGCTCGCGTCAGTTTGCCTCGGGCGTACATCGGGATGACTTAGTTCGTCAAGTGTCCGAACAGCTACTTGTTGACGAACCTTTGGAGCGACTAAATGCTATCAGGGTTCAATCTTTTCAATTCCTTGGTGACATAATAAGCTCCGGGCAGTCTGATGGAAAGTATCTGAAATCGGTCTTCCTCTTTGGGGATGCGTTGGTCGTAGAGAACTTCCGAGTGCTGGATGTTTCCGAGAGTTGGAATTTTGACCTGGACGGGATGCCAATTCACATCCCTATTATGAAGCGCCATTTCCTTTGGATTAATATGATCGTTCTGGAAAGGCAGATGTCGGACACCCTCACTCCAACCCGACCGGGGATGTTTGTGGGTGATATCCGTTATAACAGAGCCACTGGGTCAGTGCGCGCGGTCAAAGATCCGGCCAGTCGGTCCGTGATGGGGTTAGTTCCGGGTACCTTCATCATCACCCTCGGTCCTAATTTTTTATTATCCCAGGCTGATACCTTCCTGAGTCAGCTTGCTCGCAAAGGGTCCTATCCTGTTGGCAGGTTGGTACTGCCGAGCTGGTTACACCCCATTCCCCCGTGGGCTAATCTGACCTCATGGATTCTACGGAAGTACGAAGAATTTTTACGGGGAGTCAACCTTTATGACGCTATCCGGGGTACCAGCCACGGGTTGCCCGTTAATAAGCCACTATTCATGGCCCTTCTGGAGATGTACAATCATCGGACGGGGACCTTTTTCACCCATGTCGGGGAATTGGGGCTCACTCTTTACGAGATGTATGCTGTCTCCAAGCTCCCCTGGGGGGATGAACCCTTCGAGGTGTACACTCCGACGAATGAGGAGCTCCAAGATTTGGATCGACGATTCCCCGGTGTCGTCGCCGTGTATCAACAACTATTGTGCCATCATAGCACCTGTCACCGAACGACTATCCAGAAAAACGACAGCTCGGAAGGGGACTCTCCCCATACTAAATCTTGGGTCTCGTACCTCTTCAAATTCAGTGCGGCTGGCCGGGTTACTTCTCGAGACCGTCTGACTCCTAGGGAAGTAGAGGACTTGATGTCGACCGCTAGGAGGTCGAGGTCTAAAAGTGACCGATTCGGGAGCCAGATTGATTCCTTCAGCTACTTTTGCTATGGTACCCGACGGCTGTCAGAGAAGGCACTCTTGGCCGGCTTTCTAATGGTATGGTTGCGCAACTGCGTGGTCTCAGGAGGGGCAGGTTCTATTGAGGATCAGTCGCCACTTCATTCTTCCTGCCGTAAAGTTGGCCTTTGGGGTCAGGCTGGCTCTTCTTCCTGCCATGGTGTGCAGTATTCAGCATGGTCTCCGTGCCTTCTCGTCCAAGGTCATTGCTCGTGACGTGGCAATGGACTTTGAACGTGTAGAATTACCTTATCATTACTTACTGGGATGGCTGTTGCTGCATTATCAGTCCTTGATGAGACCTGGAACGGGAGATGGCGTTACAGATGACGACGCGTTTCTTTTCAAGTATCACCATCAGCCTTGGGAATGTAGTATCATGCCGACGTGTCGAAGGATGCTGGCGAGAGTGGACGGGTATAATTTCTTCGTGTCCGTTCATCGTTTCACTGATCAAGAGGTAAGAAGTGTTCATGTTGATGGGGTTGGACCTCCTCATTTCTTGCCTGAAAAGATGCGTTTCTGGCTGCGTAACATTCGCCCGGCGCATTTAGTTTACCGGAATCGCAACACTGTGTATTTGGAGCCCTACTTGCCTAGTAGGTTTGCCCGTCAATTTGGGTATAGTCAGCTATTCCTCGGGCGCCCCAGTTCTCACCTGGGATTTGAAGGTAGCATTCTTGGCGGTATTAGGGCATGGAGCTACTATGACACCTGTCATACTCGGACTAGCTTCTTGGTCCCTGTCGCACACGTGATAGGGGAAATCCTACATATGGCGGCCCTATATCATGTTACGGTGAATCCTCCTCCACTCGATTTTGACTCGAGGACTAGCTTCATTGTGGGCACTCGCCTGGCGGAGAAGGCTACGACGTCGAGAGCAAATAAGAAAGGGACGAATAGAGTTCCTTCGCCCGATTCCGAGTCCTTCGACACAATTGAGGAAGACAACGAGCGGGACGACGAGGACTCCCTTTCTTCGGGTGACGAAACAATGGCGGGTCAGCCTCCCGTCATGGCAGGTGAGATGATGACGGATCAACCGTCGGCTATATTTGATGAAGCAGTGGACCAGCTACCATCTGTGTCGGAGGTGGTATGGGTAGAACTATCGCCCGTCATGCCTGGTCCCTCACGTAAGCGAGGCAGGCGTGAGTCTACTGGCGGAGGGGTAACTTTTTTTGTAAAGAGAGCGGCGGTCGGTCCCCGTAGACTACTTATCACGGAGAAGGGTGAGGATGCAGACGGTATTCCAGAGGTAAGTCGAAGCCTTCTCTTTGCTGTAGTTTTCTTCTTTTCCGAAGATATGACTTAATTACTTCTCTTTGTAGATGTCTGGTGAACCGTCCTTTCCTGAACCGTCTATTTCCCCTGGAGCTGATCCGGCCCTTGCTGCTTTGATTAGCGGCGTGTGCGCCGCGGTCCTTTCTGCGGGTGATCTCTCAGCGGTGGCTGGAAGCTCCCAGGTTGCTGAAACCTTGGCCCGGGGTGACGAAGGTTTCCTTGGACCCGTCCCTGAAATCGCTGATCTTCAGCAATACGACGCCGATCTCGGTGCTCCCTCTCCCGAGGATGCAAGGGCGGAGGAGTCTATTGTACCTGACCCGGAGGCTGTTGGTGAAGGGGCAATGGTGGCTGCAGGCGAACCTCAGCCTTCACACTCCTCCACTGGTAAGATAAGCCAGATATTGACTAGTGAGGGGGCTTATTTGATCTATCAACATATTCTCCGGGTTAAATTGATTCATGGTTGCCTTGGCCCTGCAGGTCCTGACCCTTTACTTCCTACCGTGGATGTTCTTGGGGAAGGCTCGGCCTGCCGTGATATGGGAAAAAGGAGCGTTCCCTCTTCTTTGCCGTCCATGTCGAGGGGCCTCCTGCCAGCTCCAGGCCGACGGGAAAGGGGTTGGCGATGGTCTCCGCCTCATCCGCCGCAGACTATACGGCTCCGGAGTCTGACCTCTCGACCCTGCCGAGTATTCAAATTTTATAGGCTGCCGAAGAGGAGTTGGCCGCTGTTCAAGCGTCCTTCCGTGCGGAGCTGGTTTCTTTTGTGGCAGGAGCGGCGGATTCTGTTGCGTCTTCTTCGGTGCTGCCAGCCACACTCCCGTTGACATCGGCCTCCACGGAGACTCTAGAAGAGGTGACGCAGGACATAGTCGACAGCTTCTATCGTCATTTGAAAAGGGGCATAGACGCTGCCATGGAGCGGGGGACCCCATTTTCTCTATCTTTCCAGTGTGGCCGGGGTCAGATTGCGACCTTGAAGTCCCTTCCTGGCGGGGTGGGATTGGTTGCACTGCTGGAACCTAAGCTGACAGAAGCTGATCAGCTTGTGACCCAACTACTGGTGATACGACAGGCGGGCTTGCCTGCTGCGATCGAGCGGGAGCGGGGCTTCCTTATTTCTGCTCGGGATAGGATTAAGCTAGCCCGAGATATGGCTGGGCCAGTTGTACGGGGAGACCTTGATAAGTTCTCTGCTTTGTATGACCAGCTGGGTCGTAGGAGTCAGGCTTGCCGTGCTCGAAAAGAGTCTGCTTCTCGTGGAATCGCTGACACGAAGGAGCGTATTCTTGGACTTCAGCGGGAATTAGCCTTCTTAGAGTCAGAGTTGGAGACTGCTCAGGCGGAGCAGGCGTCAATCGTTCGGGAGGCCGAGAAGGTTTCCCGATCTTCTGATAACCTGGAGTGGGCCTTTAAGAAATTTGAGGATAACTGGCAGGCTCACGCTCACCTGGAGGACGAGGCGGTGCTGACCCACGAGGCGGAGCGTCGAGCCTCCCAGAGGTTTGAGCGGTCGATTGTTTTGCTGACGGACCGTCTCAGGGCGTTATGTGCCCCAGAGCAGTGATCAGCTGTCTGTTTTCTTTGCTTTCTCTCTTTTTTTTGTAAGGGATGTGGTCCCAAATGAAGTAGTACGTTGAATTTTGAATAAATGAGCATGTTTTAACTCATCATCTCTTTCTTGTACTTGTGGCGTCTGTGAAATTGGACTTGCAGGGGGATTATTTATGGACCTGTTATCCTAGGCGTACCTTGGTTTTAGGTACGGATAACAAGTTTGGACAGGATGTCCGGAACAGCCGTGGCGAAGTGGTCATCGATGTTCTCGGTGCTAGGAAAAAAGAATGCCGTAGAGCGGCTGGGCTCCCGGGGCATGGTAGGGTGGTGGATTTATGCTAAGAAGCTTAGCAAAGGAATATTTGTGGACCTATTATCCTTGGCGTACCCTGGTTCGGGATACAGATAATAGGGCGAAAGAAAAACCAACATATTTGCTCAGAGGTTATGAGGACATGGCAAGCATGAGGGTTTTACCGTGGAACCTTCCTGTTCAGAGGTAATGAGGACATGGCAGGGGAGGTTTCACGGAAGATATTCATGGTCAACAGCGGACATTTATGGACCTATTATCCTTGTCGTACTCCGGTTGTGGGTACAGATAATAGGTCGAAAGGAGACCGACATACTTGCTCAGAGGTAATGTGGACATGGCAAGCATGAAGGTTTCTTCGACGGAGCCTTTCCACTCAGAGGTAATGATGACATGGCAGGAGTGGGCCCAATAAAGAGGGGGTACATAGAACGACTCAGAGGTAGGAGAACGTGGAAGTTCTATGTGAGGGGGCGGTTTGTTTTTGGTGGAAGTGAAAACGACTCAGAGGTAATGTGGACATGGCCGTTTTTTTTGGAAATTTGTGGATCGATTACCCTTTTTTGTGTACTGGAAGCGCGGGTAGTGGATCATGAGGGAGGATCTCTTCCAGGAAGAAAGTTCAGAGGTATAATCGTACGTGACTTACTATCTGAAAGAGTGACCGGAATGTGAGTTCAGAGGCACCATCGAGTACATAACTCGATAATTTAAAATATTGAGAAAGTGGGAGTCCAGCGGCACCAGCGGGTACATGACTCGATAATCTGAAGGGAATGTGGGGGTGAGTTCAGGGGCACCAGCCGGTACATGACTCGATAATCTGAAATGTTGTGGGTGTGAGTTCAGTGGTACCAGCCGGTACATGACTCGATAATCTGAAATATTGAGGGTGTGAGTTCAGTGGTACCAGTGGGTACATGACTCAAAGACCTTATAACGAATGTCGTTTAGACATAATATTTTTTTAGGAACTTGCCGTTGACGGGCAGCATGAGCAAGTCTCTGTTTTGCTTTGCAAGACGGTAAGCACCGTTGGAGAATACCGTCTCAATGATAAATGGGCCCTCCCACTTTGGCTGGAATTTGCCGGCGGTCTTGTGAGTCATGACCATTGGCCTCCGGACTGCCAAGACGAGATCGCCTACCTGGAATGTTCTGATTTTGACCTTCTTGTTGAAGGCTCCTGAGATGCGTGCTTGGTACAGCTCGATCCTTTGCTGAGCTAGGAGGCGCTTTTTATCTAAGGCCTCAAACTCTTGCAGGCGACGTTGGTAGTTGTCGTCTGTCGTTAATTGATGTATGAGGGCGACACGTAGTGAGGGGATCTGGGTCTCCAAAGGGAGGACTGCCTCACTCCCGTATACCAGGAAGAATGGTGTATTTTCGGTGGCTGTTCGGACCGTGGTACGATAAGCCCATAAGCACTCGCCGAGCTTCTCGTTCCAGTCACGTTTGTTGGAGGAGACAAACTTCTTGAGAAGTTTGATGATTGTTTTATTGAACGCTTCTGCCAACCCATTTGCTGCCGGGTTGTACGACATCGAGGCGATATTCTGAATACGGTATTTATCGCAAAACCGATAGAATGCGTGGCTTGCAAACTGCGGCCCATTATCATGGATGATCCTTCGGGGCAGTCCAAAGCGGTAGATGACGTGATGCTTAAGGAAGCTGATCACGTTTGAAGTCTTAACTTCTGCAAGTGGGACAGCTTCCGCCCATTTGGAGAAGTAATCCGTGATCGCAAGTATGAAGCGATGTCCTCGGGAGGAAGGTGGGGTGATTGGACCAATGATGTCCATTCCCCATGCTTTGAATGGCCAGGACGCCACCGTCGGATGTAAAAATTCGGATGGTTGGTGGATGAAGTCCGCGTGGACTTGGCAAGCTTTGCACTTTCTAGCATAATCTATCGCGTCTGCCACCATCGTGGGCCAGTAGTAGCCCATTCGACGAAGGCGATCTTGTAGTTTTGGGCCGGGCTGATGGGCCCTGCAGACACCGTCATGAGCTTCTCGTACGGCTTCTTTGGCTTCTGTGTTCAACAGGCACCGGAGTAATAATCCGTCATAGGAGCGGCGATACAGCATCTTCGTCTCTGCATCATAGAAGAATCTGAGAGAACGTCGTCTGACAGAAATGGCTTCCTTTGGGTTCTCTGGGAGGATGTCGTAGACGACGAAGTCGATGAATGGCTGTCTCCAGTCTGGTACTTCGTCGACCGTCTGGGCGGAATAACTCGCTACAAATTGAACATTGTTCTTGGAGCAGACCAGTTTATGGCCTATCAAGTCAACCGAATGATGAGCTTGGTTTGGCACTGCTAAAGAAGCGGCAAGGCCTGCTAGAGCATCGACTTCGATATTTTAGAGTCTGGGGACATGCTCGATGAAGAATCCCTCAAACGATGAGATAATGTTGATCGCAATTTGATGGTAGGGGATCATGTCTTCATGGCGGACCTCGTATGAGCCCCGGATCTGATTGACGATTAGTTGGGAGTCGCCGTACGCTTCAAGGTATTCTACCCCCAGCTCTCTTGCCAGTTGGAGACCAATGACCAGAGCGTTATACTCGGCCATATTGTTAGAGCAGGGTTCTGTGAGGGAGTAGGCGCGATTGATCACCAGCCCAGTAGGAGAAATCAATACCACTACGACCCCAACGACGATGTTTCCCTTGGGTCCGGTTCTTGAAGCGCCATCGAAGAACATCCGCCATTTGTTATCGTGGATGGCTGTATTCGAATCGACGACCTCATCTGGGATCTCTTCATATATTTTGGATGACTCCGATCCTGGGTGGGCTGCCAAGAAGTCTGCCAGGGCTTGACCCTTGACAGCCTTCTACGGAACGAAGATCATATGATAGGGGGACAGCAATATTGCCCATGTAGCGAGATGAGAGCTGAGTGCCCCTGGTTTAGTCATGAGGACTCTGAGAGGGTTGACTCGGGAGATCATATGTATGGTTTGCCCTGTGACGTAGTGCCGCGTCTTTTGAATGGCGAACACCAGGGCGAGGCATTCCTTCTCCACGACGGTGTATCGGTGTTCTGGCCCAATCATCATTCGACTGAGGTAATATATAGCTTGCTCATGGCCTGCATCGTTGTTTTGTGCCAACAAAGCACCAAGGGAGTGTTCTATTGCCTGTACGTAGAGCAGGAATAGTTTTCCAGGAACCGAGGCTACCAAAACTGGAGGATTTGATAAGTATTCTTTGATGCTGTCGAAAGTACGCTGGCATTCCTCGTCCCATACGAATGAAACTCCTTTCTTCATGAGGTGCGTGAATGGTCGGCATCGCCCGGAGAGGTTAGAAATGAACCTTCTGATGTAAGCTAGCCTTCCTTGGAGGCCTCTAAGTTCGCGGAGACTTCTCGAGGGAGCCATCTCCATGATCGCCTTTGTTTTCTCGGGATCTACATGGATACCCTTGGCAGTGATGATGAAGCCTAAGAACTTCCCGCTGGATACGCCCAGAAAGGACTTCGTGGGGTTCATCTTCAAATTGTGCGTTCACATTAGATCGAATACCGTCTTTAGATCCTGTATATGGTCTCCCTTGCTACGGCTTTTAACGGCTATATCGTCAACGTAGCACTCCACCGTCTTGCGTAAGTGGTCTCTAAAGATGATACTCATGGCTCTTTGATATGTGGCGCCAGTATTCTTTAAGCCGAAAGGCATAACTGTGTAGCAGTACGTGCCGATCGGTGTTCGGAATGATATATGCTTTTAGTCGTCAGGAGACATTTTGATTTGGTTGTACCCCGAGAAGCCATCCATGAATGACATGCGTTCGAAGCCACAAGTATTGTCGATCATGATGTCTGTGATAGGAAGGGGGAATTCATCTTTGGGGCACGCCTCGTTCAGGTTACGGAAGTCGATGCAGATTCGAATCTTCCCATTCTTCTTAAGGATGGGTACTATGTTGGCGACCCAGTCTGGATGTTGCTCTTTGCGAATGAAGCCGCTAGCTATCAGTTTGTTGACCTCGGCTTCGATCGTATCCATGATGCCCGGACGGAAGCATCGCTGTTGCTGCTTGACTGGCTTTGCATCCGGCCGTATGTTGAGTTTGTGGAGAGCGATGTTAGGATTTAACCCTGGCATGTCTTCATAGCTCCAGGCGAACACATCAATATACTCTCTGACAAGTTCTAACAGCGACTCCCGTTCTTCGTCAGTTAGGCTTTTACTGATGAAAATCGGTTTTGAAGAAGATTCGCTGCCGAGATCCACTTGTATGACCTCATCTTCAGTAGGAGGTTCTCTCAGTTCGAACCGCTTTTCCTATTGTGCGTCCAATTGTTGGGCCCATGGCTCAAGCTCGAGGATTTCGGGGATGTCTTCGTCTTCCTCGTAAGCGTCGGCGAATGCCATGTTGACTGACATGACTTGTCTGAATACATCTCCGATGCTGGTATCTGAGTCGGAAGTTGGTGATCCGGTTGAATGTGACTGCCAGTCGCATTCTTCGTTTGAACTTCCAGGGGTCGTAGTTGGCGTTACATACCCTAACCCGCATCGAGTTTTGTTATAGTAGTTCCGTGGTTTGCCCGTCGGGGCTGGCGACTTCAAAGGTAATCGTCGCCCAGTGCCGTAGTTCAATCCTAGCGTCTTCTCTAGATCATACCCCTGTTTCTGTATGAGATATTTGGATTGAGGACTATAGAGATACAGAGGCAGTCTTCCAGCATCTGACCCGAGGTCGACTTCTTCTATGGCGAGGGGATGCGGATTGTTCGTCCGGCCGAAGATGATCGGATGGTCTTCTCCCTCGAATATTCGGTAAGCGTCTTCTACTGGAGTAAGCTGGATCGTGGTGTACACATTTGTCACCTGTGTGTGTAGGTGAGCGCCTATATCGTGTTCCATAGCATACATTGTACATAGCTTATTGAGTTCGGTGTAGTTCAAAGATAACCCTTTATTGATGAAGTAAGGTATCTTTTCTAGGAGGATTACATCATCAGCGGAAGGGACATCAGTGTGGGCAGCCACATACTTGGCTAGCTCCGGTTCCTCTTCGGCTACCCCCTGTGTGAACGAAGATTGAGAGGGCGACCGGAGAAGCTTGAATGTCAGTAGTTCGGTTGATGGAGCAGAGCGTGGAGTTGTTGGCAGACTAGCGACCCCCAGTTTGGCATTTGATGTGGGGCGAGGAGTGGCTGGTTCGCTAGAAGTGTCAGACCTCGCATCGGGGTGACGACCCTTCCTGGAAAGGCGTATCGTCATGGGCCTATCCGAGGGGTTGAGCTTCCCTGCTTCTGGTTGCCTGACTCTTGGTAGCCTGATTGTCAGTGGCTCAGTTGTGGGTCTCGGCACTTGGCCGGACCTTGGCAGCCGGATTATCATTTGCTCTTCCTGCGCTGAGAGGCTGATTGCATCCTTCCGCAGAGTGGCGGTAAGGGGTACAGACTTGCCCGGCTTGCGAGCTTGGAGGTGGATCGTCAGGGGTCCTTCTGATCCCGTGGCTGTTTCGGTATGAGTTTGTGCGTCTCCTTCATCAAGGTGCCTCTTCGACTTTTCGTATAAGCAGGAGTCCGAGTAGTAAGATTCGACCCCTTTGAAGGGATCGATATCAGCAAATTCTGTCTTCACGAAGCCGTGTTTGTCGACGTATTTGAAGCACTGGTGTAGCGTAGAAGGCACGTTCATGTAATCGTGTATCCATGGGCGCCCCAAGAGGATGTTGTAAGAAGTGTCTGCATCTATAACGTAGCAGGTGACTTCGGATTGGAGGTCGCCAATTTGACACTTCAGACGAATCTTCCCAATAGGGTAGCTCCTGCCCGAATTGAAACCGTTGATGGCGGTGCTTGTAGGTGTCAGGCGATGCATTGGGATGCGGAGATGATGTAGCAGACCCTTCGGGATGATGCTTATGGAAGAGCCAGGGTCAATGTGCATCCGATCCACCTTCACGTCGCCGATGTATCCCGTGTAGTATAGCGGGCGATCATGTAGGTTGGTTTTGATGAGCATGTCCTGCGGAGTGAAGACGATGTTGGGCATTGCTCCCGTGCAGGCACTGTCTTGGAGATCCGCGGGCTGATTATCTCCCGTGAGGTTGGCCTGAGCCAAGTATGTGTCGGCATTTTGGAGTGCTTCGCTCAATGCAATACGAACGTCCTTGGAGAGCCTTAGGAGTTCGTATAGTAACAATTTGGCCGGAGTGTTAGCCAAATGTGTTAAGATGTCAAAGTTATAGGGCCTCTCTAGCCCTTGGGCTGCGTCCTTTCGAAGGGATTTGTCGAAGCGAGTCTCCTTCGGCCTAGGCTTGTCGGTCGTCGAAGGCTGAGCTGGTCCCGGAGCATCAGTTGTAGTAGGTTGATGATTTTCAGCTGGGCTGTCAACCACAGGTTATGATTGCGCTCCGGACCGCGTGACGACGGCTGTAGCTTCCTCGTTGTCTGCTGAGATTGTGTGGCAGGTCCTGATTTTTCCACTCTTCTTTCTGTTGGTGGGAGATAGCGTGGGCCGAGTTACTTCTGACACCAAATCTGGATGGACCCACATGATCTCCCCTCGTGAGGTGGTGAGAGGTACCAGACCAGCAACCTGATCTCGGGGAGGTGGTATATTGGTAATTTCCATTATCGCCAAAGGGACGGGGATCACCCCGTCTTGAGTCTCCGTCGGAGGGAAGTTGCTGAATTGTACGGACACCATATTGGCTGCTACGGTTACCTCTTCGAAGTCGATGGCCAGAGCATTCGAATCGATGAGGCCTTTGGATGTACCGTTTTAGTTGGTAGCAGTCATGTGTAGCGTGTTGTACATAACGGTTGTAATGGCAGAACTTTGGGTTCTCCAAATCAGCCGGCCGAGGCTCCCGCCTTGGTGGAGGAAGCTGAATTCTATCTCCTTGTATGAGCATGTCCAAGATAAGCTTGACGTGGCTGTCTTCGAAAGAGTAAGTGATCTGAGGCCATTGTTTGTCTGCTGGTTGTGACTCGGGCTTCTGGGCCGCGTCGACCACCATAGCCTGCTTACCTCTGTTGTCCCGATTGTTGGAGGGGCTACCCCCATTGTCGGTGTTGGTGCTGGGACGCTTGCCCTTGTTCTCTCCATCCGAGATATGCAACCCCAGTTGGCGAGCCTTCCTTAATCGTTCCTCGGCACTTGTAGCACTGATGATAAAAGCCTTCCAGTCCTTGAATTGACTTTCGCCCATCCAGAGACTAATTGTTGGGAGCAGTCTCTTTTGGCAGATTTCAATCAAGGAAGAATCCGGATTGCCGGATGGTAACTTTATTGCGGTTTGACGAAATCGCTCAATGTAATTCCTCGTCAGCTCTTTCTCTTCTTGGACGACGTCCATGAGGGTAGACATTGTGACGTCCTGGCCTACCTCGTAGAACCTCTCCAAGAACAAGCGTTTGAAGCCAGCGAAGGAGTGGATGCAATTGTCCGGCAGGTTGCAGTACCAGTCGAAGGCGACTCCTTCGAATGCCCCGATGAATAACCGCGTGAGGATAGCGTCATCATGAGGCAGATGGTCGGTGGTGACCTCGAAGTAAGTGATGTACCGACTTGCTGAGGTCTTGCCATCATAGGGGTTGATATTGAACGGCTTATATCTTGGTGGGAATGGAACATCCCTCCATTCAGCAGGATATGGTTGCCGTATTCTGAAGTCTTGAGAGTTTTCTCGGGCGTGGAACATGGCTCGGAGCTCTTGAACTTCTCTCCTTACTTCTCGGGTCTCATCTGTCGCAGTAGGAGCCGTTACTTCGGGAGGATTATTGCCCGGGTTCGGTGCCGCTGAATTTGAATCTATATTGTTTGTGGGACCCGCGCTTGTTTGGCCAGGTGTCACCCCTTGCAGAGTAGGAAGAGCCACTTTGATCTCGTCTACAGACTTGACCAAGGCGTACAGTATGGCCTCCAAAGTGTCGATGCGTTGGCGATCACTGGAACCGCCTTGATTGTTGTCCGTCATGAATACCGTCCTTACGTGAGGAGTGACGGAAGGGACGATGGAGGGTGTGCCCTCTGAGTCATACCCGTGCATCGAGAAATCATCGGGGTAGGTAGGAATATTCTCTTCGGGTTCGGACTCGGAAGGAACAGTACCCCCAGCTTCGGAGCTTGCTTCATCTTGAGAGTCTTGGATGTCATCGGGGACGTCGGCATCTGTTGTTCCTGACGGGAGGGTTGTTTCCCCGGGCTCCTCTCCCTGAAACATCGAATTGTTGTGGATGTTCGGAGGAGTACTACCCCCAGCTCCCTCGACCCTCAGCGGTGCGGACGATGAATCTCTCGTTGCAGTAGATTTTGTCATCGAACGGGTGTGTTGGTATACTCCGGTGGAGGGCAACCGTTTAGCCGACAATTTCTTAGCTGTAGTGGTTGATATTTTCGGACTGGAGATGCTTGTCTTCTTCCCTCTCCCCTCGACGGGGACTTTCTGTGTGGAATTGCAGGAGACAACAGAAGGTGCCTCGTCTTCCGAACTCGGATGCTGTAATCTTTGGAGGACGGACGGCCGGTCTTCCGTCACTGTCCGTGTTGTTGCAGCAGCAGTTGACGATGATCTGGGTGCAGTGACGTCCATATGAGGACTCTTTGCACGCCGAGGCCCCTTCTCTTTCCTTGCATTTGTGGAGGATAGCCTCACGCAGGTCAGAGGAACCACTTTGTCTGTTTGCCGCTGGGGACTGGACTCGAGCGGTCCTATACAACTTCCCATCAGAGGCCCGCGTGATAATCAGCAGGATGCCCCGATAGTCGGAGGTTGGGGCAGCTGTCTGGGCTTGATGAGCCCGCGCTGCCCTAGACTTCTTCTTCTTAGCACTTGTGGGTGCATAATAAGAAGAGTCCAAGTTGAATACCACAGAGTCTGGCTTATCATCCAGAGAATCATCAGGGTTCGGACCGTACGAGAGACGGTCGAAAACTGATCGAGAGGAGCATGGAGCGGATGCTATGCGGCTGGGATTGGAAACTGTGCAGGCTGTCTGTATGCGGTTGTCTTCGGCCATCGGATGAGTTCTTATGCGGCTAGGAGTCACGACCGTGCAGGCTGACCGCATGCGGTTGGCATCTGTGGCCGCATGGGTTTTTTGCAAACGATTGACTTTGATAGCCGCATGAGTCTCATCCATGCGGTCGGCAACTGTAGCCGCATAAGTTATGCGGCTGACAGATGTGGCCGCATGAGTTTTCTTCATGCGGTCGGCGGATGTAGCCTCATGGGCTTTCTCCCTGCGGCTAATACCCTTCTGCGGCTCGGATCGCGCAGAGTTCCTCTTTGCCCCTGCAAGTCCAGCATCATAGTATTTTCTTCTGCCGGACATGGGGACAGCAGAGTTGTCTACGGTCTGAAGTGGGGCCGCAGGAGAGTCCTTCTCGCCGTCTTGAGCCACAGAGGGTATCCCTTCGAGGGCTTGAGGAGGAGCAAATGATTTTGGCCTCCACACTTTACGAGCCTTCGTGGTGCGGGTGCGCTTCTGGACCGGGCCAGCGCTGCCTTCAGAGAGCATCTCTTCGAACGCCTGTTGGTCGAAGCGGACGACCATCTTCTGTTGTGTGGAGCCAAGTTTGGCTGCATCCTGATTGCGTCACCAACTCCTCAGCCGTGGAGAAATTAGTCCCCAGCTAGAGTTGCCATCGTGTCTGCCATGAAATATAAAAGAACAGAACAATTATCGGAGGACCGGACTTTTACTTCACGTGACAGACTCGCTTGTACAAAGAAAGCCTAGGGACGAAAACCTAGGTACAGCAGTCTAAGTATAATTGTTTATTTTTGATTCTGGAGGGTGACGATAGAGGCTCGAGAAAGCGACGGCCGCTCTGCCTTACTCCTTGGACGATCGGTATGCAGCATTGGCTCGTGGAAGATCTGCTTGGCGTGGACGAAGAAATGCTCTTCTTGCTCTCCTCGTGTTGCTCTCCTGGCTTCTCTCTCTCTGTGGTTATCGAAAAGGGGGGAACTCTTTCTGTATATATGTCTCTCTCTCTTTTTTTATTCTTTTGTTGCCGGAGGGTCTGTGCAAAGAAATGATGCTGGCTATTTATAAGAGTGGGGGGTGATCATTAGGATTTGCTAATGATCATTTGTTTGGAATGTCGGCGCTCCTTCAATCTATCTGAACCCTTGATCCTGATTACAATGAATCTAGGCCATTAATACAGATAGCACCGAATCTTGTGAGCAATTAATGTTAACTGCTTTAAATCTTCATGATTGATTATACCAATGTCCGATTGCTCGCCACGTGTCCTATTGGCTTGATGATAAATGATATGCCCTGATCTCAGTGATTATGATGATGATGTCAAATATATTTGTTGGGATTCGGTTAAATCCTTGATTGATCCGATGCCACGTGTTTTAATTGTGGGTCCTGCCAGAGCCGCATGGGATAGGCAAGACTTGAACCGCAGGGAGATAATCTTCATGAGCCGCATGGGACAGTACTTTATTGAGCCGCAGGGGATGAACTCTCAATGAGCCGCATATGCATAATCTCTACGAGCCGCATAAGCTAGCGTTGTATTGAGCCAGCAGGGACTGGGTTCTCGGTGGGCCGCATATGGCTGATTTTTGCTGGCCATATAGGGTGACTTCTTAGTGAGCCGCATGAAGTTGTTCCCCATTTAAGCCGCATGAGACGTGCCACGTGGCAATCTAGGACTTCTGTCGGATCGGGTCAGAGATTTTCTTCTTTTCCCGAAGAGTCTGTCATTATGGCAGAATCATTATGACGCTTTATGTCAGAGCCGTCACGGTCGTCGAGTCGTGTCAGGGCATTAAATGAGGCCACTACTCAAATGGCCAGCTGTAGGGAAGGATCCCAAGGGGGGGATGTGGCGTCGATCGGGCCGCATATTCCTGCTAAACCGTATACACTCCCGAGCCGCATGAGACTGAGAGTCTTCTTTGAATCGCGTAAGGCAGCTCCTGTATGAGCCGCATGGGCTTCTTCCCAGAGCCGCATGGACCATTACTCTGATATTTTCCATGCTTCTACAGTATACAAGTTGTCCGAGACCAAATGCATGCCTTAGCCATTCTATCAGATGAGACATATTTGGACTTATGAATAGACATACGACACGTTCATTTCGTGCCTTCTTGTTCATCTTAACACGTACAAGTTCATCTTTACATGTCTATATTTTCAAGCAAACTTAGTAACCAAACAGATGATCATTCTTATGGAGCAGATAAAGTAGCAATACATGATTTTGCATTCAATTCAATTCAATTACCTTCTCTTATCTTTTTTTGATGTGGTATCGTTGATCATAGTGACAAGGCAACAGACTGGACTAGAGATCACTTTTATTAGGCATACAGATCATTGTTTGGTTGGTTGAAATAACTCACCGAGATGAATTTTAGTTGAGAGAAGGAGGGACTTCACGTGTCGTTTACGAGCAGTTCACGCATCCTACATTGGAACCAACAATTGATTAGCATACTTCGATCTCTTTCTCTCAAGATTCGGAATGAATACGAAATACGATGAAAGCGAACAATGAAAATCAATCATCGAAAACCAACACAAAAATGCATTCATCAAAATCAAGCAGCGAAAGAAAACATCCAACAAAACTCTTGGATTCAATTTAATAGAAGCCAATCCATCATTTGGAAAGGTTCATTGTATTTCATTTGTGATCAATCGATACCGACAAAGGTTTTCCCAAAATACTCAGTTCAAGACTGAGTCAGCAAGCCATAGGTATTACAAAGTGGACCGCGAGGAGCGGGGCACTACATAATAATCCACTGAGAAAAAGTTTTGTCCTCAAAACTTAAGAAACAAACTCATCTCCACTATTATTGCATTCAGGATCAAGTAAGGTGGAGAGATTATAGACACGCGCTGTCGCAGTGTTGGCATTCCGCAACTTTTGATTGTGAGGATTGTCTCGAAGCGGCGGTGGGCCCTGGCAGCAGCCCACGCTCTTCAGCGTCGTTACGATTTTGAGCCGTTCTATTCTTTTTCGGGCAATTCCTGACAGAGTGACCCTGTTGGCCACATCCAAAGCAAGCGTTATTAGCGATACGACAGTCCTCCTTGATGTGCCTACTTTTTCTACAGTAACTGCAACTCAGACCATTCGCATAGCGACAATCTTCCTTCACATGCCCTCGTCGACTGCAAAAGGTGCATATCGACTTATTATTCTGTTCTCCGTCATTCTTTTTCTCTCCGTCGTGATATCTGGCTGATCTGACCGTACTATATTTTAGTTGACGCCTTCTTTAGAGAAAATTGTTCCACCTGTAGCGCCGCCTCAAAGGCCTGAGAATACGACCCACATTCTCGGTTC
>JANAVB010007197.1:780867-836984 GCA_029216955.1 Iris pallida
GTCTTTGATCTTGCTATTTCTGGGGGAGCCAGTAATGTTCGGGATAAGGCAGTCACCTTTCTAGGAATGGGTTGGCCTTGCCAGAACCCAGTTGGAGTCTGATCGCGGGCTCTGCCAAATCTCGGCCACGAAGAATACGACGCGAAGCCGCAGAAGATCTGCTGTTAGCTGAGGCCGTCGCTGGGTGGATATGTTTGAAGTACCTGGCCTTCATGAACTTGGTCCACAGGTTTTGGCTGGTGCATAATTTCCACCACAGTTTCATCGAGAAGGCTTTGACGATGTGGTCGAGTTTGGTGAAACCAAGCCCGCCGATCTCGGTGGGGTTGGCCATTGTATCCCAGCTGGCCCAGTGGTATTTGTCTTGCCCCTTGTTGTGCCCCTAGAAGAAGTTGTAAAAGATCTTCTCAATCGACACAATAACCTTCCTGGACGGAGAGCAGGCTGCTAGGGTGTGGATGGAAACAGAGTTGAGAACATGTTTGATGAGGATCATTTTCCCTCCTGGAGATAGGGTGGCATTATGCCATCCTTTGATTTTGTTCCTAATTTTGGTGATCAAGTTCTCGAAGATGCTGGTGTTAGATTTCCCGTACACCAGAGGACATCCGAGATAGTTGAAAGGAGGATATGCCACCGCAATAGAAGTTAGGTTGGTGAGTCAGGTCGCTTTCTTGATATTAATGCTGTGGTAGGCGTAGATGACGCTCTTGGAAAGGTTGATCTTCTGGCCTGAGCATCTGGAGTACCGCTTCAGGGTGTTGTGAACCACCTCCATCGATCCGATGTCCCCGAAAGAGAAGATGAGTAAATCGTCGGCAAAGGCCATGTGGGTGATGGTGGGGCAACCGTTGGCAGTATGGTAATGCTGGAAGTTAGGGGTGTTGACCATGTTGTTAAGGTTTCTGCTCAGGGCGTCGACTATAATGATGAAGACTGTGGACGATAGAGGGTCGCCCTGTCTGACTCCTCGGTTAGATTTGAAAAAACCTTCGGATTGGCCGTTGATAACTGTGGAGAACCAGGAGTTACTGATGGATCTCCACACGATGTTGGTCCAATTCTCGGAGAATCCGAAAGCTCTGAAGACCCATATCATGAATTGCCAATCAAGTCTATCGTAAGCTTTTTCCATGTCAATTTTGATGGCGATATTGTCCCCTCTGGCTGGAAATTTTATGCAGGTGATAAGTTCTTGGGCCAGCATGATGTTGTCTTGGATGTTCCTTCTGCGAACGAATCCGCTTTGCTCCTCCGAGATGATTTTGGGGAGAGTTTCTGTCATTCTAGTAGCGATGATCTTGGAGATAATTTTGTTGGTGAATGTGCAAAGACTGATTGGTCAAAAATCACGAAAGGAATTGGGGTTATCTTTTTTCGGTATGAGGATAAGATTGGCGCTGTATATGGCTTTGGGGTAAGGAGCTCCTTCAAGGAAGGCGATGGCCGCTTCGGTGATGTCCTGCTTGATGATATCCCAGCAAGTACGAAAGAAGGTGCCAGAAAAGCCGTCTGGTCCGGGAGCGCTATGCGCGTTCAAGGCCCACACCGCGGCTTTCACTTCTTGTTCGGACAGAGGGCGTTCCAGCAGCGTATTGTCGGAGTCGTTAATGATGGTGGGGATTTGGTCAAGGAATGAAGTGTCTTTGTGGATCGTCTTCTTGGAGAAAAGGTTAGTGTAGAATTCTGTGGCCGCCTCTTGGATCCTTTTATGGTCGGATCTGGTGATGCCTTGCTCATCCGCGATATGGTGTATCGAAAGTTTATTTCTTTTGCCGTTGATGCCGGCGTAGAAATATTTGGAGTTTTTGTCCCCGTCGCTGTCCCATTTCAGTCTTGCTTTCTGCTTCCAAAACTCGGTCTCGACTTTGAGCCTGAATTTGAGCATGGCCTTAGTGAGATTCAAGGCTCTCCTAGCCGCAGGAGATCGTTCAGAAAGGAATAAGGCTTCTACTCTAGTAACATCGTCCTCTGTGACACGAATAGCTTGGAAAATGTCCCCAAAGGCTTGTTTGCTCCAATTAGAAAGAGCTTTTCTGGTGGCTTTCAGCTTGTTGCTGACCCGAGTGAGAGGATTAGGGGAGTCCTGACTGTTCTATGCTTCAGCCACAATGTTCAGGAATTGCGGGTGGTCGGTCCAAAAGTTGAGGAATTGGAAGTTCTTTTTGGATGGTTGGGATTTATTTTTAATTTCCATCAGGATGGGGGAGTGGTCTGATTCTGTGGAGTTGAGGTGGGACAGGGTGGAATTGATCCTCATGCCGTGCTAGCTAGCGTTGGTGAGGGCTCTGTCCAATCGGGAGTATTGACGACGGTCTCCGTCCTGCATGTTACACCAAGTGAATTCACTGCCTTTGAACTGGAGGGGAGTGAGGTGTGCATTGAAGATAAAGTTATTGAAGTCTTGCATGGCTGGTAGTGGCGGGAGACGGCCTCCGATCTTCTCTTCTCTGTAGGTGATGGCGTTGAAGTCCCCTATGCAAAGCCAGGAGGTGTTGGTGTTGTGGTAATAGGTGTCGAGAAGGTCGTTCCAGAGGTGTTTCCGTTCTGCGATGACACAGCTACCGTGGACCGCATAAAGGATAGCCCGCTCCGGCAGGGTGGGGTGAGCGATCCAGCAGGAGAGCGCTTTATGGGTGTCCTGAATGATGTCGAGTTTAACGTCCTTCGACCCGAGAATCCAGATGTCGTGCCTGCCAGCAATAGCCGTTGGGAGGCCCAGAGCCAACTGGGTGGATTTAAGACATTTGGAGGGGATTTTAGGTTCAATGATGATGAAGATGTCAATCTTGTGAATTTTTCGAAGACTGGACATTCTCCTTAATGTCGGTTTATTAGCCAGACCTCGAACGTTCCAAGATATGATGTTAAGCATTTAAGGGATTGTGGGGGTGTTTTTTATTCCGCCTTGCGGCGGATTTGGTTAGTATGGTGACGGTTTTGTCGGTGCCTGATTTGCTCCGTTGGTGGTTGGCCGGGTCCGAGGGGGGTTCCTGCGGTAAAGACTTGTGGACCTCTCCTTGGTCGGGGGGGCCTATCAGATTGCCAGCTGAGTCGACTGCCGTATCCTCTGAGGGAATGGTTAGGGAGTCGTGCGTGCTGTCGATCAACAGATGCTGGAGGGGAGCTCCTGCGGTAAAGACTTGTAGGCATCTCCTCACTTGGTCAGGTCCGAGGATAGCGAGGGCGTCTTCGACTGGGATGGCGCTGGAGGATGGAGGAGTTTCGTGGGAGGGGGGATGGGCTAGGGGGTCGGCCCCTTGACTGATGGTGAGTAGTCGGTGATCTGTTTTGCCTGAGTCAGTGGCATCCTCCGCTCGCGAGGAGATGGAGGAGGAAGACGGAGGCTCGTAGGTGCTGGATCCTTCTAGAGGGTTACCGGACTCCGGGTCCTCTGAGTCGAGAATGGCGAATTGGTTGGAGATCTCTATGTGTTGGGGAGTGAAAGGGACTAGGGCCCTGCTTGGTGGTTCGCTGGAGACTGGCTCACCATTGCTGGAGTCGAATCAAATGTGAGAATTTGGAAGAGGAAGAATGGGCGAGTTAGGGAGCTTCCCCTCCGAGAGGTCGCTGACTTTTCTGGGTGGCTTCCTTTTAAGCTCCGGATGCAGGCGGGTGACAGTACTTGGGAAGGTGTCCTCTAAGGTGGCAGTGGTTGCAGTACAATATGTGGTTGTCGTAGAGGATTTATTGGGTGTGGGTGTGGTTGCCTAGCTCGATAGTGATGAAGTTGGGTAGTTCTGCAGAGAGATCTAATTCAACACAGATTTTGGCGTAGTGGGCTTTGGTGAGGTTACTGGTCTCGGGCGCCGACGCCACGTACGTTCCGAAAGAGTTGGCGATGCGCTGTAGCGCCGTAGGGACAAAGCAGATGAGAGGAAGGTTGAGGAGGGTAACCCAAGCTGCCACCGTTGCTGAATCTACTTTGGTGTTGAAATCAGGAGACTACTTGATAATCTTCATCTGGTGGGTGTCGATCTTGCAGGTACCCTTAGGACCACACAGTCCTGTGATCGCGATCTGATGATAGGTGTAGGAGAATATGTCTGGAGTCGAGGGGGGCCACTCGGTAGTCAGACGACAGATTCCATTTGGCGATCGCTTCCTGCACCCTAGGAAGTTTGGGACACCCGGTGGAGAATTTAAGGATGAAAGTGTGAGGAAAGGTCACTGACAGCGATGTCAGTTCCATGTCGGAGAATGGGATGACGGGGGAGGAGTTCTTATGAGGATAATCAATGTGTGACAGCTAGACGTCAGGGAAGAAGGTGCCCTTCGAGGGGGATAGGTCCGGACGAAGCATGGCGGCATAGGAAGGAGGGGGCGGTCCGGAGGGATCGGGGCCCGCAGGGACGGGACGGAAGGACGGAGGGCCGCTCTGGGGAGGAGAAAGCCCAGAGATGGGGAGGGGGTGGGTTGGGAGAGAAGGGGCATGCCTCCCAGGCGAGGAGGCGGGGGGAGGGGGAACGACCGCCCAAGGGGTGGAGCCCTGGGAGGCCACAGGAGGAGGATGAAAGCCGGAGAGGACGGGCTCGGGGATGGCTGAGGGCCGCTCAGGGGGCACAGGGGCGGGAAGCGCTGCCAGATTAGGGGAGACAGGAGCAAAGGTGGACAAGGAGACAGGAGATGAAGAGGGCGACGGTGACGGGCTAGGGCAGGGCGAAGATGCCTTGGGAGTGGGAGGGCGCCTGGGTGGCCAGGGCGGCAGCTGAAGGTGGGGGAAGGTCAGCACAGCGGGAGCCGGGGAAGGGGGTGCGCAAAGGATGGTGGAAAGGAGGTGGAGCGATAAGGGGGGATAAGGGAGGCGGGAGGGGGGTGGCAGAGAGGCGCCTAGGGGGGGACTGGAAGGTGCTGGAGCGCTACGGGGGGATTGGGTTACGCACAGAGAGGCGGGGGGTGGGAATGGATTGCGCCAGAAGGCTGCACAAAGGGGAGAAGGCCTCCAAGGGCTAGCGCAAAGCCAATGCTGCTGCTCCACGAGGGAGGTCACGAGCGCTTGGAGCTGCACAACAGAGGAGAAAGCTCAGCTTGCGCAACAAAGGAAGAGGGCTCCGCGCAAGTGAGAGAGGATACCTCGGGGAGCGTGCCCAAGGGGGAAGAAGATCGAGGTGCCCAGAGGCGGGGGGCCCGAGGCCTGCGCTGCTGGGGAACACGTCTCCCGAGGGGGGAAATATGGATTCGAAAGCCTGGAGAAAGCGGTAACGTGAGGGAGCTTCGATAGGAGGCCGGCGGCGCCGGCTCCGGCGGGGCCGAGCGCCGGGGCGGTAGGGTGCTGGGGGTCTGCCTGCGAGTTCAGAGGAGGGAAGGGGGGCCACTCCGCGGTTAGCGTGACAAGATCTGATTGTGATGTATCATTATCAGTGAGGATTGAGTGTTCATGAGAGTTCAGTTAGTAGGTTGGGGTGATTGAGTGAAGTGTCTTAGTGTAACAGTCCTAGTGTTAGTTGAGAAGTGTTTTAGTTAGGATATTAAAGTCTATTGTTTAATGAAGTGAGGAATAGGGGCAGGTCATGTTTGGACCTTGTGGTAGGGAGCAGGCAGTGCCAAGTGCACTGTACTGCAGTGCTTGGCAGCATGGGAGGTAGGGTGTTATATATATATATATATATATATATATATATATATATATATATATATATATATATATATATATATATATATATATATATAATTCATGTTTTTTCTCAGGTTACTGCCCTTTTCCAGCCCTTCTCACAACAGAAATTATATTCAAATCGAAAGCAACTAGTACACGAGCTTATAGTTCGGGAATAGTAATGTGATTACATCTAATCATAGCCTTCTTCACTTGTCTTCTAACTTCAGCAATGACCTGATCCGCAGAATAAACATAAGCTTCATAACGCCATTTGTTTCGATTTTTCCAAAGTACCCAACATACGGCTCCCACAATGATTTGTTTGAGGTGTTTCTGTCGACGACGCCACCAGTTCTGCAAACGTTGCAAAATATCTAAGCGATTATCCCGAATCCGAGTACTAGTTTTTCTTTGAAAATATAGCCAAACATCAAGAGCCAAATCCCCTTGACTGAAAACATGAGAGATAGATTCAGCTTGCCTATCCGAACAATAATGGCAGGCCGACTGCCATTGAGAAACCCAATTTAGCAATATTATCATCAGTAGGGAGCTTGTTAAACATGATTCGCCAAAGCAAGATAGACCATTTTGTTGGCAAGCAAGAGTTCAGCATATTTAAAATGAACTTGTTGAGGAAATTGGACTCGAACTTGGTTCCATGCCTGAAGAAATAGAGAATTTGCCTGATTGTTGTAGCACCCAAGTACAAGAACCCATATCATCTTCCTCAATAAGAGCATCACCAAGATCCCGACCTCGAACCAGTCTCTTCCAAACATGAGATGCTGCAGACGTGATCTCAACATCAGATGGATGGGAAGAAGAACAGTATTTGGCTTTAAAGAACGTAGCCCAAAGAGAATCAGTCGATCGAATTTTCTACCACAGTTTAACTGTCATAGCATCCATGACACGCCGAACTCCCAAGCCACCTTCGGGATCGAACCCCATAGGAAGCCATCAAGCAAGCTTTGATTCGACTCGCAGCTAAGCAGTGGACTGGAATAGAAGTAAGGATAGACTTAATAAGAACAAGTCTCCCACCATATAAAGAATTTTGTTATTCCAGTCAGAAATTCGAGAACGAATTTTGTCAACAAGTTCATCATACATGCCCGCATTCCTTCTGCCAACCGATATAGGACACCCCAGGTAAGTAATAGAGCCATACAGCAACGGAAAGCCAGTAATTTGTTGTATTTCCTGTGCACGGATAGCAGATACTTTCTCAGATAGGATCATAGAAGACTTGGAAACATTAACTTTCTGACCCGAGTTAGCTTCATATTCCTGGATAACCCTCATAAGAAGATGTATAGATCTCTTGTCAGCACCAGAAAATAATAGAAGATCATCTGCATAAGCAAGATGAGAGATTCTTGGACATCCCCTAGGTGAGTAGAAGCCAGTAAAGGCAGTAGATTATTGAAGATGAATAAGATTACGGCTCAAAGCTTCGGCAGCAATAATAAATAGAGCTAGAAAATGGGGTTACCTTGCCGAATACCACATTGGCTATGAAAGAAACCAGATGAGCGACCATTGATCAAGGTCGAGAACCATATATTATCTACTAGGTGAAGAATGAGCGTGCACCATTCATTAGAGAAACCAAACTGCTTCATAACCCGAAGAAGGAAAGCCCAACTCACTCGATCATAAGCTTTACTCATATCCAGTTTGATCGCCATATTTTCTCCCCAGTATTTATGGTCCAGTTCAGAAATTATCTCCTGTGCAAGGACAATATTATCCACAATCTCCCGACCCCGAACAAAGCCACTTTGTTCAGGAGAAATGATACGAGGAAGAATATCTATCAACCTCCTAGCCAATAATTTGGAAACAATTTTGTTCATAAAGTTGCAAAGGCTAATAGGCCGATAGTCCTTGAGCGATTTAGGATGTTTAATTTTGGGAATAGGAAGTAAATGAGTACTCGTAAAGGATCTAGGTAAAGCAAAACCATCCATAAATAAGTTAATAGCATCAAGGATATCCTCACAGATAATAGGCCAACATGCAATGAAGAATAAACCCGAGAATCCATCAGGACCCGCAGTACTGTTGTGATCCATGCATTTGACAGTGGCAAGTACTTCCTCTATAGAAGGTTTAGCAATCATAATATCATTGTCTTCTTGAGTAATAATACTAGGAATATGAGCAAAATATTCATCATTAATAGTGAGAAGGAGTGAAAACCTTACTGCAATACTCATTGGCCTCTTGTTGAATATCAAACAGATTAGAAAGAGATCGACCATCCTCAGAGAGTAAATGATGAATATACAGGCGATTTCTCTTTGATGAGACACAAGAATTATAGAACTTTGTGTTTCTGTCCCCGACCTCATCCCAGTTCACCCTAGCTTTTTGTTTCCAGTATGCGTCTTCAATACGCAAACGCTGCTTCAAATGGGCTTTAGCAAGCAGCCACTATGGACGAAGCGAGGGATCCATCTCACAAGCAGCCTCCAGAGAAGTCACATTGTCTTCACCCTTCTTAAATTCCTGAAATATATCACCAAATGTAGCTCTACTCCAAGCCGATAACACCTTCCTAGTAGCAGCAAGACGAAGACCAATACGGACCATACTGTTAACATGATCAACCGAACTCCAAGCTAACTCCACAGTAGGCAAGAAAGAATCATGATCTTTCCAAAAATGCAGAAATAGGAAAGGACAAGGAGTGTTAGGCTTCTCACTTTCTAAAGATAGCAATAAAGGAGCGTGATCTGACTCAGATCTATTCAAATGGGAAACCACATATAACGGAGCCCATTCAAGCCATTTAGGATCAAGCAAGACCCTATCCAATCGAGATCCTTGCTTAGGAGAGCCATACTGTCGATCAACCCAGGTAAAGCAATTGCCAGTATAAGGCACTTCAGAGAGACCCGCCGCAATTTGAAAAGCCAAGAATTCTTTCATAGAAACACTGCAAGGAGGTAACCCACCAAACTTCTCCTCTTGATGGGTAATGGCATTAAAATCACCCGCAACAAGCCATGGACTCGACCATCTAGAACGAATCATGAGTAAATGATCCCAAAGGAAGCGGCGCCCTTCTTTAGTATTATTCCCATGAACTGCAGTCAAAGACACAACAGCTGGTAATAAGGAGGAAGAAATCGACACAGTGAGGCATTGATCAAAGGACTCAATAGCCTGCAACTCCATATCATGCCTTGCCATAATCCAAATATTGCCTTGGTCATTACAGAAGGAGCATTGAAAACCCAGTTTAAGTTGATAGTTTAACAACTTATCAAAGTGGACCTATATATATATATAAATATATATATATATATATATATATATATATATATATATATATACATTTTTTTATATATATATATATATATATGTATATATATATATATATACATATATATATATATATATATATATATATATATAAAGAGAAGGAAAAAAATATATATATATAAAGAGAAGGAAAAATGGGGGTGTGTGTGCTGTGGTAGGGGAAAGTTGCTGTCGAGGGTTGCCCCAACAATCCCATGCCCAACTGAAATAACAATATATATTATATATATATATATATATATATATATATATATATATATATATATATATATATATATTTCAAACAAAAACTTTTATTGAAAGAGTCAAAACTAGTACAAAACGGACACTAACAGTGTCTACATCGAACTGTAGCCTTCCCCACTTGTCTATAAACTTCTGAAACTAGCTTATCAACAGTAAATCCATGACTCTAATATCTTCGTTTGTTCCTATCTTTCCATAAAACCCAAACCACTGCTGCAGCAACAATCTCTTTCCTGTGTTTTTTCCTTTTCCGCCACCAGTCTCTAAGTCTATCAATAATCAATCTACCACGAGAGGAAACTCCATATACCAGTTGGACAGCTCCCCATACTTCTTCGGCCAAGTTGCCCCCATTTAGGATATGCTCCAATGTCTCAACCTGACTATCTGCACAACAATGGCACTTCGAAGCCAAACTATACCCAAGCCTGATAATATTATCATCAGTGGGTAACTTATTGTGAAGGGATCTCCATAGCAAAACTGACCATTTGACCGGGATACAAGAGCTCCAGATATGAGTGAAGTGATGCAGAATAGGTCTGTGTATTCTTGCAAGCTCCCAGGCGGATGATAATATAAAGTTACCCGACTGAGTATGTCCCCAGCGCCATGTATCATCAAGTTGGATTATATTCTGATGTGCCATGTCTCTTCCCGCTATCAATTGTTTCCAAACATGGGAAGCATTTGAAGTTATAGCTACGTTTGATGGACTAGCATTGGAACAATACTTAGCAGAGAAATATTTGGTCCATAAGCTGTCTTGGGTCAAGAATTTCCACCATAACTTTATGGTGAAAGCATGCATCATGTCTTCCAGCCGTTTGACCCCTAGCCCGCCTTCTTCTTTGGTTCTAGCAATTCGATCCCATCCAAGCCAGGTCTTCTTAGCAACACCAAGTTGGCTACCCCAAAAGAAACTCGAGAACATAGCCTCCAATCGGTGCAAAACTGCAATTGGAGGATTACAAGCCGCTAGTGTATACACAGGGATTGATGTAAGCACTGATTTGATTAACACCAGTTTGCCACCTGGTGAGAGAATTTTGTTGTGCCACCCTTCGACCTTGCTACGAATTCGGTTGAGTAATTCCTCATACATAGCCCCATTTCGTCTTCCTGCCATAAGTGGACACCCAAGATAAGTAAATGGCGGGGAGCCAATACTATATCCTGTTCTTTGAGCCAACTCTACTCCTCTGTCCTGTAGGACCAATTTTGACATGTATATGGATGACTTTGATTTGTTAATCAATTGTCCCGACGCTGCCTCATACTGTGCCAGGATATCAGTAATTTTGTTGATCGATCTCACGTCTCCTGCGGAGAAAAAGAGAATATCATCTGCGTACGCTAGATGCGTAATTGGAGAACAACCACGAGGTGTGACAAATGTTGTGAATCCATCAGACTCGGGCAGCTTCTTCAGACTTCGCGAGAGAGCCTCCGCCGCGATTATAAATAAAGCTGGGGAGAGGGGATCTCCCTGACGAACCCCACGAAAAGCCTGAAAATATTCAGTCGATTCCCCGTTGATCAGAGGGGCATACCAAACATTGTTAACAAGTCGCAACATCATATCGACCCATTTGTTATGGAAACCAAATTTTCTGAGCACCTTCAGAAGAAATCTCCAATCAACCCTGTCGTAAGCTTTCATCATATCTAATTTTATAGCAACATTACCCCCCTATTTTTCTTATTCATTCTAGCCATCAATTCTTGAGCAAGAAGAATATTATCAACTATTTCCCTGCCTTGAACAAACCCACTCTGTTCTGGAGAAATTATACGGGGTAACACAGGGGCCAAGCGACGAGAGAGCAGTTTAGATATTACCTTGTTTATCACTGAGCATAGACTGATTGGCCTATAATCACCAAAGCTTTTGGCCTGCTTCACCTTCGGAATTAAAACCAGAGATGTGTTAGTAAAGGCTTGAGGCAGATCAAACCCATCAATGAAGAGTCCAACTGTCTATGTTAAATCCTGGCCAACTATATCCCAGCAAGCAAGAAAAAACAATAGGGTAAACCCATCTGGCCCTGGCACGCTATTCTTGTCTAGCGACTTAAGAGAGTCGAGGACCTCTTCCCTAGTTGGTGCCGCAATCAGCATATTATTCTCCTCCTCAGACACCATACTTGGAATGTTCTCTACCAACTCTGTCTCCTCGTGGATATCTCCTCTTTGATATAGCCTCGAGTAATAATCTTTAGCGTAAGCTTGAATCATGAGTTTGTCTTTCAAAATAGTCCCATCCTCTTTGGCAACAGAATGAATTTGAAGTGAGCGTTTACGATTAGACACACAACCATGGAAATAGGCAGTATTTTTATCGCCTTGCAAATCCCATTTTATTCTGGATTTTTGCTTCCAGTATGCTTCTTCAATACTCACTCTCTGTTTGAGGATTGCAGTGGACTTGGCTAGCTGTTGGCGACTATTAGCATTGTTAGTTGCTCATGATGAATCTCCGCAGCCAGCACATCATCTTCTGCAGTCTTGACCTGTTAGAATATGTCACCATATGTATGTCTACTCCAGTGCGATAGGATTTTTCTGCAAGCCTCGAGCCTAAGAGATACTCGAGTGGTACCAAGACGATGATCAACTGAGGTCCACGCTTGTTGTATCAGTGATTTAAAGTCTTCATGATCAACCCAAAAATCTAGGAATCTGAACTGCTTTCTTCCCGCCGCCAAATTTGATTTAAATTTGATTAGCAATGGTGCATGGTCTGACTCAGCACGGTTGAGGTGTTCAACTGTGGAGATCGATGCCAGATCCAACCAAGTCTGATCAACAAGAACCCGATCCAATCTGGATCCCCGGCGGCCATCATGCTTCGATTTGATCCAAGTGTAGTAGCTTCCTGAGTATTGAAGCTTGACCATTCCTGTTGCAAGAATAAAATTTGCAAACTCTTCCATAGAAATATGGTCAGGAGCTCGACCACCAATTTTCTTCCCTGACCGCAGTACAGCATTAAAATCCCCCCTATCGACCATGGAGGTTGGATGGAAATCTGCAACTGAGTAAGTCTGTCCCATAATAGCCTATGCCCCTCCTTGGTGTTATCCCCATAAACAACAGTGAAGAATGAAGGAACAGGAAGCATGTGATGAGTGAGAGAGATAGTTACTGCTTGATCAAATGAGTCGTGAAGAGAAATATCACAGTTTGATTTAGCCATTACCCAGATATTACCCCGCTCATTCGAGAATGCTTGAGCAAAACCTAACTTTAACTGATACTGCAGGAGATGACTTCTGTCAACCTTTGGCTCAATGATGCCAAGAAGTGCTATCTTGTGAATTCTAACCAGAGTTTTGATTCTTTTCAAAGACATTTAATTTGTAATTCCACGAACGTTCCAGATCAGAGAGTTAAACATGAGAGGAGGATTTGAGGGTACCAGTGAAGGCAGGGTTTGCAGATTGCCTCGTGACACGATCGGAGGGCGGGACCACCTTTTGGTTTTTTCTCTTCTTTTGGACGGCTGCTGAGTGAGAAGGTCCAGCCTCTGTGTGACGCACTTCTGATCGGACCTTGTCCGAACCCCCATCGCCCGTCTCCATTCCCCCAGCGAACTGGTCATCCGGCGCACGCTCGACTTCATCCGCCCAGCTGCCCAAAGTAGGAGAAGAAGGGGCTCCTTCAACAATGTGCTCTCCAATAATCTCCCCCTCTTCGAGAGTTCGACCCTCGTCATCATGGGGGATGACGGGCGCCGCCACTAGGGAGTCATTAATGACATTAGCCGTTATCTTTAAATTTGTCTCCACAGGCACAGTTCCCTGCGTCGCTGATATGCCAATAGGCTCCATTGCCAAATCATGCATTATGTTTTGTGCTTCATTACTAGTAGTAGGGTCCAGAGCAGTTATTATCTCCCTATGAGGTAATAGAGCTTGAGAGATATTCTCATCTGTCTGATCAGCTACAGCAGTAATTGGATCCTTGCCTGGAGGAATTGAAGTTGAGGCAGTTGCATGTGTTTGCGTGGTAGGTTCGTCTTGAGCACTCCGTTCCTCATTGGTCCTCTGAAGAATAGATGTGACCTTCAATCCCATCGACCCTGGCCTTGGCTCCACCACTGTTGCTTCTTGTTGATGCTGAGAATCTTGATTCATCACTTCTTTCCCTTTATTTTTCAGTTGCATGCAGATATTTGGTGTCCTTGATGATGACAATGTGAACAATATAAGGGGATATATTCTTATTCTATGTCCTGCCAAAAACTTCTTCCTCTCGGCCGATTTATACGAATTCGATGTTGAATTGGCTTGCTCGCATCAACTTCGACAAAAACCCGAGCCCTACTAGGACGAGAAAGATCCATTGTAGCTCTATCCAGTTTAAGTGGAGTGCCTATCGCAGATGTAAAAGCAAACAAAGCGTCCTTTGCATAGAGATGGTGAGGTAGGTCAGGAAGGTCGACCCAAACTGGCATGAGCGATGATTCATACATCGGGGAGAAGTCTGGTTCCCATTTGAAGACCCGCATAGGAGCGCGAGAGATGAACCATGTATCTTTTGATCGGAGTCGGAGAAAGTCTTCCTCAAGGGAAGGTCTAATGAGAATATGTTTGCGGTCTATGACTCCCGCTTTGATTTCTCCTTTGAACTGAAAACCGGAGAGAGCCTTTCTAATAATTTCGATTGAAGGCTTACTGTGTGAAAACTTACCTACCAGTACAAAACGGAGGGGGGACGCCAGGGCCTGTTCCTCCTCATCGGAGAAGGAAAAGCTGGAGCGCCTTTGTATGTTGATACTGGTCGTGCCGCCAGGCGAGGATGTTCCTCCACCCGTCCGGCAACCGCATCGACAAAGGATTTGGCCATCCTAGGTCGACTCCAGCCCGGCCAGAGGCCTAGCCGGTGTCGGGAAGGGGCCGAAAGCTTCAAAGATCTCCAGGCGCGGCGCTTATATATATATATATATATATATATATATATATATATATATATATATATATATATATATATATATATATATATATATATATATATATATAAGTTATGTTCATGTTATGTTCATGATTGTTCTCAGGTTACTGCCCTTTTCCAGCCCTTCTCACAACAGCCCTCACCAGCACACACACACACACACACACACACACACACACACAAACACACACACACATGCCCCTTCTTTCCCTTTGTGTTATATATATATATATATATATATATATATATATATATATATATATATATATATGTCCTAATGTATCGGGCTCTCTCTCTCTCGTTAGGGTTCCCGCTGGTGATTCTTCGTTGGCTTTGATGCTTAATGTATCGGGCTCTCTCTCTCGTTATATATATATGTCCTAATGTATCGGGCTCTCTCTCTCGTTAAGGTTCCCGCTGGTGATTCTTCGTTGGCTTTGATGCTCGATCCGGCGGGAGGACTCCGCCCCCTTCGGATGACTCTCTGGCGGAGGGAACCGGCCACCCTGGTCGGTGCTTGGCTGCTGGCGGCGTCCCGGGCGGTGACCCGACCGGGCTTGCAGAAGAAAGGCTTGGATCTGCACCCCAGGGCGTTGCGGGCGGCTCCAGCCATCTGGGCCGTCGAGCGGCGGGTGTTGCCGGTCCCGCCCCCCGTGGCTCTGGTCCGGCGGTGGGGGGTACTGTTGATCGGGGTTCTCGGGATCTCTCTAGTTACAGTTCCTGCTAGCGACCCTCATAGGCGTGTGAATCTGGCGGGGCGCTCCGCGCCCCCCGGATGGCTCTCTGGCGGAGGGGACCGGCCACCCTGGCCGGTGGTTGGCTGCTGGCGTCGTCCCGGGTGGCGACCCGACCGGGCTTGCAGGCGAAATCGGCGAGGAACGGGTGGAGGTTGGTTCTGCACCCTTGGGCGTTGCGGGAGGCTCCGGCCTTCTGGGCCGTCGAGCAGCGGAAGTCGCCGGCTCCGCCCCCAATGGCTCTGGGCCGGCGGTGGGGGACGTATCAGTTACGGGGGGGAGTCAGTGCTGCCCCGAGGGGGTCTCCGGTTCGGGGCGAGGTGGCACGACGGGTGAACCTTATGGCAGCAGCGGCGGTGGCCCCGTCGAAGGGGACCGGCGAGGTCATTCGCTGCGGTGGTGGGTGGACCTGCGACGACGTCGGTGGGTGGTTCGCCTAGGGTAGAATTCAGACCGGCCATTCTTTCCGGTGGTCGGAAGGTGGTTGTTTTCTCTCAGTCGGATATGGAGACCCTCACGGCGCCGTACGGGCTGGATCTTATTGGCAAGTTTTCTCGGCGGAGACTTCCGGTTGAGGCTATTAGAAAGGCCTTTGATTCGCGGGGTTTCAGGTGGCTGATTGAGGTGAAGGCGATTGATGATCGACACGTCCTTATACGGCCTCACATCGAGAGTGACTTTCTCCGGCTGCGGTCTAAGGACTGTTGGTTCGTTGGCCGAGTTCCGATGGTGATATTCAGGTCATCGGTGGACTTTTCGCCGATGAGAGAGGACCCTCGGGTTCCCATCTGGGTGGCCTTTCTCGGGCTTCTATACTGCATGTTTGATACCAATACGGTTCTTTCCATCGTGTCTGGTCTTGGCACTCCGCTTAGTACTGATCGGGCTACAGCATCCTTTTCTAGGCCGGGGGTGGCCAGGGTTTTGGTTGAAGTAGACGTCAGCAAACCACTTCAACATGAGGTCTTCTTCCAACTGCCTGATGGTGTTCGCTCGTAGCCAGTTGTCTATGAGCGGAGGCCTCTATATTGGGTCTCTTACGGCCATCATGGTCACGTTGAGAGTGTTTGTGGGCGACCCCAGGTGGAGCCTTCTTCCGTGAGAGTAGCTGATAGACCGCCCAATCCCGACGGCCTTGCTCCAGGCATTGTGCGTGAGGAGGACGGCCCGATGGGTGGCCGTGGGAGTAGCTGGGGTCGTCGGAGGAGACGATCAAGGCACGAAAAATGGAAGGGGACACGGCAGATATGGAGGCGCATCGGGGGACGTGATGATAGCACAGGGACTACGCAGCCCGAATTGTACGAAAGTTATGATAATTGTGCACATTCCGTTCCGTCTTCCTGGCACGTAGGGGATTCTTCTTCGGGCCAGCTGGCTCTATGGTCGGATGACGGGCGGCCCATGATGGAGGGACGCAGCGCTCCAGGCTCTAGCTTGGATGGGCAGTTGGGCCCTGAGCGGGACATTGGGCCTATTGATTTATCGGATCTTCCTATTATTATCCATAGCCAGCTAGGATAGGGAGTTATAGCGGCTGATTCTGACACTGAGGATCGTAGCTTTGTGGTCTGGGAGGAGGCCGGTGACGGTCCTTTATTCGTCAGGGGTTATGACTCAGCCCCGGGTGATGAAATTGTCTCTCTGCCCGAGTTTAGACCTTCCACCTCTATCTCCGAGGGACGTGAAGCAGACTGGCAGATGGTTCCTTTTAAGAAGGCGGCTGGTAGGCGGAGGAAGTCGACGGCACCTCAGTCGGATCGACTTCTTCGTTCACATGCTTCCCGGGTTAGACGGGACCCCCAGAGGGTTCATGGTTAAATTCCTTATTTGGAATGTTTGGAGGACGGCGAACAGAGCTACTTTATCCCGTCTCAGGTCCTTGTGTCGGACCAACTCTATTCAGGTTCTTGCCATTATTGAACCCAAGGTGATATCCTCTAAGCTTCTTTCTTATCAGCTGAGGTTGGGTTTCGATGTTAGCTTTTGTAATGATAAGGGCAATATTTGGATTTTCTGTAAGTCGGGTCTTGGGATCAATTGTATTGATTCCTGTGACCAGGCTATCACAGTGCAGCTTTCTTTGAGTTGTTTTTCAGTGCCGGTACGGTTGTCGATTGTTCATGGTGCTGGGACACGACAGGGGAGGAGGAATATGTGGAGGCATCTTCTGGACCTCCAAGCCAGGGACATTGCCTTGCCCTGGGCGGTGGGCAGGGACTTCAATATCATTGCTTCTCCGGATAAGAAATTTGGAGGCCGACCTCCTGACACGAGGGCCATTGCGGATTTTTTTGACTTCTAGTTGGCTGTCGGGCTATCCGATGTTGGTTTCAGAGGTAGCATCTATACTTGGGTGAACGGGAAGACGGGGCTTGATTGTCAGGGATCCCGACTTGATAGGCTACTCGTGACGGGGAGTTGGCTGGATGGTGTCCAGGTTTCTTACGAGCATCTTAATCGGGCAGAATCTGATCATTCTCCTCTTTTGATATCCTGCCAGCCAGCTTCTTCACCTATGCACAGAGGATTCCGTTTTCTTGACTTTTGGACTTCTCATCCAGATTTTCTTCAGATTGTGGCTCGGACGTGGATTTCATGTTGGCATTATGATGCGCTTGAGCGATTGGGCATGCGTTTGAGGACGACGGGGCATGTTCTAGCTGGATGGAGCAGATCTACTTTTGGAGACATTTTTCAGGAGGTCCGTCAAGCCGAGGACGCTGCATTGGTGGCGGAGCAGGAGTATGAGCTTCATCCTTCGGAGAGGGGGAGGGCTTCCTGGATGGAGGCCGTTGCCAGATTGAAGCAAAAGGCCTTGATTGAGGAGTCTTTCTGGAAACAAAAAGCCAGACTGAGATGGGACCTGGAAGGAGATAAGAATACTCGTTTTTTTATGAGTACACTAGGAGCAGGCAAAGAAAGACGGGTCTTCAGAAAATTATTCGGGCTGATGGATCAGAAACTGGGTCTATTGCGGAGGTAGCGACGGAGGCGTCTTTATTCTTCTCGAAGCTATTTAGAGCAGAGCCTATTTCTGATGAGGATGCCTTCCTCAATGTCATCCCTAGCATTATCTCTATGGAGGATAATTCTGATCTTGTTCGTCGCCCTGACAGAGCGGAGCTGTTGGAAATTGTTCGGGGGATGGACCCAGCTAGTGGCGCCGGTCCGGATGTCTTTTCTGGAAGATTCTTCTCTGTTTGTTGGGACATTGTTGCTGCTGACGTGGAGGAAGCCGTTGGTTCATTTTTTTTGGGCGCGCGCCTTCTGGTTTCCGTCTTGGATACCTTCTTATTTTTTATCCCCAAAGTCGAGCACCCGAGGAGCCTTTCTGATTTCTGCCCTATTAGCCTTTGCAATTTCTGTAACAAAATTATTTACAAGATTATTGTTTGCAGGTTGCAGGATTACCTTCCCAAAATTATTTCTCCGGAGCAAAGTACTTTTGTCCAGGAGAGAGAGATTGTGGACAACATCATTATTGCTCAGGATATGGTGGCATCTATGAGGGAACCCAACCATGGTGGAAATGTTGCTATTAAGCTGGACATACAGAAGGCCTATGACAGAGTCAATTGGCATTTCCTCCTGAGGGTTCTTCGGAGATTTGGTTTTAATGAGGTCTTCTGTGATCTTATTTATCGTCTCATGGCTGATACCCGGTATGCCGTTCTTCTAAATGGCGCTCCTACTACTTTTTTCTCGGCGTCTAGAGGGATCCGGCAGGGGGACCCTCTATCCCCAGCTCTCTTTATTATTGCTGCGGAGGTACTCTCTCGGAACCTCAAGCTTCTTCAAGAATCAAATAGAAGATCTTCATTTCACACTCCGATTAGGGGACCGCGTATCTCGTACTTGGCTTATGCGGATGATGTTCTTATTTTCACTTCGGGGGATATTGCTGGACTGCGTGCTCTCCAACAAGTTCTGCATAGTTATGAGGCTGTTTCTGGACAGAAGATCAATTATTCCAAATCTGCCTTTTATACTGCGATACCATTGGGTGAGGATCGCGCTAGGACTACCTCTACTCTATTCGGATTTAGTCCCGGTACATTGCCGTTTTCTTATTTGGGGTGCCCGTTAACTTGCGGGAGAAGGAATACGAAGATGTTTAGCTATTTGCTGGATAAAATCCGGGCGAAGCTGACGGGCTGGCAGAACAAGATACTTTCTCCTGGGGGTAAGTTGGTCCTTATTAAGAATGTACTTTCATCTATCCCTATGTACACATTGGCTGCATGTTGTCCTCCTCGGGCCGTTCTCAGGGCGATAGAGAGGATGTTTGCGGCTTTCTTCTTGGGTAGCAAGGATGGGGTGGCTAAGAGGAGTTGGATGGCGTGGCGGTTCGTTACTCGGACTAAGTCCGAAGGAGGCCTCGGGATCAAGTGCCTGAATGATATTATGGATGCCTTTTCTATGAAGCTTTGGTGGAAGCTGAGGCATGGAAAGGGCCTTTGGGTGGAGCTTCTTAAATCGAAATATTTTCGTAAGCGTCATCCATGTGATGCATTTATGACTTCCAAGTGCTCCCATATTTGGCGACAGATTTTGAGGGGAAGCAAATTGGCGGAACCGCTTATTTTGTTTAAACTTGGGCGTGGTGAGGGTTCGGCGAGGTGTGAGTCTTGGATTCCGGAGGGCCCTCGGTTGGATAGTGTTGTTATACCATCGGCTGAGGGAAGTGACTTCAGGGACCAGGCGCAGCATGGGGAGACGGACTCGGGGCGGAATCGAACACAGGCGAGAGAGTCTGCTGATGTCGGCCGGACGGGCACTGGTGAGCTTCGGAGGTCGGCTAGATTGGCCGGGAGAAGGGTGGTTCTTCCCTAACGTACGGTGATTGTTCGGGCTCTTTCGGTTAGGGGAAGAAAGATCAGAGATTCTAGGACAAGGAACTCTGATAATGGTTGTCCGGTTATTCGATCTTTTTGGACAGACACTGGTTGGGATCTGCCATTGTTTTCGGAACAGTTTGGAGTAGAGGCAGCGGGACGGCTCAGAGAGGCGAATCTGACATGTACTTCGGCTCCTGATTCTCTGGTCTGGGGTGAGCGGAAATGTTCTTTCACGCTGGCTGCGGCTTGGAGATGTTGTCGGATCTCTCACCCTACTTTATCACTCTTCTCTAATATTTAGGGCAAGTGTATTCCGGCGAAGTGGAGCATTCTGATGTGGCAGGTCTGTCACAACCGGCTTCCTACTGATGACATTCTTCAGAAGATTGGCTTCCATCTGGCTTCCAGGTGTCATTGCTGTCAGGTTGGGCAAGGGGAGGACCTTCAGCATATATTTTTCCACGGGGATCTTGCTATGACGGTTTGGTCTGCTTTTCGGGGTTTCTTCAAGGCACGGATGCATAGTGACTTTCTGGTATTTCTTCAAAGGTGGTGGCGGGGGCACGGTAGTCATCATCGGAGATTACTGGCTGGTGCGATCATTTGGGTGCTTTGGAAGAACAGGAACAAGCATAGATATGAAGGGCATGGTGCTGGCCCGGACTTCTTGGTTCGGGAGGTAAAGCGACAGTTTCGGAAGTCACTTTCGAGTTGTCGTCGTCTTCCGTCTATTCCACACTGGGCTTTAGAGTAGTGTTTTTATTCCATTTTCTTTCTTTTTTCTTATTACCATGAGGTCGGATGTACTCATTACCCTCTTTATCAATAAAGGTAACGGTTTTTTTAACAATATATATATATATATATATATATATATATATATATATATATATATATATATATGTCCTAATGTATATATTTTTTAATGCATAGGTATGTGTATATATTTGTAGTGTTATAGGTATAACCTATGGATTAGTTACTCAGTTTAGGAATGACCCAATAGGCCTTACTTGGCAAAGTTGACTAACAAGTTGACCATTTTGACAAAAGTCAACTTTGGGGCAAACTTGATCTAAACTTGGCTCAAATGGACTTAAAATGACTAGATAACTTGAGTCTGACCTAAGTTTGGAAAAATAGACTAGTTGACTTAAGGTTGACCTAGTTTGACCAGAATGGTTGACCAGGGTTCACTAGAGTTGTCCAAGGGTTGACTTTGACCAAGAATGACCTAGAACCATTTAGAATACATTGTAATTTTCTCTAAATTCATATTGGACACTTTATAACTTGTGGTTGCTCTAAATAGGACTCAGAAACTTCGGTTCGGACTTATATTCTAATCAGACATTCGGGATATCAGATGAGTATATTCTCTGACCGTTCCATACTTGTTAGGAATTATATTCTTGTTATAGACTAATTTACTTGATGCTGACACGATGTTATTACGAATTAGTACTATATGGATCTTTATATGAGATGTTATCCCCCTTGGGTGTATCGAATATATCATGTCATGTGCTTTTTACGAACATCATGTATTTATGGACTCTTATTATTCATGTACACTCATGTGCTCTCATGTACTCTCATGATCTCATGAGCTTCGTGTATAAACTTTCATGTACAATAACATAATATGTCTAGATCCTTGTGTATTGATTAGGGTACGGGGGAGTAGAAATAGTCATATGAACAATTCCAACGTAGTGTAATCATGTATAAACTCTGTAGCGTAATCATGTACAAATCAAGCCGTTCACATGTCTATCTTGTACTCTAAATTACTAGTCATTTACAGTTCTTTATTACCAGATCTAAATATTTCCTATTATCAAACTCTCTTATTTTCTTTTTTATGTTATTCTAACAATTTTTATGTACTTTATTCTATAGCATGCTTTATATTTCCTGTCATGATATAAATTGTGTGAGAGATATGTATTCGTTCCTGTCCTGACTGGACCCATTAAAAATATTACAGAGGACGAAGAGGAGTTCTTTCCTACTTCTTATAGAGCAGGCTTAGATGACACCGATGACTTGGACCCTCAGGAGGATCCTGCAGTTGCTGAGGACTTGCCCATTGTCTAGTTTAAACTTCTAGACTTGCAAGTCCTAGGCTGGATGTACCCACTTCTCGTGCCCTTACACTGGGTGCGGGTCGTGACACATTTTTAGTAGTGGCTCATGCAGGCCGAGAGAGTCGCAAGTTGTGCGATTTCGTAGTGGTACTCGAACTAGAGTATCGCTACAGCCTGCAGTACGATATAGGATATAAGTTTAAGGTACTTAATCACATTAGGAAAAACTTTTATCTAATTTTTGCTGCTAATTGTCTTCCTTTGAATTAACTATCCTCTTTTGATTATATCGTTTCCCGCATTTGTTTTGTTTGATTCGGGGGCTTCCCATAGCTTTATGTTTGTATCATTTGCTATTAGACACCATCTTTCTTCTGAATCGTTGCCTAGGACTTGCAAGATCATGACTGGGGGTGGTATAATCCTCGTCCGTGATATTTACAAGGATCAGAGAGTAGTTTTGGGAGGCCGAGAACTGGATGTGAGTCTGCTCGTAATGCCATTACCAAACTATGACATTATATTCGGGATGGATTGGTTAAGCAGGCACCATGCCAGTATAAATTATCGTGGTGGTAGAGTTCTTTTCAGAGTGCTAGGAGAGCCAGAGTTTGAGTTCACCAGACGAGAGGCGGAGTAGAGTAGTAGAGTTTTCTGTAGGAGTTTCAGTAGAGGAGTAGAGCGTGCCACACCCAGTGATAGTTGAGTTCATTGATGTATTTTCGAAGGATTTGTCAGGGTTATCTCCGAACAGAGATATAGAGTTCTCTATAGATTTGGTGCCCGACAAAGAGCCGATATCTCAGTACGTCTATAAAGTGAACAACAGCAAACTGGTGGAGTTGTAGAAGCAGGTGGATGAGTTACAGGACAAAAGTTTCATCTGATCGAGTTCTTCAACGTGGGGTGCACCAGTACTGTTTGTTTCAAAGAAGGATGGGTCAGTACGGATGTGTATCGACTATAGGGCTCTTAATAGCATCACGATTAAGAACAAGTACCCGCCGTCGAGGATCGATGATCTGTTCGATCAGTTGAACGGAGCAAAGGTATTTTCCAAAACAGATCTGAGGTCAAGTTACCATAAAGTGAAGGTGAAGAAGGAGGACATTCCGAAAATAGCATTTAGGACACCGCGGTATGGCCAGTTTGAGTTCGTTGTGATGTCGTTTGGGTTAACTAACGCCCCGACAGTGTTCATGAACCTGATGAACAATGTGTTCCACCAGTACTTGGACAAGTTTATAGTGTTGTTATCGACAATATCTTGGTGTACTTGAAGACCCCAGAGAAGCATGAGGAGCACTTGAGTGTAGTTCTGGAGACTCTTGGGAAGGAGGAGCTTTATGGCAAGCTCTCGAAGTATGAGTTTTCCTGGATCTAGTTGATTTCCTAGGTCATGTTGTGACCGGGGATGGGATCTCAGTCGACCCGAAGAAGATCAGAGCAGTTGAGGTATGGACCGCTCCGAGTTCAGTTGCAGAGATCAAGACTTTCCTGGGATTGGCAGGCTACTACAGGAGGTTTGTTCAGGATTTCTTCCGGATTGCAGAGCCATTGACTAGGCTGACCCAGAAGGACATAGAGTTTATCTTGTCAGAGGAGTTTCATGTCGCTTTTGATGAGTTAAAGAAGCGGTTGAGTTTATCTGGTCAAAGGAGTTTTAGGTCCCCGATTCTGATATTGCCTTCAGGATCAGGCGGGTTCACTATCTACAGTGACGCCTCAGAGAAGGGTCTGAGTTGTGTCTTACAACAGATTAGGAAGGTGATTGCCTATGAATCCAGGTAATTATGTTTGTATGAGAAGAACTACCCTACACATGACTTGGAGTTGGCGGCAGTTATCTTTGCTCTTAAGTTGTGGAAGCACTATCTATACGAAAAGCTTGTGGAGATCTTCACAGACCATAAGAGCTTGAAGTATATGTTTACACAGAAGGAGCTCAACATAAGGCAGAGGATATGGTTGGAGTTGATAAAGGACTTCGATATTTTGTTGTAGTATCATCCAGGGAAGGCTAACATGGTTGCCGATGCCTTGAGTAGGTATCCAGTGGCCATATGTTTGACGGTAGATCGTCACTTGTAAGCAGATCTGTAGAGCCTGGGGATCGAGGTGATAGTGCCAGAAATTAAGATACAGATGTGGGGACTACATATTCAGTCGGACTTGATGGAGAGGATTAAGTCCACTCAGTTCGACGATGTTGTTCTGCGGTGTATTCGAGCGCAAGTTGGAAAAGGACTTGTGGATGGGTTTGTTATTGCACAGGATGACGCATTGAGACACGGTTCCAGACTGTGTGTGCCTAGTAGAGACCTTCGGGAGCAGGTTATACAAGAGGTCTGTTACGACTCGTACCCGCTTTTCGGACGCGAGCTCGTAAGCAAGCCAGCTACGTTTCGAGCGGACTCCAGCCCGACTCGAGTACGTATAAGCTGTCCAGAATAGGGTATACTGCCAAATCATGGCAAGGGTAAATCTATATCTCAATCCACAATAAATGTATTGTCAACCCCTTGACCAAATTTTCTCCTATATTTTTTTATTAATTATTATTTGTCTCACATATAAAATTATTATGCTTTATATTATTTTGTTTCATTTTAAATACCAAAGGAGGGACCAAAAGGATAAAATAGGAAGTTGCAGGGACCTATATGCAATTAACTTTAATTTAAACTTCCCTTTCAAACCGTAACTTCAAACTTCAGATTTCGAATTCGATTTGAATTCGAACAATAGATAGAATCGAATTCTCCCATCCTATCTCTCCATCACCCCCAGGATTATCAAACGAGTTGCATATATATAGGCGAAGATGGTAGTCGTTCCCCATCCTTCCCCGCAAACCCTAATCCCCTGCGCCTCTAGTTCGTGAAGTTGTGGAACAAAGGTTGCAGTATTAACACATCATTCAAGCAGGTAACAATTTTATGCATCCGATTCTTTAATCAAACTAGTTGTTCATTGTAGTAGAGGTAGTTGTGTTAATGTCTAGAAGGCTTAATCAATGATATGAGTAACAGGGAGAGGGATTAAGAGTTTTCCTATCATGTTGCAACTTTAGGGATAGGTGATGGAAGGACATGTTCATATGGCTGGTGTATCAAGTACCTATTCTGTACAGTCATTGGCATGGAGCCATGCCCCTGAATCCTAGGAATAGAGCAATACATGTAGTCAGTCCTTTGTTCTTCAGTACATATTGTAGCAGTCATTCATCCATCCTTGCATCTGGCCATTGGCCGACATTCAGGTCCAGTCATTGCCTCGGGTTTAAACTCAGGCCATACATCTGTCTTAGTCCTTTTGATTTGTCTAGGGGGTACCTATTAGTCCCTGTCTATTATATTGCACTCCCATTAGTCATCACCTTTGTTTCACACTGTCCTGTACCCTCACCCACAGGCAATGCCTAGATGCAATAAGGATGTGGATAGGTAGAAGATGAAGGGATATAGGAAAGAGGCCAGTTGGTCAGATTGGACACTTGAGTATGGGACTTTACTGTACAAGTCATGAGGAGATGGGTGAGGGCCTGATTACATCCAATTGATTCATTAACTTCAAATAATTAACCAGATTCAGCCAATTCCATAACTGATTTCAGTCCTAGGATAAGGTGCATAGTATCACTTTCATGGGTTATCTTGATATCATTTTCCTAAGGTTGCATAACCAGGGGGCACATAACATAGTATATCTTTAGGGTTAATCTTACAGAGAGAGTACAGGTATGAGAAAGAATGAGCATATCAGCCGAGATCGATGGTATCAGATTACCTTGCATCTGACACCTCATATCAGGATTTCTCAGTAGCGGAGTTCTTGTACCAAATTACCTGTATTAGTCCACACTGGTAGAAATCGGGTGCAAGGGGTCACATCTACATATGGTTCATCCTTATAGAAATGCATACATGGATACATATACTTGTGTTTAGTTCAGTTCTTATAAAATTAGTTCAGCCCGTGTATGTTCAATCCCTGCATATCTTCACTACATGCATCACTCCACTGCATTCACCATTCACATGTCATGTTCTTACACATTTTGGTTCAGTCCCTTTAACATTTAGATTGGTAGTAAATTGAACTTGCCGGGCTTCAAAGGGTTAATGGTATCTAATAGATATGATATTATGTTCTTCATCAATTATCAGTAACTTTGTATTTTATGTCTATCTTATATAACATTTAGATGGACATATGTTGATGAAACAGTAAAATCTGGAAAAGTTCTCTGCAACGTGTACATCACTTAGGTGATCTGCATCCAGCCGTTTCTGTCCACTTGGCACTCTTTTCCCATTGTTCTCTTGTAGTAGTATTTATATAAAAAGAACGATAATGAGCATAGTGTGATCCTTCCATAGGAGATGGCCTTTTCCTTGGTCAATCATTGAACCATTCCTTGGTTGTGACAGATATTGAATGTATTAGCTTTGAGGAGCAGTGGTGTATCTTGTACAAACTCCTTGTTCAGTCTCCTTGCCCTGTGCTGTCCTGCATTCTTTGGTATTGCTCTCGCAATTAAGGGTGAATTACTTGGAAAAAGAACCTGCAACAGGGACCTGTGAAGTACTAATTGGATTTTCACTAGTATCTAGGATGTTAGTATCATAGCCTGTGTCAGTAGGGGGAGGGGATAGGTGAACACATGTTATTGATTATACATGTATATACATGGTATATACTCTAGACTACTATGTATAGATTTTTCCTGTAGGACAGTTTTAGGGAGTATAGGGTGGTGTCCCAATATGGAACAGGTTACCCTTTGCTTTATAAGGCAAATTCCCCAAAGTAAGCTCACTGGGACCCAAATCCTTATTTCCTTGAGTCCTCTCATTACATACAAACTAACGGTTCGATTTGTAATTTTGCATCAATACAGTTCCTTTGGGAAACTGTATAATATTGCAACTGTATGCTGTTTCTTATACTACAGGTAGGAGTAAGCAGAGTCCAGTCTTGGGAGAAATCTAGTGACGTTGAAAAGTTCAGACTGTAAACTCTTGGGTTCAGTATTGTTGAGGGATTACTCATGTTTCACTCCTTTCTTCCTATATAGCCTGTGTCATCTCAGTCCTATTATCCATACAGGTTCGATCCAATAGTTAGCCCTGTCCCAAATCAAACATTTTAGCCCTGTTCTATACAAAGAATTTCAGACCAGATAAATGTACATTGCACCTATATTAGGCCAGTCCCGAGTTCACTTACCAATTGCCTTCTTCATTTTTTCGTTCTGCAGTAGGTTCCAGTTTCTTTATGACCATTGTGCAGACTACTCCCTATATATAGGTGTCTGTATCATAATAACATTAAGAAGAGTGATGGCATTGGCTAGAAATTTCAAGGACATGTCACATAAGCACGTAGACACATTCTGGCAAGGATTCCATAGCCATAGTTTTATGTATAGCAGCAGGGTATATCTACACATTCAGGTACATTGGTATATAGGAGGTGTATATCACATATTAGTTATACATGGTTATGGTCATGTATATAAGAATTTACATAGCAGGATTATACACTTAGAAAGGTACCATCAAGTATAAAGGATAACCAGGTTAGGGAGGCATGAGACACATGTGACACCACACATGAATAGGCACTAGATAAGAACTAAGTAATTTAGCTAACCAAGGGAAAACAAGTTAACTTAGGAATGGCCTAGAAACCTAATGAATTAAATAGATAAGCTTGATTGTACTCTTAAGCATTGTGTATTGATTCCATGAAATTCATAAACAGGTTATTTGGATCTCCATACGGGTTGTAATCCATGACAGCAGCTCAGGACCAAAGACAAGTATACCTTGCCTTTCTACACAACTTTATTTACATACAATGTCTTTTATTTATATCCATTTTTTCTCATATTATTGGCATGTATCTTTCATATCCTACTTGTATAATTGTATCATTGCTATATAGACCGTGTTCACAGTTAGCTTTGTATCTTATTGGTCGTGTTCACTTGTGCCTTGATTGAGTCATACCGTGGGTCGAGACGTCATGAACTGAACTGCTATTCCTTCTTGTCTTGAAATCTTGAAGCTAACCTGCGAGTCCACAATAGGGACAAGGGTTAGTAGTTATCTGTGTCTTAAGCTAACCTGCGAGTCCACACTAGGGACGAGGGTAATGCTAACCTGCGAATCCACACTAGGGACGAGGGTTAGTAGTATATTGTTCACACCTGCGAGTCCACACTAGGGGCGAGGGTGATACTAGCCTGCGAGTCCACACTAGGGGCGAGGGCTAGTAGTTTGATCAAACATGCGAGTCCACACTAGGGCGACGGTTTGAGTATTCGTTTTGGCTATCCGTTGACATCGTGATATCGTGTCCTCTTGTCCTTCTCTAGCAGTTCATATGTGTGTAGACAGTGTATAGATTCATGCTTTATTCATTGCTCAGTTTTATTTGTTTATGTTGTATATTCTCCATGCATAATAAACTGTTAGAAAGGCTCATTTTTATGTATCTTGCTAGTCCTCTGAGGACCTGATAATCTCTTCAAGTTTAGCCGAGTTTGAGTCAGGAGCTGACGAGAGGGCTTGAGCCAGCATCAGATCAGCAGTGCTTGCAGTTGAGGTGGACTAGATTAGCAGTTTTTATTCAGTTAGTTACTATGTATTTCTCTATTTTTTTCGTCTATTGGTAGTGGATTTGTGTCCACCGGACGTGACAGTGATTCTTGATATTAAGTTATATTCGTTATTGTTCAGTTCATGTCTTTTTCATTGATTGTGACATAATTATTCTGTAGATGAGATTTAGTTTACCATGAGATTATAGATAGCCGTGACTTATGTATAGACAGCGTACTACCGTCGACACTGCGGCGTAGGCTAGGCTTGGACACGCTTCGTATTCGAAAAGCGGGTGCAGGTCGTGACAAATTTTTTTGGTGGCCCATGCAGGTCTACGTTAATCACTTCGGTTACGTCACTGTGCCATCGTGAGCCTGCGAATAGGATTAGACACTTAGGATCTCACCACCTGTCTTGACTCATTACTGAACTCTAATCCATGATTTCATTGAATCCTTGATTTGCATCTTGCTTGAAAATCTCTTCAACGGCTAAAGTGTTTTCTTTGATTAGCAGTTAAGATGGACTCTCAAGACAGGAACAATGCTGAACTGAAAACTCCACCGGCTACAGGAGGCTTTTTCACGTACATGACTCCACCGACACAAGAATGCCAACTCACTCATATGGGCAATCAACCGCAACTCTCGAGATTCCGCAGAGGCGATATTCCACCACTTCCACAGTTTCCTCCGTAGACTCTACCACTAGCACCCAGTCTACCACCAGCATCTGTTCTACCATAATCACAAGCCCTGCATCCAGTACGTGTTCCACATCCAGTACCAGCCATGCATCCTGCACCAGTGATGTATCCAACTTTTCCTATGCACCAACCGTCGGTGATGTATCTAGCCCCGACGATGTATCCAGCACATGTTCTGCCTCCGCCACCAGCACTGGACAATATCACACTCCTCGGGATCATCCAGCAGCAGGCCAACGTATTTCGTGACACTTTGAGAGAGGCTCTTCAGATTCGAGATGCTCCATGACAGCGCCCTGGGACGTCAAGCACTTCATGGACTTTGGGCCCAGAGAGTTTCATTGGACAGAGGGGAATATCTACGCTGATGAATGGCTAGAGAACATAGAGCGATAACTGAAGATGGCCCGAGTCCCAGAAGATCTGAAGATCGAGACAGGCAGTGGACAGCTTTTCGATATCGTACGGACATGGTACTAAGGCGAACCCTGATTTTCTGCTCTAGACGTTACTTGGGAGAGTTCAAGCGACTGGTCAAGATGAAATTCTATCCATACGTAGCACAAGAGTCGTTGGTGAGTCAGTTCGAGCATCTAGAGCAAGGCAACCACACCGTCGACGAGTACACATCGGAGTTTTCTCACCTCAAGCCGCTTTGCGAAGAACTTGGTCAGCACCCCTAAAGACAAGGCACGACGATTCAGAAAAGGGCTATCTCACCATATTCGTCTAGCCATCGCCACCAGTCGAGCCGCCACTTACGAGGAAATTCTAGAAGTCGCCCAAGCAGTAGAAGAGGAGCTGAGTCACAAGCTGAAGAGGAATCGAGATGCACTCGGAGGAGGAAGCAACCAAGCAGCACTGGCAAAATATCCCAACATTCCAGCGAAGACACCAGCACAGCAGCTTCAGCAGCAACCACAAGCAGCTACACGCCAAGTCCAAGACATTCCCATCGCCAGCATTGCTCGAAGAAAGGCCACACTCAAGAAAATTGTCGCATCAGATTAGGGTTGTGTTGGACTTGTGGATCCATCCAGCACTTGTCTCGCAATTGTCCGAAGAAGAACGCAAGTGCCCTACCACCACCAACCGCAGCAGGAGGGCGAGCCTTTGCCATGATCACGAAAGATGCGACGATACCACGAGGAGCGGATGACGGAAATTTTCAGTAGATTATAGTAGTAGCATTAGCATTATTGAGGAGTATTATGTTTGGTTTTGACTTGCAAAGATTCACAATAATTCTATAGTAAACTGTTAAATTATGCTTTCAAGTAGACCGCAGCTCCTTAAATTTCAAGGACGAAATTTGCTTAAGGGGGATAGAGTTGTCAACCCCTTGACCAAATTTTCTCCTATATTTTTTATTAATTATTATTTGTCTCACATATAAAATTATTATGCTTTATATTATTTTGTTTCATTTTAAATACCATAGGAGGGACCAAAAGGATAAAATAGGAAGTTGCAGGGACCTATATGCAATAAACTTTAATTTAAACTTCCCTTTCAAAGCCGCAACTTAAAACTTCAGATTTCGAATTCGATTTGAATTCGAACAATAGATAGAATCGAATTCTCCCATCATATCTCTCCATCACCCCCAGGATTATCAAACGAGTTGCATATATATAGGCGGAGATGGTAGTCATTCCCCATCCTTCCCCGCAATCCCTAATCCCCTGCGCCTTAGTTCGTGAAGTTGTGGAACAAAGGTTGCAGAATTAACACATCATTCGAGCAGGTAACACTTTTTTGCATCCGATTCTTTAATCAAACTAGTTGTTCATTGCAGTAGAGGTAGTTGTGTTAATGTCTAGAAGGCTTAATCAATGATATGAGTAACAGGGAGAGGGATTGGGAGTTTTCCTATCAGGTTGCAATAATAGGGATAGGTGATGGAAGGACCTTGTTCACATGGCTGGTGTATCAAGTACCTATTCTGTACAGTCATTGGCATAGAGCTATGCCCCTGAATCCTAGGAATAGAGCAATACATGTAGTCATTCCTTTCTTCAATACATATTGTAACAGTCATTCATCCATCCTTGCATCTGACCATTGGCCAACATTCAGGTCCAGTTATTGCCTCGGGTTTAAACTTAGGCCACACATCTATCTTAGTCCTTTTGATTTGTCTAAGGGGTACCTATTAGTCCCTGTCCTATTATATTGCACTCCCATTAGTCATCACCTCTGTTTCACACTGTCCTACACCCTCACCCACAGGCAAAGCCTAGATGCAATAAGGATGTGGATAGGAAGAAGATGAAGGGATATAGGGAAGAGGCCAATTAGTCAGATTAGGACACTTGAGTATGGGACTTAACTGTACAAGTCATGAGGAGATGGGTGAGGGCTTGATTACATCCAATTGATTCATTAACTTCAAACCATTAACCAGATTCAGCCAATTCATAACTGATTTCAGTCCTAGGATATGGTGCATAGTATCAGTTCCATGGGTTATCTTGTGTCAATTTCCTAAGGTTGCATAACCAGGGGGAACATAACATAGTATACCTATAGGGTTAATCTGACAAAGAGGGTACAAGTATGAGAAAGAATGAGCGTATCAGCCGAGATCGATGGTATCAGATTACCTTGCATCTGACACCTCGTATCAGGATTTCTCAGTAGCGGAGTTCTTGTACCAAATTACCTGTATTAGTCCACACTGGTAGGAATCGGGTGCATGGGGTCACAGCTACATATGGTTCATCCTTATAGAAATATATACAAGGATACATATACTTGTGTTTAGTTCAGTTCTTGTAAAATTAGTTCAGCCCGTGTATGTTCAATCCTGCATAACTTCACTACATGCATCACTCCACTGCATTCCCCATTCACATGTCATGCCCTTACACATTTTGGTTCAGTCCCTTTAACATTTGGATTGGTAGTAAATTGAACTTGCCGGGCTTCAAAGGGTTAATGGTATCTAATGGATATGATATTATGTTCTTCATCAATTATCAGTAACTTTGTATTTTATGTCTATCTTATATAACATTTAGATGGACATATGTTGATGAAACAGTAAAATCTAGAAAAGTTCTCTGCAACGTGTACATCACTTAGTTGATCTGCATCCAGCCATTTCTGTCCACTTGGCACTCATTTCCCATTGTTCTCTTGTAGCAGTATGTATATAAAGAAGAACGATAATGAGCATAGTATGATCCTTCCATAGGAGATGGCATTTTCCCTGTTCAATCATTGAACCATTCCTTGGTTGTGACAGATATTGAATATATTAGCTTTAAGGATCAGTGGTGTATCTTGTACAAACTCCTTGTTCAGTCTCCTTGCCCTGTGCTGTCCTGTATTCTTTTGTATTGCTCTCCCAATTAAGGGTGAATTACTTGGAGAGAGAACCTGCAACAGGGACCTGTGAAGTACTAATTGGATTTTCACTAGTATCTAGGATGTTAGTATCATAGCCTGTGTCAGTAGGGGGAGGATAGGTGAACACATGTTATTGGTTATACATGTATATACATGGTATATACTCTAGAATACTATATATAGATTTTTCTGTAGGACAGTTTTAGGGAGTATGGGTGGCTGTCCCAATATGGAACAGGTTACCTTTTGCTTTATAAGGCAAATTCCCCACAGTAAGCTCACTGGGACCCAAATCCTTATTTCCTTGAGTCCTCTTATTACATACACTAACGGTTGTATTTATAATTTTGCATTAATACAGTTCCTTTAGGAAACTGTATGATATTGCAACTGTATGCTGTTTCTTATACTACAGGAAGGAGTGAGCAGAGTCCAGTCTTGGGAGAAATCTAGTGACGTTGAAAAGTTCAGACTGTAAACTCTTGGGTTCAGTATTGTTGAGGGATTACTCATGTTTCACTCCTTTCTTCCTATATAGCCTGTGTCATCTCAGTCCTATTATACATACAGGTTCGATCCAATAGTTAGCCATGTCCCAAATCAAACATTTTAGCCCTGTTCTATACAAAGAATTTCAGACCAGATAAATGTACATTGTACCTATATTAGGCCAGTCCCGAGTTCACTTACCAATTGCCTTCTTCATTTTTTCGTTCTGCAGTAGGTTCCAGTTTCTTTATGACCATTGTGCAGACCACTCCCTATATATAGGTGACTGTATCATAATAACATTAAGAAGAGTTATGGTATTGGCTAGAAATTTCAAGGACATGTCACATAAGCACGTAGACACATTCTGGCAAGGATTCCTATAGCCATAGTTTTATGTATAGCAGCAGGGTATATCTACACATTCAGGTACATTGGTATATAGGAGGTGTATATCACATATTAGTTATACATGGTTATGGTCATGTATATAAGAATTTACATAGCAGGATTATACACTTAGAAAGGTACCATCAAGTATAAAGGATAACCAGGTTAGGGAGGCATGAGACACATGTGACACCACACATGAATAGGTACTAGATAAGAACTAAGTAATTTAGCTAACCAAGGGAAAACAAGTTAACTTAGGAATGGCCTAGAAACCTAATAAATTAAATAGATAAGCTTGATTGTACTCTTAAGCATTGTGTATTGAGTCCATGAAATTCATAAACAGGTTATTTGGATCTCCATACGAGTTGTAATCCGTGACAGCAGCTCAGGACCAAAGACAAGTATACCTTGCCTTTCTACACAACTTTATTTACATGCAATGTCTTTTATTTATATCCATTTTTTCTCATATTATTGGCATGTATCTTTCATATCCTACTTGTATAATTGTATCATTGCTATATAGACCGTGTTCACAGTTAGCTTTGTATCTTATTGGTCGTGTTAACTTGTGCCTTGATTGAGTCGTACCGTGGGTCAAGACGTCATGAACTGAACTGCTATTTGTTTGCAAAAACAAAAGTTGTTCTTTATTTCACAAATTTTGTAAGAAGATTACAATAGAATTCTGGGATAGTACAACTATAGGAATCTGATCTGAAGATGATCGCTTTATCCCTTGGACGATGTGAACTTTGAAGACGGTAGCCTCTGAAGAATGCAGTAGCACTTTGGCAAGAACTCCTGATCTCTGGTAATGATCTGATGTTGATTCTGATTTTCCTGATTCTCTCTGATCTGGGCCTGATAATGAAAGATTTGAAACTCTATTTATAGAGTTCTGGAAATAACTAATTTTTAGTTATTCTGGATTACGCAGGATGGATTGCACAGATATTGGACTACGCAAGCAGCGAATTGCGCTGGCAGTTACTCGATCGTAGACCAACTGTATGAGACGCGTGGCATTATTTGATTGAAATACGCTTGGTCGTGTACAGACGGTTTTCACGTGGTGAGCAATTGATGGTATGTAGGCTACGTGTAAATTTTTAGTTATCTTGATGGAGTATGCCACATAAACTGCGATGGCTTCAGACTGCGCTGAGATTGAACTGCGCTACAAGGAACATGGCAGACTGCGCTTCGATTGGGTTGGTAGCTTGTGCTGGCTATACAGCTGTCCTCGAGCGCTGTGCTGCACGAGAAACGAACAATTTCCTCGTTCTTCGGGCTGTCAGCTGTCAGAAGATCTGATTTTCTGTCAGATAATGATGACGCAGCCACGTCAGCTTGTGCGCTTGGATGGATGCGCAGTTCAGCTTGCACAATTGAGTTGTTGCAGTAATCTGTCTTCTGTACAGTTTATTTGAAAGATGCACAATTTGATTTTCATTGCTTCTTTGATGGGTGCAACTTGATTTTTAGGACCTACAAGACCCCCTTCAAAGTTTTCAAAATTTGAAAATATTCAAAGTTTTGAAATACTTTGAATTTCGTATTAAAATCAAGTTGTGCAAGTGATGCCTTGAGTGCGCGTTTGGAGGAATCAGCTCCTAATTTCTCGGCACAATCTGAGGTGACTAGTTACTTTAGAAAAACTATAAATAGTTTCCGTTCTTCTTTCTTTCGTTCTTTACTTGTTTCCAACTGTTTAAGAGAGAAAAGCTCCTGTGTCAACTCCGACTCTTCTCCTTCTTCTTCGTCGACGTCAATGGCCCCGAAACGTTCGGCCGTCGAGAAAGGAAAAGCCCCTGCTGAGTCTTCGACTCGGGTTGCGCCCTGAGTTTCACGTCATGAAGTCAGTCATCCCGCACTTCAAGGTAGATGATGAACTCGATCAAAAACCCCTTTTTAGGGTTCTTTGACATTGTCGAATCTCTTTTTAGAGATTTGATGGTTATGCTGCCGCCCTGTTTAGGGTTTTGGTTGCACAAACACAATAGTTTTCATTTTTATAAAAACTATATTCTTGCGCAATCGGTTAGAAAGTGCTGGAAAATGTTCAGCGCATTCTATCGATTTACGTAAGTCTGTCCAGTGCAAACTGATGCCTTAGTGCAAGTGTGTTAGCGCAATCTGATGACTTGCGCAAGTGATGAGTTGGCGCAACTGGATATTTTGTGCATGTAGGCTTCATTAGCGCAATCTGATGCTATGTACATAGCGCAATCTGATACTTGCGTAATTTGCTGATCTTTTGAATAGACTCTTTGATTTTATATGTACTGAATTCTGTCCTTTTATTTGATACAGTTAACCTCAGGGAAGACCCAAATTATGAAGTCTTTGCAGGGACTTTGGCTGAGCCAAATTTTAAGGAGGATCTGTCCCATGTGACATTTCTTCAGTATGCCCTGCCATCGTCTCGACATGCCATCTTAACAGCACAAGACAATAAAATATTACTGAGTCTGATGAACGGGCAGCCTCTGCAAACTGCTGATGCCATTACTCATATGAAGCCTCTGTTTCTGTTTGGTAAGGCTCTTGGTAAGAGTTATCAGCCAAGACCTCGAGTTGAACAAAGACTCTTTCAGAGAGGCGAGAAAAGGATACTGTTACCGGACATGTCCAGATGCCTTCCCATATCTCGCTATGCTCATGCGAACTATCCCAGGAGAATGGACTAGGATATAACTCCTCTTCAACAAGCCAGAACAGGGAATATTTGTGTAAAGAAAGGACCCAACAACAAGGACATATTTTACAGTTCCTCGGAGCGTCACAGCTCCTTGCTCATAGGATTGAAACCTAGGTGCATCCCACCAGAGAACTCCTCCCTGCTGCTGTCGATCAGGACACCGATATTCGCAAACTGAGTTTGCGAAGGTTGAAGGAAGATATCATGATCAAGATATTCGATTAACAGGTCTTGTTAATCCGGATAACAAGAGATGGAATTGTATAGCCAATTGGATATTGGCTCAATTCGAAGAGAAGCTCAAGAAGATTGAGCTGTACCAGCCGGTATATTCTACCGTTTACGGCTTTCAACCCAATCCTCACCTATTCCTTTGCTTTGGCAGAAAGGTACAACTTTATAATAGGGACTTTTATGATGCCCTGTGGGGAGATCGGACTGGCTCTTCACGAGATGAAGTACATCTTGAGTCTTCCAATGGGGAATATCCTTTATGAGGAATTTGTTCCCACCAATGACGAGTTAGACAAACTTCGTCAAGAGAACGCTGATATGGTGGCCGTCTTCGAAGAGCTCTTGTGCCACTACAAAATCTATTTTTTGTATTACAAGAGCGGTTCATCAGGCACCTGCTACTCGATGAAATGGTTGCCATATCTGTTCCTTAACCACATTATGGAGAAGAAAACCAAGGAACACGACAATTATAAACCCAACTTCTTCAAACCACTCAGCAGCAATGAGGTGATTGAGTTGATGGAGGAAAATAAGGAGATGGATATTATGATCGATGATGATCTTCAATATCCTCCTTTCAAGACAGGAGATAATATTGAAAGTTTCATAAAGATGGGCTATAGGCCCATGTCAAAGGAAGCCCAGCTGGCGGGTTTTCTCACCTACTGGCTTCGACGATTCATCGTCCCTGGAGCGAGCGCCGTCGATCGCTTCCATCGAGGCTTGCTGTTCGCTGCCGTCCGCTTAGTCTTTGGCTATCGGATGGATCTTTTGTCGGCAATGACCTGCCGAGTGAACGTTGGCCTCCGCCTGTTTGTAGATTCGATACTTAAAGGAAAAGGCAAGAAAGGTAGCTTTCCACGGCTAGAGCTGCCATATACATACCTATTCGAATGGTTGCTTCTACACTATCCTACTCTGATGAATCCCGATATGGGAGCGGTAGGCTGCAGCTTCTTAAGGAGATTCTCCAGAAGTAAATGGATATACACTAGTTTGAGAGATTGCAGACGTGCTCTGAATCTCGGGAAAGGGTAGAACTTCTACTGTGTTCCTCCTCCGACTGGCTATGAGCACATGGCTTCAAATCTGGTCGACTTGGGGAGGCAGCCTTTGGGTCATGCAGTCTTTGATTGGCTGAGGACAATCAGGCCATCACACCTGGTCTACAGATTTAAAGATGAATGTTATTTGGAACCCTATCTTCCCAGCTGCTTTGCCCGTCAATTCGGCTACCACCAGTTTCATGTAGGCAACGCCATCACGTGCCTATAAGGAAAAGGCTATCTGATCGATGGAGCCCAGGCATGGGCTTATTATAATGCTCGAGATACTAGAACAATATTATCGATGCCGATGCAGAGGGACCATGGTCCGAGGATGCTGTACACATATTCACTTTTCTATACATTCGCGAATACCTTTGTCGAGAACTTCAGTCTCGCGGACAGCTTTACGACAACAGCCAGATTAAAGAAGGGAGCAACTGTTGTGTTGGCTCCTGGCAACGATGAAGAGTGTGAACCGGCCGATGCACCGTTGGAAGCTTCAAGGGAAGCCAACTTCCCGGAAGAAGTCAACGAACCATTGCGTATTTCCTTAAAAGTTGTCAGATCTCCAGCCAAGGAGAGGACGAGAAGAATAGAGGAACCTTCTTCTTCGGTTGCAAAGAAGAAGCTTGTCTTGGAATCATCAGAAAGGGTCACGACCCGATCACAATCTCGGCAGCAGGCCGAGTCAATTCAAAGAGAAGAGGCGGCAACCCCGACCTCTATCCAAAGACAAGACAATATTATAGATGTAGAGAGTCCAGAGAGACCTCTACATAGAAAGAAAATAGTCTTCCAGAGAAAGAAAGTAGTCACTCCAAGACCTATGTCATCGGTCGTGGCTAGTGCTGCCGTCGGAATCATAATGTCATCCCTACACCTATCCCTGAGCCTGAAGCTTTCAGTCCAGAGAGGAGGGATGATGTTGTAGAGACCAAGAAGGAGGTCCTGGAGAAAGAGGATGAAGTTGTGCGATCTCCTACACTTGCAGTGGAGACTACCCAGCTTCTAGCTACACCGAGAACACTTCGTGATGAAGAGGATCGATTAATGATCGATGCTCTGAACGACTGCGACTTCGGCCTCCATGATGATGTGGACCCGATCACAGCAACTGATAATGGCGCACGAGAGGAGAGCACAAGTGATGAAGTTTCATCAACAGAGGCTGTTGATGATACACTGAATCCAGAAGAGGACGCTGATGTCCATGTATCCCCAGAAGCTATTGATGACACATTGAATCCAGAAGAGGATGTTGATGTGCATGTATCTCCAGAAAAGAATATGGGCGAAAAAGTAGCACCTGAGGAAATTACTACTGCTGATCCCAAAGGTATTAAGTAATATTATTAATCTTCTTTTCATAGAGTAAATGGCAAACGTCGAAATTTTTATCGATGCAGAAGTTGAATCTTTTCCAATTCCTTCAACATGTACTGACATAGTGCCAATAAAGGAGATAGCCAGCGATAGCAGACATTTCATGGGCGGCTCCGAAGCAGGTAGTAGCCAGGCGATAATGTCTGAGGCTACTTCTGCGAGGTTGCAACTCGTGTCAGCAGAGGATAAACTTGTCCCTGGACCTAGCAATGGTAAGATCACTCTTACTTTTGATCCTCCTCGATAGTTGCTAATGACAGTCAGCTGATGGTGTTTGTTTGATTTCGCAGAGGAACACCTGGAAGGGACGACTAGCTCTACCATGACTCCATTATCCAGAGGGACCTCCACTCATATGCAAGAAGCTGAACGTCCATCTGCATAGGCACCTGCTGCTGCTTCGACGTCTATGGGATTAGCTGCTACTCCTGGTGCCATTGCTACTAACAGATTCATAATCGGTTCTTTTACCAACCTTCTCTTCAATTCTCTAGGACCCTTAATAGAGAGGGTAATGGATAAAGAAGAGGTTGGTTTCATAACTGTTAGGGGTCCAACCTCCTATCTGATAGCTGCCATCCGGAGTCAAGGTGATGAAGCGCAAGCTGCTTACCTTGAACACATCCTGGATGAGCTAGAGGAATCGGTTAAGATATACAAAGATCTGAATCGGGGGGAGGTGGAGACCTTGGTACAGGCCGAGTTTCAAAGAATGTCGTAAGAGGTTGCAGTTGCGAAGGTTGATCTCCAGATTATCTTGGACACTTTTACTGCCAAATCTTCAGAATATAACTCTCAACTAGAGATCATAGCATCTGCTGCCAAAGAGAAGGAGAAAAAAGTTGCTGAACTAAAAGCAGAATCTGCCCTGTCTTCAAGAAGAGTTGAGACTTGTTTAGCTTGCTCTGGAAGATGAGGCCACACAACATCAAGCTACAATTCAGCAACTGGACGCCCTGACCCAGGAAAGAGATGAATATGTCACAACTCATCAAGGTGAAATCTCTTGCAGACTAGTAACCATGCCGACTTTCGACGATAAGTCTGGAATGGAGGAAGCTAGGAGGCGAGTGATAGACTCTCGTAAGGAGCGACTGCAAACTTTAAAGCAACAGATGACTAGCTTGATGACCCCACCAGCAGAATAGAAAGACTTTTTCTATCTTCAATTTTTGTGACATATAATTTTGTAATATCTTTTAATTTTGATCAATAAAAAGACATTTTCTTTGTGGCTCTATTATTTATTGCATATCTTATTTAGATATAAATAATAGCAATAGAAAATATATTCAGAGGTGCAAGACATGATATATTTTTTGATCTTAAAAAATAATTATATTTATTATATCTGCTCAGACGTAATGTGGACATGGCAGAATATAATTTATTTAATATCATTATTTCAGTAGACAACTTAATCAAAGATGACAAGTTGCTGATATGAACGAAATGGATGAATCGTCAAAATATGTGAACGAAATGGATCGTCAGGATGAACGGATAGACCGTCAAATGAATGGAATGAATGGATGAACCGTCAGATAGATGAAAATGAACGGGCGAACCGTCAAGTGAATATAATGAACGGGCGAACCGTCAGATGAATGTAATGAACGGGCGAACCATCGGATGAATGGATGAACGGACGAACCGTCAGATGAATATAATGAACGGGCAAACCGTCGGATGAATGTTATGAACGGGCGAACCGTCGGATGAATGTGATGAATGGGCGAACCGTCGGATGAATGTAATGAACGGACGAACCGTCAGACGAATGTAATGAACGGACGAACCGTCAGATGAATGTGATAAACGGGCGAACTGTCAGATGAATGTAATGAACGGACGAACCATCGGATGAATATGATGAATGGATGAACCGTCGGATGAATGTAATGAACGGACGAACCGTCAGACGAATCTAATGAACGGACGAACCGTCAGATGAATGTGATAACGGACGAACCGTCAGATGAATGTAATGAATGGGCGAACCATCGAATGAATATGATGAACGGGCGAACCGTCGGATGAATGTAATGAACGGGCGAACCGTCAGATATGATGAACGGGTGAACCGTCGGATGAATAAATGAACGAGCGAACCGTCAAATAAATGTGATGAATGGGAGAACCGTCGGATGAATGTGTCTCTTCATTGTCTTACGAATCTCTGTCTATAAATAGAACAAAAAATCTGATAGAATGATCACTTTCACTTTTCAACATAAAAATGTCGTCCAGAGATGCATTCAAGAAGGCTGAGATCGCCCCGAAGGTTGAAGCGGTTACTGAAGAACGTCCAGTCGAGCCGGCCCAGCCAAAGCAGCCAGAGGTAGGCGAAGGTTCATCTGTATCCAAGCCGCCAAGGGACATCTTGGACTTCCTTCTTGAACCAGGGAAGATAGAGGAAGAAGAGGCCATGAGGATGGCTGCTTGCAAGTTCTTGGTGGGTTCGAGCAAGGATGTTCTCAGCTCTTTTGCTGATTATGTTTTTGAAAAGGACGGTAGTGGTCCTCGTCCCAATTTTGAGAAGGATGATAGTGACTTTCCTTGATATTATGTACTATCATTCATGATGAAATAAAATTGAATTTTATTTATGAACTTGTCTGATGATTACAAGCAATGTCTTTTACATTTATACATAATACTTTTTTGAGGAACTTGCCATTGATGGACATCATTGCAACTCGACCATCCAGTTCTGTGAGTTGATAGGCTCCATTTGAGAAGATTTTGCTTATGATATATGGCCCTTCCCACTTCGCATCGAACTTGTCCTTGCTCATGTGAGTCATAGTCATAGGACGTCTGACGGTTAGAACGAGCTCTCCTTTCTGAAAGGCTCTGACCTTAACTTTGCGGTTGAAGGTCTTTGAGATGCAGGCTTGGTATAACTCAATATGCTGTTGAGCCAATAGCCGTTTCTCGTCAAGCGCTTCTGATTCTTGGAGTCGAAGAAGGTCGTTGTTCTCTGTAGTGAGCTCATTAGTGATGGTAATCCTTAAAGATGGAATTTGAAGTTCCAGGGATAGAACTGCTTCACAGCCGTACACCAAAAAGAAGGGTGTACAGCCTGTAGGGTTGCGGACCGTAGTACGATAGGCCCAAAGACATTCTCCAAGATTTTCACTCCAATTTCGTGAGTTAGTAGATATAAACTTTTTGAGGAGCTTGATGATAGTCTTGTTGAAAGCTTCAGCCAAGCCATTAGCAGCAGGATTGTAAGCTGTCGAAGCGACATTATCAATTCGGTGATCGTCACAGAACCTTGTAAACTTTTGACTGATGAAATAAGGTCCATTATCGTGGATGATTTGTCGAGGTACACCAAATCTATAAATGACATGATGTTTGACGAAGTTGATGACACTGCTGGTCTTGACTTCAGCCAAGGGTATGTCTTCGGCCCATTTGGAGAAGTAGTCGGTTATTGCTAATATAAACCGATATCCTCTAGAAGAAGGAGGATTGATAGGACCTATAATGTCCATGCTCCAAGCTTTAAAAGGCCATGAAGCAGCAGTCGGATGAAGGAATTCTGATGGTTGATGAATGAAATCTGTATGGATTTGACAAGCTCGACATTTCCTTGCATATTCGATAGCATCAGATACCATAGAGGGCCAGTAGTAACCCATGCGTCGGATATGATCTTGTAGCTTAGGACCGGGTTGATGTGCTCCGCAGACACCGTCGTGAGCTTTACGCAATACTTGCTTCGCTTCATCACCAGCAAGACAGCGCAAGAGTAGGCCGTCATAAGTTCGCTGGTAAAGAGTTTTGGTGGTCTGATTGTAGTAGAATCGCAGAGACCGTCGACGAATACTCGTAGCTTCCTTGGGATCTTCAGGAAGTATGTCATAAACCACGAAGTCGATGAAGAAGCTCTCCAATCTTCATTGATAATATTGACTTCAGTAAGATTACTGAACTCAATATTACAATTGTTTTCGATGCAGAACAATTTTCGATTAGAGACAACCACCACCTGCTGTCTTTTGATAGGGATGGCTAAGATTGCTGCAAGATTAGCCAAGTATCGGCTTCAGTTTTACAAGTTCGACGGACATATTTGATGAAGAAGGCTTTGAATGATGTAGCCATGTTGATTGTCGCTTCATAGTAAGGCACTAGATCTTGATGGCGAACTTCATAGGTTCCTCTAACCTGGTTAACAACCAGCTTGGAGTCGCCATAAATTTCAAGATATTCGACGTCCAGTTGTTTAGCTAATTGAAGACCAATGAGTAGAGCATTGTATTCTGCCACGTTGTTGGAGCAAGGTTCGTCTAAGGAATAGGCTCTTTGAATAGTTAACCCGTCTGGAGAAACAAGGACAACTCCAACTCCTGTGATAATGGCACCATTGGGTCCAATCCTGGATGCACCGTTAAAAAATAGACGCCAAGTAGGAAATTTTTCGGAGATCATGTTTGATTCTAATGTCTCATCTGGAATTTCATCATAGACTTTGGATGTCTCTGGAACAGGATGAGCTGCTAAGAAATCCGCCAGTGCTTGACCTTTGACAGACTTTTGTGGAACATATACCATGTCATATTGGGCTAGCAGAATGGCCCATGTATCCAGCCGAGAATTGAGTGTGCTAGGCTTCTTCATCAATACCCGAAGAGGATTAACTCGAGAATATGACATGAATAGTTTGGCCAATGATGTAATGCCGAGTCTTTTGAACAGCGAACATAAGAGCTAGGCATTCTTTTTCGACCGGACTATAACGGTATTAAGTACCAATCATAGTATGACTGAGATAATAGATGGCCTGTTCATGACCTTCTTTGTTCTTTTGGGCAAGTAAAGCACCCAATGAATGATCCATAGCACGGACATACATTAAGAATGGTATGCCTGAGATCGGTGGCACCAAGACTGGTGGGTTTATGAGGTATTGCTTTATGTCGTCAAATGCTCGTTGATATTCTTCGGTCCAAATGAAAGATACACCCTTCTTCATTAGTTGAGTGAATGGTCTGCAGCATCCAGACGGATTCGAAATAATCTCCTGATGTACGCAAGTCGACCTTGAAATCCTCGTAGCTCTTTTAGGTTACGTGGAGGACACATCTCTTGAATGACTTTGATCTTTTCGGGATCCACGTGTATACCTTTAGAGGTAATGACGAAGCCGAGAAATTTACCACTAGAGACACCCAAGAATGACTTGGTGGGATTCATTTTGAGTTGATGTTGGCGCATCAGATTGAAGATTGTTATTAAGTCCTGGATGTGATCTTCCTTTAGACGACTTTTGACAGCAATATCGTCCACATAGCATTCAACAGTTTTGTGCAGACGATCTCGAAAGATGGTACTCATAGCTCGTTGGTAAGTTGCACCAGCGTTCTTGAGACCAAATGGCATCACAGTATAGCAGTAGGCTCCACGAGGAGTGCGGAAAGAAGTATGCTTTTCATCTTCAGGATTCATCTGAATCTGATTGTATCCAGAGAATCCATCCATGAAAGATATTCGCTTGAACCCACAGGTGTTGTCAATCATGACGTCCGTGATAGGGAGAGGAAATTCATCTTTTGGACATGCTTCATTAAGATCTCGAAAGTCGATGCAAACTCGAACTTTTCTGGTTTTCTTCAAGACTGGAACGACATTGGCTATCCAATCTGGATGTTGTTCCTCTCGGATAAAGCCACAAGCGATGAGCTTCTTGACTTCATCATCGATTGTATCCATCATTTCTGGCTTGAAGTGCCGTTGTTGCTGTTTGACCGGTTTTGTATTAGGTAAGATATTCAATTTGTGAGTAGCAACTTTGGGAACTAGACCTGGCATGTCTTCATAGCTCCAGGCAAAGACATCAATGTATTCTTGAATAAGAAGAATTAATTCTTGCTTATCTGCCTCTGGAAGGTTCTTGCTGATGAATATTGGACGAGGTGATCCGCTCTTTCCTACATCAATTTGAACCAATTGATCTTCGGTAGTAGGTTCCCTTTGTTCGAATCGGAGTTCCCATTGGGTATCCATTCGTTGAGTCCAAGGATCTATTTCAGAATTTTCTTCAATACCCTCGTTATAGCCTTCTAGAAGTTCAACGAAGACCATGTTAGACGATACGATCAATCGATGAACTTCACCGATGCTGGTGTCAGAATCCTATGATCTGGAATCAGAAGAGTTAGAGCGCTCCTCGCTATCGAATTCAGAGACTGCTGGGGATAATACCGGAGGTAAAGTATATCTGAGACCTTTTTTGGTCCTGCTATAGTACATCTCTGATTTTCCTTTTGGAACAACCGTACGGATAGGAGTTCTTCTACCCTTACCGTAGTTGAGGCCATTCTTGAAGTTATAACCCATCTTTCGGATGATGTCTTTTGATTGTTGATTGTAACGACGAAGTTGAAGATGCCCCGTATCGTTACTTTTTCTATCATCCGTATAACTAAATTTTTGTTCTGGTCCTTTACTAAAAAGTATTGGACTTTCGCCTCTCTTTCAAGAAGGGACAACAAAATATGAATCATCTGGGTGTTCGAGTAAGACTTCTGTTTGAAGAGACAGTACAACTCCCATTGTAAATGACTGAAAGCTATCTAATATATCCAAATAGCACTTAGCATGATAAATGACATCAGTATATAGGAAAGGAGATGCTTTTTCATTAATTTGTATATCTGTATTTACAACAGGACCTTTAGCCTTAGCAGACTTGGTCAGATTGATTACAAGAGGGGGAGAAGAAGAACGTGGAGGAGGATTGGACTTGTTACGACGGAGGTCGATAACAAGTGGCTCAGAGGAGGTGAGCTCCCTTTTATCCTTGTTTTGAGATAAATCAATAACAAGTGGCTCAAAAGAGGTGAGCTGCCCTTTATCCTTGTTACAACGTAAGTCGATAACAAGTGGCTCAGAAGAGGTGAGCTCCCTTTGATCTTGACCACCATCAGTTGGTTGCTTCTGGACTGGCAAGTGAATAGCCAGTGGTTTGGAGGATTGAGGACGAGAAACACGCCCTTTGACAGGTATGATGAGGGTGTCATTAGGCACTGCTTCTTGTTCTTCTTCAGTGTCCAGAGACAGTACTACCTTCATGAACTCATCCTTATACTTGCGAGCATCGTTACAATATGCCTCGACGCCTTTGAAAGGATAGAGATCAGCAACCTCCTTTTGAACCTCTCCATTGTCATCGACATATTTGAAACATTGATGGAGAGTCGAAGGAACAATGTTGTGCTCGTATAAGAATGGTCTCCCCAACAGAGCATTGTAAGAACAACCATGGTTGTCAATGATATAGAAGGTTACCTTTGTACGGAGATTGCCTATTTGGAGTTGTAGGAGAATCTTGCCCAGAGGTTCACTTCTTCCTTGGTTGAACCCCAGGATGGTGGTGATTGTACTGGAAAGACTATGCACTGGGATCTTCAGTGCATCTAATATTGTCTTCGGCATGATGCTGAGAGCAGACCCTGGATCTATCAGAATACGATCGATTTTCATCGAGTCGACATATCCTGTATAGTATAGAGGACGATCATGCCTATTGTCTTCCATCAGCATGTCATCCTGTGTGAAGGTAATGTTTGGAATTAACTCCAACACACTATGACAATGGAGGCAAGAGACAGGTTCTGCCTTCGGCTTCTTTAGAAGGGTTAGACAGGTTTCTGCCTGCATTAGAGCTTCACTCAAAGTTTCTCGAGTCTCTTTGGAGAGGCGCAAGAGATCAAAAATTGACATTCGGGCCGGTGTATTGGCTAGTTGAGCCAAGATATCAAAGTTGTAAGGCTTTTCAAGTCCAGAAGGAGATGACTTCTTCAAAGGTTTGTCGAAACGGACTTGTTGTTTGCCTTTGTCAGCTGCTGTTGATTTGGGAGGAGTGGGTTCTACAACCGGTGAGGATGCAGTAGGGATGTCCTCTGTAGAAGTAGGTTGTACTGGAGCAGACTCACAAGAAGAAGCAGGATTTTCTTGAATCTCGAGAAGTTCCCGTAAGTAGGCTTTCCCTGATCTGGTACCCAACAGGATTTCCTCTTCAACAATGGGGTCAAAAGACACCATATTACATATTTTTGTTTTACCCTTGGAGCGTTCTTTCTTCTTGGAGGAGGAGGGAACTTCGAACTCCGAGGCAAGATCAGGGTGAATTCACATAATCTCGCCGTTGTCAAGAGAAAAGGGGACGAGACCTTCACTTCGTAGAGGAGGGAGATTTTCAATCTCAAGAGTAGCCTTGGGGATTGGGATGACACCGTGCTGTACCATCTGCGGAGGGAAGTTACCGAACTAAACTGAGACCATGTTCGCGGTAACCGTCTTCTCGTCTTGCTGCAGAGTAACAACACCAGCGTTGACTAGCTCCTGAATTTTGCCTTTGAGAACATAACATGCTCGAGTGGGATGCCCAATAAACCTGTGATAAACACAGTATTTGGGATGATCAGTCTTACCAACTTCATCAGGCTTCTTCGGGTTTGGGAGTTGGAGCTTATTGCTTTTGATCAAGCAATCAAAGATGCTCACGGTGTCATTCTCGTCAAAGGAATACTCTACTTTTGGACGAGGTTCCCTTGGTGGAGGTGCTGAAGGAGTAGAAGTAGACGTAGGTGGAGCTACGTTGACCGCCAGAGATTCTTTGTTCTTCAAGTTGATATTCAAAGTCTCTTTTTCCTTGCAGTTGTTCTGGCAATTACCGCTACCTGATGTCTGATGTTCGTCCGGGTCGGGGTTAGACATGTGTACCCCTAGTTGCTTGAATTTGTCAGCGCTAACTTCAGCTGCTTTAGCATTGACAATGAAGGATGGCCAGTCTTGAAACTGAGTTGATCCCGTCCACATGCTGATGATAGGCAAAAGATTTGCCTTGCAGGTGTCTATAGTCACAGCGACCGGAGTTCCAGGAGGCATTTAAAGCTTCTCGGCGGAACCTTTCAATAAAACTTTCAGCAGTTTCATTATGTCTTTGTTTGATCTTGTTAAAGGCTGACATGGTCATATCGTTGATCCCCTCATAGAATCGTTCCAAGAAGATCTGTTTTAGACCTGAGAAAGAAGTAATACAGCTATCGGACAAGTTTCTGTACCAATCGTATGCCATACCGGCTAAACAGCCGATGAATACCCTGGTAAGAAGAGCGTCATTTGGCTTAAGTTGGACAGTCATTACCGCAAAGTGGTTAATAAACTGACTAGAAGAAGTGCTGCCATCAAACAGAGAGATTATTGGAATTTTGTACTTTGGAGGAAAGGGGACTTCCTTCCATTCAACTGGGTAGGGTTGTTTGATCCCCAACCTCTGCAAATTGTCCTTCTCTTTGAAGGCCTCGAATTGAGTGCATAGGAGTTTGACAGCTTCAATAGCATTCTCCAATGATGTAGAAAGAGCAGGCTGAATCAGAGTGTTAGGGGGAGGAACAGCGTGGTAAGCACTACCCCCAGCACCTGACTGACTGGGTGTAGATTGAATCTGTATAGGAGGTACTTGAGAAGATACTACCCCCAGCCCAACATTGACAGGCACCGACGATGCTATGATCTCAGGATTTACAGCAGGTACAGTCGGTGGTACTGTATGTTGGGCTACGATGATAGAATGCATACTTGCAACCATTTCAGCCATGTTCATCAACTTGTCTTCTAACGCATCTATTCGTTGTTCTTGACTAGCTGAACTAGAGGCATCTGGATCTTCAGTGACAACATAAGCTGTCACTTCTTTAGGTACAGTGGAGGACACTGTCTGTTCAGAACTTTAGCTGTATGTATCATAATCGGAGAAAGAATCATCTCCTGTGTGAGAAAGAGGAAGATAATCGGAAGGATCTTGAAGAAGATTCCTTTGACCGATTGCATCTCGGCTTCGAGATCTGGTATGTCGAAATACTCTTTCAGAAGATTCTTAGAGTAAATCTAAATACCGCTGGCTGGGCTTGCGAGGCTTGTCGTGCTTGGAGCACTTCCTACCCCCAATGTCTCAAGAGGTCATATTGATGGAAGCGTACAACACTTCGTCTTCATCTTCTGACATTGGTTCAGACATTACAAATTCAAACGATCGAAGACATATCATTTTGTTGTCTGACAACAGCACTTGATGACCACCTTATGATTACATTGGTGTCCAATTGGTTGAACTGGAGGTGTTGAGAAGTTGTCCCATTTTTGTTTGAGGTGTTCTCGGAGATCGAGAACAATAACGGGACGAGAAGAAGTCTGAGGGATATGTTCTTTGACAACATTCGAAACATGGTTCCGGTTCTTCAGATGTTTTGTCCCTTGAGTGTACAAGAAAGTACTCACTTATTAGCATACGTGTCAGGATTCTTCACCTTGGAAGTTCGCCTCTGATGCTGGTTGGTCTTTGGCATTGGCTGTTTGCGTTTCGTCGAAGTTGGTCTATTGAGATAAGTCCTTAGATCAGCAAATTCATCCCCAGTGGTTTCTGTCTGAGACACCAGCAACTTTCCCTATTTTGAACGGGATATCCTGAAAGTTGGAAGATCTTGGAATTCTGCTACCGAAGTAGGCAGAATACCTCTTTGATCGGTACACTTTCCTTTGGCAAGGAGGGAAGAAGAACTCTTGTTTGAGAGAGTTCTTGTACTGATTGGTGCCGAGGCAAGTTTAGATTGATCTTCTACGGTAAAAACTGAGGAAGACTGAGAAAAGACCAAAGGACCTTTTCTTTTGTTTTGTGAAGAAGGGTTAGCTAAAGAGCGTTTTCCCTCTGTTGTCTTCCAAGTCGTGGGACGAAAAAGTTTGAGAAAAGACCAACGGGCCTTTTCCTTTGTTCTGAGGAGGAGGAGGAATAGTCAACAGACTACCCCCAGTGGATTGTGCTGGAGCAACAGGGTGCTTGGGAAGAGGAGCAGAGTTTTTCTCCTTGCTGTGAGAAGAAGAGAGATTAGCCAAAGGGCTGTCCCTCATAGACTGCGCTGGCACAGTTTGCGCAGGGGTTGAAGTGGCAGTAGGTGCACTGGTTGGTTGCGCATGATAAGTTTTGTCAGATGGCCTTCTGGCCACAGTCACAGCAGATTGTGCTGCAGAAGTCTTGACTTCAGAGTGCTTGAGTTTTATTCTGGTTGCTGGAGTGGTGGACTGCGCAGGCAGAGTTGCAGCCAACTGCGCCAGGGGAAGAGGAGTCTTACACTTTGACAGAGCAGCATAGGAAGTGGCTTGTGCACTGGCAAGGGGAGCAGCATACTGCGCATGGGCAGTAGAGGCAGCAGACGGCAGCAGTTTTGGGAGCAGAGACAGCAGACTGTGCAGCAGAGACAGCAGACTGCGCAGAGGATTGTGCAAAGGACTTTGGATTCCACACTGAGCAGACTTTGCTCTTGGCAGAAGTTACAGTGCGACGAGTAGTCCCGGAGTTGATCATCGCCTCGTAGGCCGTCTGGTTGACCTTTACAACTAGCGTCTTTTGCGTCTTTCCGATAGACGCAACGTCACATTGAGTTGTCACTTCCTCGTCAGAGGAGAAAGTCGTCTCCAGCAGAGTCGCCATTTTGTTTGCAAAAATAAAAGTTGTTCTTTATTTCACAAACATTGTAAGAAGATTACAATAGAATTCTGGGAAAGTACAACTATAGAAATCCGATCTGAAGACGATCGCTTTATCTTTTGGACGATGTGAACTTTGAAGACGGTAGCCTCTGAAGAATGCTGCAGCACTTTGGCAAGAACTCCTGATCTCTGGTGATGATCTGATGTTGAATCTGATTTTCCTAATTCTCTCTGATCCGGGCCTGATAATGAAAGATTTGAAACTCTATTTATAGAGTTCTGGAAATAACTAATTTTTAGTTATTCTGGATTACACATGATGGATTGCACAGACATTAGACTGCGCAAGCAGCGAACTGCGCTGGCAGTTACTCGATCGTGGACCAACTGTATGAGACGTGTGGCATTGTTTGATTGAAATGTGCTTGGTCGTGTACAGACGGTTGCCACGTGGTGAGCAATTGATGGTATATAGGCCACGTATAAATTATCAGTTGTCTTGATGGAGTGTCCCACATGAACTGTGCTGGCTTCAGACTGCGCTGAGATTGAACTGTGCTGCAAGAACATGGCAGACTGTGCTTCGATTGGGTTGGTAGCTTGCGCTGGCTATACAGCTGTCCTCGAGCGCTGTGCTGTACGAGAAACGAACAATTTTCTCGTTCTTTGGGCTGTCAGCTGTCAGAAGATCTAATTTTCTGTCAGATAATGATGACGCGGCCACGTCAGCTTCCACGCTTGGATGGGTGCGCAGTTTAGCTTGCGCAGTTGAGTTGTTGCACAATCTGTCTTCTGTGCAGTTCATTTGAAAGATGCACAATTTGATTTTCATTGCTTCTTTGATGGGTGCAACTTGATTTTTAGGACCTACACTATTCTTTCTTATTTTGAAAATCTTGAAGCTAACCTGCGAGTCAACAATAGGGACAAGGGTTAGTAGTTATCTGTGTCTTAAGCTAACCTGCGAGTCCATATTAGGGGCGAGGGTTAGTAGTTATTGGTCCACACCTGCGAGTCCACACTAGGGACGAGGGTGATGCTAACCTGCGAGTCCACACTAGGGACGAAGGTTAGTAGTATATGGTTCACACCTGCGAGTCCACACTAGGGACGAGGGTGATGCTAGCCTGCGAGTCCATACTAGGGACGAGGGCTAGTAGTATATGGTTCACACCTGCGAGTCCACACTAGGGGCGAGGGTGATGCTAGCCTACGAGTCCATACTAGGGGCGAGGGCTAGTAGTTTGATCAAACCTGCGAGTCCACACTAGGGACGAGGGTTTGAGTATTCATTTTGGCCATCCGTTGACATCGTGATATAGTGTCCTCTTGTCCTTCTCCAGCAGTTCATATGTGTGTAGACAATGTATAGATTCGTGCTTTATTTATTGCTCAGTTTTACTTATTTATGCTGTATGTTCTCCATGCATAATAAACTATTAGAAAGGCTCATTTTTATGTATCTTGCTAATCCTCTGAGGACCTGATGATCTCTTTAGGTTTAGCCGAGTTTGAGTCAGAAGATGACGAGAGGGCTTGAGCCAGCATCAGATCGCAGTGATTGCAGTTGAGGTGGACTAGATTAGCAGTTTTTATACAGTTAGTTACTCCATGTATTTCTCTATTTTTTTCGTCTATTGGTAGTGGATTTGTGTCCACCGGACGTGACAGTGATTCTTGATGTTCAGTTATATTCGTTATTGTTCAGTTCATGTCTTTTTTATTGGTTTTGACATGATTATTCTGTAGATGAGATTTAGTTTACCATGAGATTCAAGATAGCCGTGACTTGTGTATAGACAGCGTACTACTGCCGACACTGCGGTATAGGCTGAGCTTGGACATACTTCGTATCCGAAAAGCGGGTGCGGATCGGGACATGCATAAAATACGAATGAACAAATATGGGTCATGGTCTGCAGCCCATTAGCATATTGTCCGATTGGACTCCAAGAATGTCATGAGTCTATAAAACAAGCAGAATATATCACGGTATGGAATATAAAGCACGAGAGGATAATAAAGAAATATCACAAGCAAATACCTGTATCATGCATCGCAACCCTCTACCATCCCGCACTACTAACTAACTCCATGCAATCGCTAAACCTAAAAGATCATCAGGTCCTCAGAGGACATAGCAAGATACATAATATACATGCCTATCTAACAGTTTTATCATGCGCAAGAAAATAAACAAGAAAACAGGAATACGAAAAATAACTACGAATACGAACACGAACATGAACACGAACACTAGAACAACTATGCGTAAATGAACTGCTGGATGAATGATAAACATGAGATCAATGGAAGAACCAAACCCTAAGCCCGAGTGTGGACTCATTGGTTTGAACTAAACACTAACCCTCGTCCCGAATGTGAAGTCTCTGGTTAGTACTAACCCTCGTCCTGAGTGTGGACTCTCTGGTTAGTTCACGGCAAGGCACCCTCGTCCCGAGTGTGGACTCTCTGGTACAAGTATAACATCCTCGTCCCGAGTGTGGACTCTTTGATGTAAACACCCTCGTCCCGAGTGTGGACTCTCTGGTGCAAGTCAAGTCAACACCCTCGTCCCGAGAGTGGACTCTTTGGTGCAAATAATCGATATCCTCGGCCCGAGTGTGGACTCACGGATGCAAACAGATCAAGAAAAATACCCTCGTCCCGAGTGTGGACTCTCTGGTGTCAAGGAAACAATATCAAGGATTTAGCAGTTCAATTACACGTACTCGTTCTATGACACGACTCAAGCAGGGTACTGACGAGAAACTCCAAGTGTGAACCACAAGACCAAACATGAACACGGCTGTATGCAATAAAACAAATCAAAATAATATAATACGAAAAGCACATGTCCATAAACAATCAAAACTGGAAAATGAAATACAATGCATGTAAATAAAACTATAGAGAAAGGCAAGGTATACTTGCCTGGAGGTTGCACGCAGATCCAACAAATATATAGTCAACTGATAAGCTACGAAGTCCAAGTTATCACAACTATCTCCAAAAGCTGAAACAAATATTGCCAACATTCTCATAATAGTCAAATTAGCTAGGATTGTCTGTCCCTAAGTCTAATTCTGGACACAGGAGCAAAACGGTAATTTCGGGCCAAAATGGTATCCGTCGTTGGACCCGCTTTGCACCAAAAAGCGTGCCAGAGTTAATGGTCTCTAAATCGTCAAACTACATGTCTATATATCCGGTTTGATGATACGAACCCAACGGTATGTCCAGTTTTGGATTCCGGTGGGTCGTGCACAAAATCTCCCGTTAAATCGGACCGTAGGGCCCGCAACACGGCGATCCGATCAACTGTCTCAGAATCAGACCAAACTTGGCATACAGGACCATAAAAATGATACGGTCCTGTTGGCACAAGTTTTCTCTTGATCTGACGAACGTGCGCAAACTAATTAAGAAATTTACACAGAGGCCGATACGGTGAATTTCGACGTATACGCATCAAATTCGTCGCGCACACGCGACCAATTTGAATTCCGTCAAAGCCCATACGTCCACGAATCCGTTACACACCTTTCGATGCTTTTGGTTCGCAACCATGTCGCCCGGATTAGAGGGACGCACGTTGTATCGGAAGTTTTAGGATTTTTTGAGTTGTTTTTAAAACTGTTTTTGACCATTTTAGAAATAGAATAACTTTGTGCATACTCAATGGAATTGGGATCTACAAGATACATTTAAATCTCCTATATGTTTTCTCTGACTCCCTTCAAGTATTTTTTAATTATTTTTAATAGGTCGACGAGAATTAGACCGTAAATAGGGGTGTTTGGCTTACTCTATTTCCTGTTTACGAACAGGTTTTTCTTCGACTTGGTGTCGAATTCTCGATCAATCGATGGCAGTTATTTACGAACTAAATGAATAAGTTTGAAGAGGGTTAGATTAGGTTTCTACTTGCGCGATCGATTCGAATATTGATATAACGTGGAGGTCGTTTCCTTCCCGTGAAGTCAGCCTCGTAAAGGCTGATGCTGCTCTGGTTCAGTCCGCTCGTACGCGTGCACGTTGTCTCCGGCGCGTCGTGGTCGCGCGCGATGGTAGCACCGGTGGTCGGTGGCACGTCTAGGGTCGGAAAGGCTGTCGGCGTGTGTTAGGGTTTTTAGTATCCACCCTCTCGTTCTCTCTGTATATATATACACTTGGTCGCCGGTTATGAACAGAGGAGGGAAAGGAGGAGTCGTGCCTTCTGTTGTGCTGGGGCTCAAGCCTGTACAGTTGTGGGGGATTAGCTTACAGCCCGGGTGGGCTGGGCTAGCTGGGCCTGCGGCTGGACTAGCCTGCTGGGTGCATGGCTGGGCTAGGATTGCTTAGACTAATGGGGATTAGGCTGAGGCAAATGGGGATTAGGCTGCGCTGGAAAAAACAGGGCTGGCCTGGGCTCGGGCCTGGGCCGAAGGCTGGACTGGGTTCATTAAATTGTTTTCTTTTATTTAAAAAACTCTCTCTATATATATCATATATATATATTTATATATATAAATTCAGATGCACATATTTAATATATATGTGTACATACATACACATACATATATAATATATTTATATATACATACCATACACACATATGGAATTATCCATACGAATGTTTACATATATGAAAAAAGTAGTATAGCAACAGTGTATATATATACACATATGTATATAGATGTACATAATCAGAAATAATCTAAAATACAATATGAATTAATAATGATAGTAATGGAGAAAAATCTATAATAACGGTACCAACAAAATATGTGCAGTCTAAAAATGCTCTAACATGAATAAGGACAACTAAGAGAGTATTATGTCCACAATTATCATTTTCCATAAATTACTTAATATCCTTAATACATATATATAACAATTATTCATAAAATAACTTTAATAGGGCATTAAGGTAAAATATGACTTACTCACAAAATACATCGACACTGACGTCTTTGGTCATACTGCATTATTATATGGGCTTGGACTTGGTTCGAGTCCAGTTCAGACTGATTTTGTACAACCGGGTCTCCTAATATTTAATAACAAAAATAAATAATAATTTAACTATTTCTAGGAGTTAAGTCATAACTTAGCTTAGTTTTCCTAGTTATAGCACACCTATGGCTGGGTCTTCCTGGGCATGGATAATACACTAGTCAAGGCACGCCACTGTACTATCCGTGCCATGGTTCCTAGTCGTCAGGTACTTCAAAACTCAACCATGTCTAAAGTCATCTACCGTAATAATTCACTAAATAATTATTTATAAAACAAAATTTAAAAAAATCCCCATTTAAATCCAATAAATAAATTAAAAAAATAATTACAAACATTTTCGGGAAGGGGACACGTGTCAGGGTGGTGTACACCACGTGGACACGTGTCAGGGTGGTGTACACCTAGACCTAGACCCCACCTAGCTACATGCACGAGCACGAGGCTTCTCGTGTTGCGGGTGGCGTTCTATCGAGCACGGCACGTGTCCACGAGAAATTTTCTATACACACATACGTGCCCGTACAATACGCACTTTTTGGACATGATACAGACACGGGTTCGACTCGGTGAGGACATGAACAAGACACACACGTGTACACCTTCATGTTTGTCAAGTTTCATGAGATTTGGTTGTGTATTTTGGATTTTAGGTGTTGAGTTGGGTTGTGTAGTTTATGAGTTCGACTTTGAGTTGGTTTTTGGATATTTGAGATCGATTTTGTGTTTCAACTAAATTTCTGAGTTTGATATTTAGGTTTAGTTTAGATTTCTGAGTTTGATTTGTAGTTAGACTAATGTTTACATTTAATTGTTTATAATATATATGTTATATATATATTTATTTATTATATATATATATATATTATATATATATATATAT
>JANAVB010007197.1:979599-1087099 GCA_029216955.1 Iris pallida
ATCACGTCCCCAACAACCCCAGAAAGTTCAGAGCAGAAGACGTTGCACACTCTCACTAGTCTGAGGCTTCAACTTGGGACTCCGACACCAGCGTCGGCTCAATCTTCAGGAAGGTATTGTCAGCCAATATGATGTATGCACATCCTTCAGAAGATGAAGACGACAATTAAACAATAGAGTTCTTCGAAGAAAAGGCTCAACGCCTAGGTGAACAATGGGAATCTCGCTTTGAATTACGAGAACCCCTACCGAAGACGAAGTCGAGCAGATCAACCTCGCGGATGGATCTTCACCCAAACCTATTTTCATTAGCAAGAGCTTGGCAGGAAAGGACCGAGAATCTTTTGTCCAACTGGTCAAAGAATGTATCGACGTTTTTGCCTGTAGTAACAAAGACATGTCGGGGCTCGACCCACAAGTCATGATGCACAAGTTTAATATCTTACTTGACACTAAGACCGTTAAACAGCAACAACGACGCTTTTGTCCCAATATTATGGACGCTATTGACAAAGAAGTAGATAAACTCCTGGCCAGCAGATGTATTCGCGAAGAGCAACATCCGGAGTAGGTAGCCAACGTCGTCCCTATCACCAAAAGAGCGGGAAGATCCGAGTCTGCATTTGACTTCCGAGACCTTAACTCGACTTGCCCGAAGAAACGAGTTTCCACTCCCGATCATCGAAGTAATGATCAACAATACATGTGGCTTCAAGCACATGTCCTTCATGGACGGGTACTCGGCCTACAATCAAATCAAGATGTTCCCAAACGATAAAAAATATACGTCATTCAGGACTCCGAAGGGGGTGTACTGCTATACATTAATGTCCTTTGGCCTGAAGAATACAGGTGCCATATACCAAAGAGCTATGAACACCATCTTTCGCCAGCACCTCTGCAAAACAGTCGAATGCTATGTTGACGATGTTGCCGTCAAGAGCCGTTTTTGAGGCGATCACCTACTAGATCTGAAGATAGATTTCGATCTCATGCGGGCACATCAGCTCAAGATGAACCCCGCCAAATCCTTCATTGGGGTTTCTAGTGGAAAGTTCTTGGGCTTCATTATCACTGCAAAAGACATCCATGTCGACCCTGAGAAGACTAAAGCCATTCTTGACATGGACCCTCCGAAGAATCTTAGAGAACTTCGAGGCCTGCAGGGATGTCTCGCATACATCTGAAGGTTTATCGTGAACCTTTTCGGGAAATGCCAGCCCTTCACCAAGCTCATAAAGAAGGGAGTCTCATATATATGGAAGAAAGAATGTCAGAAAGCTTTCAACAACATCAAAGCTTATCTGACGAGCACCCCAGTCTTGGTGGCGCCCGTCGCAGGCAAACTATTTTGACTCTATGTCCGTAAAATGGACCATTCCCTTGGTGCTTTGTTGGCCCAGAACAATGATGGCCACGAGCAAGCCATCTATTACCTCAGCAGGATAATGAGCGGGGCCGAACCGGTACAACCCCGTCGAAAAAGAATATCTAGGTCTAGTGTTCGCCATCCAGAAGACTCGCCATTATGTCTCGGGACAGATAATTCATGTCATCTTTCGAGTCAATCTTCTTAGCATCCTCATGAAAAAGACGAGAGCGCTAAATTCCTTATTACCTACCTGGGCTATACTATTGATACCATATGATATGGTATTTGTCCCACAAAAGGCTGTCAAGGGCCAAGTACTGGCCAATTTTCTAGCCGCGTACCCAATTCCGGAATCATCCAGACTCTATGAAGATATTCCAGATGAAGTGCGAGAATCAAATATTACCGAAGAGAACCCCGTTTGGTGGATGTTCTTCGGTGGTGCTTCAAGAACAGGCCCCAAAGGCCAGATCATCGCAGGAGTAGGGGTAGTCCTAATCTCCCCTGACAAGCTGGTCATCCAGCGTGCCTATTCCCTTTTCAGGACCGTGCTCCAATAATGTTGTAGAGTACAATGCCCTCATCATAGGACTCCAGTTAGCAAAGTAGCTGGGGGTAGAATACCTCGAGTCTTACGGCGACTTGAAGCTTGCCGTCAATCAAGTTCGAAGACAATACGAGGTCCGCTATGAAGACCTGATCTCTTATCAGAAAGCAGCGTTGGACATCATCTCAACCTTCGTTGAATTCTTCATAGAACATGTGCCTCGGCTACAAAACTTAGAAGATGATGTTCCGGCCTTGCTGCCTTATTAGCAGCACCGGTCGGCACACAACACTTTATTACAGTGGTGGACCGAGATTTGGCATGCCCTAGAAACAATATGTGCATGCAGACAACTTATGTCATGGATACAGACACCAGCGTCAACAGAATCCTCCTGGAGGACCCAAAAGAAGCAGTCTCAGTCAAAAGGTGCTCGCTCCGGTTCTATTATGATACGGCCACTAATGCTGTACTGACGCTCCTACGATGGACGTCTCCTTCGATGCCTATCAAACGAAGAAGCAGTCAAAGCTCTTCGAGAAGCTCATGACAACATGCGGAGCCCATCAACCAGGAACTAATCTACATGATCGACTCCAACGCATGGGCTATTACTGGCCTACCATGATGGTCGACGTTGTTAAGTATGCAAAGAAATATCGTGCTTGTCAGCTACACGCCGACTTCATCAACAGACCATCAGAGCCTCTACATCCTACAGTCGCCTCTTGGCCATTTAAAGCCTGGGACATGGACATAGTGGGACCTATTACCCCTCTCTCATTCAGGGGACACTGCTTTTTCCTAGTAATCACCGACTACTATTCTAAATAGGCAGAAGCAGTACCATTGACAGAGGTGAAAAGCTCTAAGGTGATCAGCTTCTTTAAGCACCACGTCTTCTACCATTTAAGGGTGCCCCAGAGGATCATCCACGACAATGGTCCATAATTTATCAACCATGCGTTCAGTAGATTTTGTGACAAGAATCGTATTCAAAATGTGGCATCAACCGCCTACAATCCAGCAGCAAACGGATTGGCTGAAGCTTTTAATAAAACCATTGTTAAGCTACTGAAAAAGGTTATGTCATCCAACAAGCGTGACTAGGACGAGAAGCTTGGTGAATGCCTTTGTTCCTATCGCACGACGGTACTAACCCCGACGGGTAATACACTATTCTCTTTGGTCTATGGAAGTGAAGCAGTACTGCCCCTAGAGACCCAAATACCCTCACTCCGAGTGGCAATCACGAACCAGCTGACGGAAGAAGACAATCAATGTCGCCATCTGCAAGAGTTGGAAGCATTAGATAAAAAATGCCTCTTGGCTCAACAGCGCATCGAACTTTATCTAGCCCACATTTCACAGGCTTTCAACAGAAGAGTCAAGAAGAGGACTTTCCAAGTAGGCGACCTTGTTCTGGCAGTCAGGAGACCGATGGTGATGACTCACAAGACATCGGGAAAGTTCGAACCGAAATAGAAAGGACCCTTCATCGTAGAGACGGTATACTCAAACGGTGCTTATAGTCTCGTTCAACCTAATAGGGACTTTTTCATGATGCCTGTCAACGGCAAGTTCCTAAAGAAGTACTACTCCTGACATCCTTCAAAATGTACTTCCTTCTCCCTAGCAAGAGAATTTATGAACCTAATCGCCAAGTTCATTCCCCTTCTTTGACAATCAAGTGTTTCTGGAACCCAGTTGTTCGGTTGCATCCCCAGTAAGAGAACAACCATGTCCACATCACCTCTGAGTTAGTACTTCTCTACACCCCACAAAGCAGAATTCTACACTACGTAGGATCATGCTCATTACTATGTTTACCATGTCCCATTACCTCTGAGTAAACATCCCATACAACAATCCCCACGTTGTTGCACGTCAATCATAGAACATCCACACCCATATCACCTCTGAGTTGTTCTATACATCCCTACCGAGTTTATTCCTACCAGGTCCATATCACCTCTGAGTAGGAAAGCTCTATCATTAACCCATATTTACCACGTCCATATCACCTCTAAGTAAATATGTTGGTTTCCTCATTCTCAACTTATTATCTGTACCTAGAAATCAAGGTGTGCAAAAGATAATAGGTCTACCAAAAAATCACAAGAATGAACAAAGCAAAAGGATCTTTATTTCTACATTTAAGCAGGAAGTAAAGAATGACATCAACATCAAAAAGAAGGAAAACACAAACTACATCTTTGGATCTCAAAAGACAGAGAGAAATACTAAAACAAAATATGGACATTGACTTTATTTATATTCCCAGAAACGGCAATTTCAAGACAACCAAATGAATCTTACAGCTAGGGATCATAATTGCATTGAGACATGTACCAGTCCCTCAGCCATATTACATATGAAGGCTCAATCTAGTTGAGGTCTTCTATAGGGACAGGGGGGGGGTCAGAACTTCCGGTACTACTATCCTCTGACAGTGGCTCCTCCTTGACAGCAAATTCAACCTTGGGAGTAACATCCTCCCTAATAGTCATCGGTTCTTCCTTGACATTAATCTTTGGTAACACCTGCTCCTTAACGGTCATCGGCTCTTGTTTGACGAGAGGAGGTAGTATCTCTTCCTTCACGATAGCCTCCGTCTTCGGCATGGATATTGTAACAGAGTCAAAAAAAAGTTAGTAAAAGACTTAGAAACTTAAAACAAGCATCTAAGGCACATCAACAATCTGGCACATCAACAGGGTTGAAACCCATACGCACAGATAGAACCTCATCAAAGGCACACACATAGGACCGAGGCTCGGGCGCATTTGAAGAGAAGCTTCGGCGCATCCCTAGGACCTAAGTCTATACGCGTCAGCAAATGGAGCTTCGGTGCATCATCAGGACCTAAGTCCATGCGCGTCAGCAAAAGAAGCTTCGGCGCATCATCATGACCTAAGTGCATGCACGTCAGCAAAAGAAGCTTCGGCGCATCATCAGGACAAATTCCATGCGCATCAGTAATGGGAAGCCTAGGTGTATCAATGTGGACGTGACTCATTTTAGTCACACCCATGCGCCCCAAACGTGTTGCAACGAAGTGAAAACACTAAGGTAGAGGATCACCCACCGATCACCGTCGACCAAGCGTCGACGGGTGTCACTGTGATGACGAGAATGTCCTCCACGTCGACCTCTACGGGCTCTTTATCCTTTCTCCTTCCTCGGTCAGCACCGCCGCGGGGAGTCTTAGACGCCATCTCTTTAAAGAAGCTAGGGTTTTCGAAAGACTCTAGGGGAAGAAGGAGAAAGAGAAAACAAAAGTAGAAGACTCTCTCTTCCTTCTAGACGCCTATTTATGGGCATAAGGCACACACGTGAACCGATAAAGGCTGACGTCAGCATAACTTTTTGGGTCTTGTGAAACTGATGGCTGCATATATTCCAAAAGTTTATCATTAATCTTTCAAACTTCGAGGCGTTATCTTCTTGCATTAAAAACGAGAAGAGCGTGCGCCCCCCACAGCAGTGCACGGAGCAGTCATGTGCCCAGAAGAGCCATGCACCCAAACAAGGATATGTGCCCAGAACAATGACTACCCATGCTTCTTGTTCAAAGTATTCCAAAACTTGGCAGAAAGTTTTACAAACTTTGAAGGAGGTCTTGTAGAAGCATGGAATTTTAGGAACATCTAAGGACAGAACTCCTATGCGCCCTAAATCTCATGCGTCCCTAATTGACATGCGTCGAAAAACTCAGCAGAATACTTGGCACAGCAGAAAATAGCAAAGAAGTAGAGACATAAAAATTTGGCTTTTATTTCCATATGAAAGTCTATTACATATCTAAAACTCTTTTACAAAGGAGAATTCTTTTACAAAGAGAAAGAAAATCCTAAAACTATAGCCAGGCGCATCACTTCAACATACAGCCAAGCGCATTATTCAAGCGCCACAGCCAGACGCATCACTTGTCGGGCGCATCATCCCATCATATCAGCGTAGGCGCATCACCTTGCATTGTCAGATCGAATCACTTTCTCGTCAGCGTGCGGGCACTCTAGCAATGGAAGTGTCTCTTCTAGTCTAACCAAATTGGGGTACGATATCCGCGACCTCCGGCTCTTCCAACATAACAAAAATTGGGGCATGACCGCCCCGATCTTTGGATGCAACAGACACCTTCAGCCTGTGTCGGGACACGACGATCCCGATATTTGGATACAACAGGCACTTTCACAGACTTGTACAAAAATAGGGCCGATGGTGAAAATACCAACTAGGCATATCTTCATCTTCGAAAGAAGTTCATCGTCAACTCGCCAAGGCAGAGGACCGATCGAGTTCATCTCCATGAAGAAAAGCTAAGTGAAATGAGAAACAAAACTCTTCACAAAGCTATTTATAGGCCGGGACAACCTTCGCCATGTGCCAAGTGGCAGTCTACTCATATTCTGTGCAATGAATTTGCTTTAATGACGATGAATCTTCCTGTTCGTATTTAACCAAGTCAAAATAACTATTAACGCCTCAAAGAACTCAACAGATGGGCCAATGAGGATGCGCTATGCGACAGATGTGCCGTCAGTACCATGCGCTCCGTACCGATGCGTCCAATGGGATATAGACCCATGCGCCTAGTGGGGCACAAAATAATGTGCCTATTTCAACTTGTCATCCATCAAGCATTTAAAGCTATGAGATAGAGTTAGCAGCACGCTTCCCAAAGACTGAACAGTTGATCGTTTTTTATAGAAAACGAAGAGCCACCAACATCATCTTCATCATTATATTTTGTCGGTTATAGCTGTGCTTTGTCACGTGGCCGACCGATCACTTGTATGCGCCTCCACAACTATGTGCCCAGAAATTTATATGCACCTCAAAAGCCATGCGCCCTCGACTTACTCCTGATCCCAAAATACAAAAGCCAAGTCTCTGCATGCGCTTCCACATCCATACACCCAGACTGGTCTGTCATAGACTGTTTGCCATTGATTGTAAAAGTACAGAACAATTATCGGAGGACTGAACTTAGACTCACAATACAAACTCGCTCGTACAAAGAAAGCCTAGGGACAAAAACCTAGGTACAGCAGTCTAAGTACGATTGTTTATTTTAGATTCTGGGGGGTGACGATAGAGGCTCGGGAAAGCGACGGCCGCTCTGCCTTACTCCTTGGACGATCGGTACGCAGCCTTGACTCGGGGAAGATCTGCTTGGTCGTTGACGAAGAAATACCTTCTTGCTCTCTCTCTGATTGCTCTCCTGGCTTCTCTCTCTCTGTGTATATTCTCTCTCTGACTATGGGGGAAGTCTCTCTGTGTATACGTATTCTTCTCTGGTTTCTTTTTGTATATCTCTCTATATTTATCTCTATTTACAAGGGAATGGTACCTTGCTATTTATAATAGTGGAGGCATCATTAGGGTTTGGATGATCACCCATTCTCAAAGTGGCGGCGGCCTGATGATTAACCAATCTGGACCATTAGTCTTGAACGTGAAAGATCTGGGCCGTTAATATGGATTATGCCAAATCCCATCAACAATTAATGCTGATTGCAATAAATCTTCATCATGATGATTTGTTGACATCTGCGAATCTTAATGAATAAATTTAATTCATTCTTCTGCCACGTGTCCCAGATTATTGGGATTTGGTCCAAGATTTGATTGACTTTAGGACACGTGTCCAGTCGTCAACGCTGAGCCGCATGAGGAGTGTCGATGTTTAGGCCGCATGAAGGTCGTCATAACCGAGCCGCATGAATAGTCTCTATACTCGAACCGCATGAAGGTTGTCATGATCGAGCCGCATGGATATGTTTATGCTGAGCCGCATGGGAGTCTTCATGGCCGAGCCGCATGAGAGTCTTCATGGCCGAGCCGCATGGATCTCTTTATAGCCGAACCGCATGGGGGACCTTCTTGGTTGAACCGCATAGGTTTCTCTGCATTGGCCGCATGAACTCGTTTATTCTTGGCCGCATAAGCTCGCCTCAAAACTTTGGTAGACAGCGCCACTTTTAAGATTTTCCTTATTCCCGAAGTACTGCTTTTCGTGTCAGTCATTATGACAACTTTATGTCAGGTCTGTCCCTTTCTTCTTCTCCTTTCTGATGTGGGACTAAAAGCAATATTTTCCATGCTTCTACAGGACCCCCTTCAAAGTTTCCAAATTACAAATTTGGAACACTTTGAATAAGAAGCATGGAAAGTAGATTTGTTTAGGTGTGGCAATCCAATCAGAGGTAGCATGGACGTGATAGGTTTGGGTACTTCCGCTGGGGATTTTATGTGGACTTATCAACCTTGGCGTACCTTGGTTTTAGGTATGGATAATAAGTTGAGAGAGGGAACCATCATATTTACTCAGAGGTGGTATGGACGTGGTAAATATAAGGTTGATGGTAGAGCTTTCCTACTCAGAGGTGATATGGATAGGAGCGAACTCGAATGAGGATACATAGAACAACTCAGAGGTGCTATCAACATGGAAGTTCTATGCATTGGGTGAAAGAATGCTATGGAATAGCTGGGCTCCGAAAGCATGTGATGATGAGGAAAGATGTGGATGTACTAAGGGACCTAGTACGGCATTTGTGGTTATCAGAGGACATTTGTGGGCCTATTATCCTTGGTATACCTTGGTTTTAGGTACGGATAATAAGTTTGATAGGGATACCTAGGACAACTCCGCGGTAAGGCGGATATGGAGGTTCTTGGTATCGGACGAAAGAATACCATGGAGCAGTGAACAGTTTTCTATTTTCTTTCACTGTTTTTCTTTTCTTTTTGTCAAGGGATGTGATCCCAGATGATGTAGTACTTTGAATTTTGAATAAATAAGCATGTTTCAACTCATCTTCTCTTTCTTGTACTTGTGGTGTTTGTAGAATTGGACTTGCTGGAGGATTATTTGTGGACCTGTTACCCTGGGCGTACCTTAGTTTTAGGTACGGATAACAAGTTTGGTTAGGATATCTGGAACAGCCATGGCAAAGTGGTCATGGGTGCTCTCGGTATTGGAAAAAGAATGCCGTAGAGCAGCTGGGCTCCCGGGGTATGGTGAGATGGTGGATTTATGCTAAGAAGCTTAGCAAGGGATATTTGTGGACCTATTATCCTTGGCGTATCCTAGTTCAGGATACGGATAATAGGATAAAAGGAAACCAACATATTTGCTCAGAGGTTATGAGGACATGGCAAGCATGAGGGTTTTACCGTAGAATCTTCCTGCTCAGAGGTAATGAGGACATGGCAGGGGAGACTTCACGAAAGATATTCGTGGTCAACAGCGGACATTTGTGGTCAACAGAGGACGTTTGTGGTCAACAGAGGACATTTGTGGTCAACTGAGGACATTTGTGGTCAACAGAGGACATTTGTGGGCCTATTATCCTTGGCGTTCCCTGGCTTAGGATACGGATAATAGGATGAAAAGGAACCAACATACTTACTCAGAGGTAATGAGGACATGGCAAGCATGAGGGTTTTTGTTTCACCGCAGAATCTTCCTACTCAGAGGTAATGAGGACATGGCAGGAGAAAACTCAACGGAGGATATTTGTGGACCTATTATCTTTGGCGTACTCTGGTTGTGGATACAAATAATAGGTTGAAAGGGAATCGACATACTTACTCAGAGGTAATGAGGACATGGCAAGTATGAAGTTTTCTTCGACGAAGCCTTCCCACTCAGAGGTAATGAGGACATGGCAGGAGTGGGCTCAATGAAGAGGGGTACATAGAACGACTCAGAGGTAATGAGGACATGGAAGTTCTATGTAAAGGGGTGATTTATTTTTGGCGGAAATGGAACGACTCAGAGGTAATGAGGACATGGCCGTTTTGGAAATTTGTGGATCTATTACCCTTTTTGTGCACTGGGAGTGCGGGTAGTAAATCATGAGGGAGGATCCCTTCCAGGAAAAAAAGTTCAGAGGTATGTTTATACATAACGTTCTCCCTAAAAGAGTGATCGGGATGTAAGTTCAGGTGACAATCCATAAATTTTGTGATCAAAGTGTAAGTTCAGAGGTACCAGCGGGTACATGACTTGGTAGTTTGGGATTTTTGTGGAAGGAGGAGGTGAGTTCAGCGGTACGAGAGGGTACATGACTCGAAAATCTAGAATATTGTGGATATGAGTTCAGCGGTACCAGCAGGTACATGACTCGGTGATCTGGAGAGAATGTGGATGTGAGTTCAGTGGTACCAGCGGGTACATGACTAGATAATCTGGAGTGGATATGAGTTCAGCGGTACCGGGGGGTACATAACTCACCAATCTAGGAAATTTGGAGACAGAATGTGAGTTCAGCGGTACCGGGGGGTACATAACTCAATCATCAGGGATTTTTTTTTTGGATGTCGTTTCGGACGTAATACTTCTTCAGGAAGTTGCCGTTGATGGGCAACATGAGCAAGTCTCAGTGTGAGCAGCCACATACTTGGCCAGCTCCAACTCTTCTTCAGCCACCCCCTGAGTAAATGCAGACTGAGAGGATAATTTGGGCAACTTGATCATCAGGGGTTCAGTTGATGGAGTAGATCGTGGAGTTGTTGGCGGACTAGCGACCCCCAGTTTGGCACTTGACGTGGAGCAAGGAGTGGCTGGTTCACTAGAAGTGTCAGACCTTACATCGGGGTGACGACCCTTCTTGGGAAGGCGTATCGTCAGTGGCCGATCGGAGGGATTGAGCTTCTCTGTTTGGGGTTAACCGACTCTCGGCAATCTGATTGTCAGTGGCCCTGTTGTGGGTTTCGGCACTTGGTCGGACCTTGGCAGCCGGATTATCCTTTGCTCCTCCTGCGCTGAGAGGCTGATTGCGTCCTTCCGTAGAGTGGCGGTAAGGGGTACAGACTTGCCTGATTTGTGAGCTTGGAGGTGGATCGTCAGGGGTCCTTCTGATCCCGTGGTTGTCTCGGTATGAGTTTGTGCGTCTCCTTCATCAAGGTGCCTCTTCGATTTTTCGTTTAAGTAGGAGTCCGAGTAGTAAGATTCGACCCCTTTGAAGGGATCGATATCAGCAAATTCTGTCCTCACGAAGCCGTGCTTGTCGACATATTTGAAGCATTGGTGTAGCGTGGAAGGCACGATCATATAATCGTGTATCCAAGGGCACCCCAAAAGGATGTTATATGAAGTGTCGGCATCTATGACGTAGCAAGTGACTTCTGATTGGAGATCGCCAATCTGACATTTCAGACGGATCTTCCCGATTGGGTAGCTCCTGCCCGAATTGAACCCGCTGATGGCGGTGTTTGTAGGGGTCAGGCGATGCATCGGGATGCGAAGATGATGCAGTAGTCCTTTTAGAATGATGCTTATGGAAGACCCAGGGTCAATGTGCATCCGGTCCACCTTTATGTCGCCGATGTAGCCTGTGTAGTACAATGGGCGATCGTGTAGATTAGTCTTGATAAGCATGTCTTCTGGAGTGAAGACGATGTTGGGCATTGCTTCCGTACAGGCACTGTCTTGGAGGTCTGCGGGCTGATTTTCTCCCGTGAGGTTGACCTGAGCCAGGTACGCATCGGCATTTTGAAGTACATCGCTCAAAGCTGTACGGACATCCTTTGAGAGCCTCAGGAGTTCATATAAGGACAATTTGGCCGGTGTATTGGCCAATTGTGCCAAGATGTCGAAGTTGTAGGGCCTCTCCAGCCTCTGAGATGTTTCCTTTCGGAGGGATTTGTCGAAGCGAGTCTCCTTCGGCCTAGGCTTGTCGGTCGTCGAAGGCTGAGCCGGTCCCGGAGCATCCGTGGTAATGGGCGGATGATCATCAGTCGAGTTTTCAGCCACAGGTTGAGATTGTGCTCCGGATCGAGTAACAACGGCCGTGACTTCCTCTTCATCTGCTGAGGTGGTACGGCAGGATCTGACTTTTCCATTTTTCTTTTTAGAAGATAGAGTGGACTGAGTTACCTCGTGGACTAGGTCCGGATGGACCCACATGATTTCCTCTCGTGAGGTGGTGAGGGGTACTAGACCAGCAGCTTGAGCAGGCGGGAGATTAGCAATCTCTATCGTTGCCAGAGGGATGGGTATAACCCCGTCCTGGGTCTCTGTTGGAGGGAAGCTGCCGAATTGTACGGATACCATGTTGGCTGCCATGGTTACCTCCTCGAAATCGATGGCCAGAGCGTTCGAATCGATGAGGTTTTGGATATATCGTTTCAGTTGGTAGCAGTCGTGCGTAGCATGGTGGACGTAGCGGTGGTAATGGCAGAACTTTGGGTTCTCCAGATCAGCCGGCCGAGGCTCCCGTCTTGGTGGAGGAAGCTGAATCCTATCTCCTTGTATGAGCATGTCTAAGATAGGCTTGACGTGACCGTCTTCAAAAGAGTAAGTGATTTGAGGCCATTGTTTGTCCGCAGGTTGCGACTCAGGCTTCTAGGCTGTATCGGCCACCATAGCCTGCTTGCCTCTGTTGTCCCGGTTGTTGGAGGGGCTACCCCCATTGTCGTTGGTGGTGCTGGGACGCTTGCCTTTGTTCTCTCCCTCTGAGATATGTAATCCCAGTTGGCGAGCCTTCTTTAATCGTTCTTCGGCACTTGTAGCACTAATGATAAAAGCCTTCCAGTCCTTGAATTGACTCTCACCCATCCAGAGACTGATTGTTGGGAGTAGTCTCTTTTGGCAAATTTCGATCAATGAGGAGTCTGGGTTGCCAGATGGTAACTTCATTGCGGTTTGACGAAACCGTTTAATGTAATTCCTCGTCAGCTCTTTCTCTCCTTGAATGACGTCCATGAGGGTAGACATCGTGACGTCCAGCCCTACCTCATAGAACCTCTCCAAGAACAGGCGTTTGAAGCCAGCGAAGGAATGGATTCAATTGTCCGGCAGATTGCGGTACCAATCGAACGCGACTCCTTCCAATGCCCCAATGAATAACCGCGTGAGGATAGCATCATCATGGGAGAGATGGTCGGTAGTGACCTCAAAGTAAGTGATGTACCGACTTGCTGAAGTCTTGCCATCATATGGGTTGATATTGAACGGCTTATATCTTGGTGGAAAGGGAACATCCCTCCATTCAGCAGGATATGGTTGCCGTATCCGGAGGTCTTGAGAGTTTTCTCTGGCGTGGAACATGGCTCGGAGCTCTTGAACTTCTCTCCTTACTTCTCGGGTCTCATCTGTCGCAGTCGGAGCCGTTACTCGGGAGGATTATTGCCCGGGTTTGGTGCCGCCGAATTTGAATCTACGTTGATTGGAGGACCCGTGCTTGTCTGGCCAGGTGTCACCCCCTGCAGATTAGGAAGCGCCGCTTTGATCTCGTCTACAGACTTGACCAAGGCGTGCAATATGGCCTCCAAAGTGTCGATGGCGATCACCGGAACCGCCTTGATTGCTGTCTGTCATGAACATCGTCTTCACATGAGGAGTGACGGAAGGAGTGGTGGAGGATGTACCCTCCGAGTCGTACCCGTGCATCGAGAAATCATCAGGATATGTGGGGATGTTCTTTTCAAGTTCAGACTCGGAAGGAACACTACCCCCGGCATCGGAGCTTGCTTCGTCTAGGATGTCCTTGGGGACGTCGGTATCTGTTGTATCCGTCGGAGGATTTGCTTCCTCCAGTCTGTATTCTTGGAATGTCGGATTGTCGTGGATGTTTGGAGGAGTGCTACCCCCAGTTCCGACGACCCCCAATGTTGCGGACGACGAACTTCCTACTGCAGCAGTTTTCGTCTTCGAACGGGTGTGTTGAAATACTCCAGTGGAGGATAACCCTTTTGACGATGGTTTCTTAGCTGCAGTAGTTGACACCTTTGGGCTGGAGATGCTCGTTTTCTTCCCTTTTCCCCTGGCGAGAACTTTCTGTGCGGACTTGCAGGAGACAACAGGAGGTGCCTCGTCTTCTGAGCTCGGGTGATGTAGTCTTTGGAAGACGGATGGCCGGTCTTCCGTCACCGTCGCGTTGCTGCAACAGCAGTTGACGATGATCTGGTGCATTGATGTCCGTGTGAGGGCTCTTTACACCCCGAAGCTCCTTCTCTTTCCTTGCGTTTGTGGAGGATAACCTCACGCAGGTCAGAGGAACCACTTTGTCTGTTTGCCGCCGGGGGCTGGACTTGAGTGGTTTTATACAACTTCCCATCAGAGGTCCGCGTGATAATCAGCGGGACGCCCCGATAGTCAGAGGTTGGGGCAGCCGTCTGGACTTGATGAGCCCGCGCTGCCCTAGACTTCCTCCTTTTAGCACTTGTGGGTGCGTAATAGGGGGAGTCTAACACTACAAGAAAATGTATTTTCAGCAACATAAGCAATATGTTGCGCAAAGTTATATTTATGTCGCCAAAGAGTTTCTGCGATATATTTGGCTATGTCGCACACATGTCGCTGTAGCCTTGTCTGGGAAAGTCGTTGGCGACATGAAATCAACTATGTTGCAGAATGTAATACCTTTTGGCGACGTAACATATTTCAGATTCTAAAAAACCTTTGGCGACATGTGTCTTGTGTGTCGCAGAAAGGTGATACATTGGCAACATGACACATGTCGCCAAAAGTCTAATTTATTTATTTTAGTTATTATCGAAAATACTTTCTGCTACACAATTTGATGTCGCAAAAGCTAATGTAGCCAAATATGAATACACTTCTGGCTGCAGAATTTGATGTCGCAAAAGCTAATGTAGCCAAACATAAATACGCTTTTTGCTGCACATTTTGATTTCACAAAAGCTAATTTATATTTTTTTACATTAATTTTTATTTTTGCTTATATTTTCTAAGATAAATTTTAAAAAATTATTTTGGAAATAACTTTAAAACATTAAAAAAATTATTCAAAGAACTTGAGAACAATGAGCAACAAGTTACATGAATAAAACATGAATCCAATATAATGTCTTTAAACATCTCTTTACAAAATAATCCATAATACAATATTTTAACTTCAAGTGGCCCATATAGTAAAAAAAATAATGTATTTCACAAACGTACTGTATTCAAATTAGACAACTATAATATAGACATAACACATGAATATTTGATTGACTTCCCAAAAAATGAAGCCTAGCTACAATAGATCTCACGGTATGAATGTCTTCTCCCAAAATTAGCTTTTGTCAATGTGTCTATTTGATCCTGCAGACAAAAAATGAAAAAATGTAAGTAAAACAAAAAATATATATATATATACTAAAAGAATGATAGGTTTAAGAACTATATATGCAAAAAAATCTACACACACACATATTATCACGTATATCTAGTACAAGTTTAAGGGACTTACATGCAATATTAAATGCAGCAACTCTCCCAAAGTTGAATTAATAGCATCAAACTACTAAAAACAAGAGCAAAAAGATAATTAGATGAGCAAGAGAGGAGCTGTAGTATGTATAAGCAAATAAAACCACATGACCAAATAACATATAGCACTGTATGTTAGACTATCATTACCAATAATCAGTAGCTAATGTAAAAAAAATGACCACAAGAGAAATATATAAAATAGTACTGCACATCATAAAAAAATTGAAGTTTCCGGACAACCTAAGTATGATACAATCTACTCTAGTACAAGTCCTTGGTTCCTTGCAATCGGTGAAGTCTCTATAGTCACCAGAATGCCTTTTAAGGGTCATCATCTTTGCAACAATAACATATACAATCTACTTTAGTATAGCCATAAATTCAAGTTTGTTTTGGTATAGAGACTCTAGACGGTCCAAAGCCCAGAAATTCATCCTTATTGCCTCAATTCATGTTTCATTTGGGTATAAATCTGGATCAATCCAAGGTTACAAAAAAAAATACAACTAATATGTATCAAATGCTTCAGCCTTTCAAATCCATTTGGTTACGATGGATCCAAAACTTAATTATTGGAAAAGATTGGATGAAAATAATGAGCTTTATGATTGGTAATTATATTGTAAAGCAGTGTATAAAACTGATCAGAACTTGTAAATTTTCATCATCATCCAAACAGAGCTTTACGATTGGTAATTATGTTGTCTTTTAGTCCTCACAGCACAGGAGCATCTCTGGTATGCAATTCCCTTAGCTGGGAACTGTAATGAATAAGCAGGTGGCCAAAAATTTTCAATACAACGTGCTGTCAGTTACATAAAATTCTGATGGACTCGGTTAACTCTTATTCTAGTCTCGGATTGTCACCAATAGTTTGTCCATTTGAATTGTCTGAATTTTTTTTGTAACAATTAAACTTGAATTCTTTAAGTACTAGTAACTTTTATATAATCAATTTGTTTTGCAGTTAGTCCTATGCCTTTATGACAGGCATCTTCTTGTTGGTTGGTTGGTGTCAATATGCACGATCCAGGCTTTCTGGTCTGCTCCATTGGTTCCGAAACTATTTGAGTAAAAGCTGAGATGGTTTAATTACCTTGTCCTACAAAAGCAAGTCTGTATACTTGAAAATATGATTTTGTTTATTTTGTATGTTGTTCTCGATGATGCGTTTTGTGACCATAGAACTACTTTTACAAAATCAGATGCTCTTTGTAGACAACCATCTGATTTCTTTTTGATTCACGACTTACACTTAATTAAGGAAACTACAACGAATCAAAAGTTTTGGTGCCGTTCTAGACATATGCCATTTCCAAGCGAGACATATGGTAGCTATTTTTTTGTAATGAACTATGTGTCTAACTATCAGTTGTTGATATCAATGAACTATGTGTTAATGGAATTTCCATGGCCACCATTGTTTGGGATACTTTGGCTCATGAATGGTGTAGGTTCACTTCACGCTTAGCCAAGTGTAATGTCTATTCTACAAACACCTTGTTTCGTTTTGGCTCCAAAACCTCACCTATTTTACTTACAGAAAAAGACCCTGATGTTGGGTGGATAGGGAAAATAAATTATACTATAAGGATATACAGACACAATATTAATTTTGGAAGGTTTATAACATGTCCACTACGTGTTCGACATGAAGCAATATAGATGCTACTTAGATTTTTCAAGTGTCTTAGACTTCGAGAATTTTTTGTTGTCCTCTACGATAAAAATCTATGACCATTTTCAAAATAAAGCATGTAGCAATTGTATAATCGTCTGAAATGCAAGGTTAAATAGTAAACAAGAAACATTATGACCAAACCCCAAAAGATTCGAAATCAATCAAATTAAAATTTTGATGCAATTTTTTAGGTTATTAGTTTCTCTAAAGCAGTTTAAATATATGTTCATCATCTCAGAATCCACAAATAAATCGATCAAAATCAAAATATATCCTGCATCCACATATCGTTGAGGTAAGAATCATATTAACGGTAATAAAAGTCAAACATCAACCTTACAGACTCAGCTCCCGAAATGGATTTATCACTTTTTGGCACCAAAAAGGACCTAGACTATACAACACAAACAAATTTGTTTTAAAGTTTGGAAAAAGATTAGATTGCTTACCATATTCCGAGAGCGGGGAATACAAAGCAATGCCTAAAAGAACCCTCGCCAAGGGTAGCATTGTACCATATACTTGCATCAAAGTTTATGTCATTTGTATTTGAAAAATCATAAGTTGCAAATGAGAATGAACTTTTAGTTTTGGTCCTACTATTGAAGATTGAAGACAATTAAAAAGAAAGCTAGAAAACTGGACCACCTGTAATGAATTCATTTATCTTCTCCTCTGTATTTCCTTGTTGATAACCCTTGAATAAATTGATCGCTGACGATGAAGCACGCCACTGAGGGAAACCTTGAACACATTTTACTTCTGTTCCAATTGTAGAGAATAATAATTTCAATGTACTCCACATTACAGTAGAGTTGAAGTTAATAATAACATATCTAAAATATTTAAATCTTATCTTGAAACATTTCTCATGGATGTTCTCGTAATGGGCTATCACCCATTGTTCTGGAAAGAATTATTAAAATGTCTGATTACTAACCAGGATTGGATGACACCGACTATGAATATAGCCAAAGTTCATACTGAGCTATAAAGGGAAGGGAAAACCCCTTCTAATAAAATTGGTAAATTACAAACCTCTACTTGGTGACCTTTAGAGTAGAGGTATTGCCCAATCAGTTGCTTCTGCTCTTTGAAGAATACTGACCCGTTGTAAGTCCCTTCAGTGTGGTGTGCACTCTTTGACCCACTTTCACATATATATAATTTTGGCACTTTCAGTATATTCTTCTTATACAGAAGAGGCTTTGGAGCCTGTACATAACCCTGATTCATGTTCCCATATACCCCGGCCCATAACCGTTTTGAGCCTGTACATAACCCTGATTCATGTTCCCATATACCCCATAACCATTTTGAGCCTGTACATAACCCTGATTCATGTTCCCATATACCTCGTAACCGTTTTGTTTTTAGAAAAGAAGATCTATATGGTAAACTAAGGAAAAGAAAATAATATCTATCAAAGCAGAAGATGAACAGAGTAACATATCTTTCGGATATATTTGATTTCAAGTCTCGATTACGTAAATAATATCATGACAGCGCAACTAGTTACGACAGTCATATAGACAACATCAATAACAATTACTTTATATAGTGTCGATAAGAATACCTGCATAGGATAAATTGCTTTTGTTGGATATACTTTAGGAACACAGTGATGGGATGAAGAAACAAATTGAACAGACTGATCGGGAGAGCTGACAAAGGGGTATTTACCCACTTATTATTGCCAATTGATAGAATCTGCTGTAGATAAGGGTTCTGCATCAACAATAATCACTGTTATATTCAAATGTTGAAAGCTTGGATATGGGAAATTGACATAACCTTCAAGTTCATAGAAGTAGGATTTTTGCTTACACTTTTTGAGATATAATGAAAGCCTTGATTTAGGAAATTGAGATAGTGGAGAGTCTAGTTGTAGTATTGTTGATAATATGCTGAAGAGCTATAGTACTGTGTATAATATCCAAGAGTAAGTTGTGACCTCTTTCGACGATCTTCTTTGCGCTCTGCATGAGCAACATAAAGATGCTTGCCACAAAACTCAGTCCCTGTACAAAGTACAACATCATGAGAATCAGATGGCAAACAAATAATTAAGTACAAAAGGAGAAATAAAATTCCCAAGGACTAAAGAGAAAGGAGAAGCACACAAAACTGAAACCCTGCTCATTCCATTCTTCAGTCGCATCACTTTTGCTGAAACTACTCTCCAACATTGAAGAAATTGTTGTCGCAGTGCTTTATCATCAACGTAGTGTTAGAGGAACTTGACATAGACGTTCAAGTCATGATAGAAGCCACATTACAACAAAAATACCTTTTTATGATGGCTAAACAGCGTTTTAAATGACATTTTATAATTAGAAATAAAAAATGTTAGAAGAATATAAATATTGAACCATCAACCCTTGCGCAACTTTAGAGTTTTCTTATAGTGGCAGAGCGCTAACATAGTATTAGAACAACTTAGGTGCAAAAATCTCATATGGTGCGCCATCTTAAGCAAATTTTATAAAAAAAATATTTTGTTACACAAATCCAGCTCTCAGCCCATAAAATAGGACTTCGACCTAAAGGGCATGTTAGAATAAAATGACCCTAAAACCTCATCACAACTCGTAAGTTTTGGTGTAGAAGCAGGGTCTTCAAGAAAAATGCATGCTACTGTACTTCCCATCAAACTAAAATATGAATGACAAAATTGATTTTTCACTTGCTCTAGTTCCTTTTGGTCTAAAGTTAATTTTCAATCCCTTGCATGCATTAGTATACAAAGATAAACCATTAGAATAATTAAATAAAATTTAAGCAATGTAGCAGATCCAGTGCATCAAAGGATAGGTACAATTTTGCTTCTTTTCCTTTCAATATCTCTGAAGAATGCATTTATCACTTTGTTCATAAATAATAAAACTAGTTCAATCAAACTTTATTACAGAACACTGTTTGAAAAGCAGTTCAATTAAATTTTATTATAGAATACTATTTTCCCAGTATTAACCTGTATTTCCCTAGCTCTAGAATACACATAGTTGCACTTGGTAAAGGTTCGATGAAAATTCACATTACAGTTGCACCATGCATGGTGGAACCACGTCACAATAATCAGTTCATATATGTGCTTTAAATGAGACTATCAAGATAAAATGCAACTAAGATGAATTCTTCCCCTTTAAAGAATTCCCTATAGAAAACTTAACACATCAAATAGCAATCTATACCAGTCCATTTAAGTCATCAAATTATGCAAAGAACCTACAAGGATACTTCTCGTTTACACTCCACTCCCTTTCAGTATTCGAAACCAGTCCATTTAAGTCATTCCAGATTTTGTAAGATATCATAAATTTCTGGAGTCACTTCTTCTCTCTCTTTGTCAAGCTCTTATCATGCTTATCTAATCTCAGGGTAATTAGAGCAGGAAAAATGAACCCCAAAGACAGCCAGTTGTCACACTAGTAAACTTAAAAGCCATGTCTTTTTCATCTTTTTTATTTGGGCATCTTTCGACTTCAACTCTTCTCAAGCTTCATGGGAAAAAAATGATGTATGATTGAAAAATTGAATTTGTACAGTTTATCCTTATTTTTGGCAAGTTGAAACTTCCTGGAAAGCAGGTTATACATAAATTAAGTTGTCGTATGATGACGACGATCAACTCAAAGAGAAGAGAACACGATACGAGAAATGAGATACGATTCCCACTATTCATGAATATCCTTGCAAACTCAAAATCTATTAACTACATGCAGGGATATGCTTACTTCAGAAAATAGACAACATACAGTAAATGAATTACCTGGGGCTCATCCTGATGGGTTACATCATTGTGTGCCCAGTCATAATTGGCTTGATCAACATATGTTGTCATCAATACCATGTGCATGACAAAATCAGCAATAGAGCTTATATGAATAGATAGTCATGGGTGTTAGAGCATTAAAGGAAACCAGTAATTCTGTCGTTTCTTCCCGTTATTGCCACAAATATGTCCATTAGTATGGAAGCATGTAGGGAGCACGTATCTGGAGAAATGAGAGGAAAGATTACTGAATTTAACTACTCTTCACATAGAAGATATCCATTTGTAATCATGCTTCCAATTCATAAGCCTAACTAGGAAAGAATTATGGTTATAGTCCATGTTTATTCTTTTTCAATTATATTTTTTAAATCTATTGCTACTCTCCATTTGATCTCTTCTATTTCAGTACCTTATGTTATAGTTTCTTTCTGCCCCTTAAATAGAAATATATATGTCAAGGTTAAGGTTATTCATGAGAAACTATGAATAGAAATACCTGGTTCAACTAACCTCACAACAGCACTTCTGAAAGGAATCATGTAGAGCAATCCACAAGCGTTAAGGCTGAGACAATTGAACATTCTCATATTAGATAAAAAGAATAATCAATATTCTCCATACGATCGACTGAAAGACATTTGAAGAGCTAAAACTCTCTCTAATGTCCTTTTCTATCTATACCAACACATACATAATGAATTATCACATCATTTGATACCAAAGCATTATGATCACCTGATCGCCTTCACAAATGTTTCTAACTTATGATTGAGAAGAAGTCCAGAAAGAAGCACAAGTAAGTCAAAAGCCCAAAACTCCATGCTGTAATAGTTCATTTGTTTGTATCAACTTTAACATTTTGTGTCAGGAAAAAAAACATTTAAGACTGAAAGATATACATAGGAACTGGAATTATACGTTACCAGACCATAATAGACATTTAAGACTGAAAGATAAAACATAATAAGTGGAATTATACGTTACCAGACCATAACATTTGACGGAATAGCTAGTTTAACAAAGCTGAGAATGTCAGAAAGAGCCTCTCTCAAAAAGTCAGTCCAAGTCTTTCCCCAAGCAGGTGATAGCTTGACATAAAGGGCTAGTAGCATCATATTGATCCAGTAAGAGAGAGAGAGAGAGCCAAAGCAGTGCCTTTGCTTCCAAGGCTAGATTTGAACACCAGGACCCAACATGCCAGAACATGAAGGAGAGTTGTGACTCCAGAACATAACATCATTGATCCAGTAAGAGAGATGATGCTTTATGTTTGGAAGAATCTAGCAAGGAACTGAAGGAGACCATACGCAAAAATGGTCGGAATCAGCCACCGGGCATATACTCCAGCCTCCAGAGCTATCTAAGGATCTTGCCCAATCACCACGAGCAGTTGGCGGGTGTACACCCATATCACCGTGAGCAAAATGCTAACAAGCACGAGAACAAACATAGCTCTTCGCATATGTATGCCAAGAAGATGATACTGTATGATTGTCCAAACAAGGTATCTAACGCACTTCCATTCCCATCTGATCAAGAAAGAAGGAGGCTAAAATCCTCAGTCAAATATAGTCACGAGAAATAACTAGTTAATTAGAATTTTTATTTTTCAGTACTCAAAATGCATATATAACTTATATATTTTGTGGGTTTTTGAAATTGGTCTATAGAAATATCCCACATCCATTTGGTTTTTTCATGTGCTTACTATCTTTTAACCCGACAATAACATATACCCCTGCCTAGAGGCCACTAACATTGTCTAACACTCCCAGTTGGTATAAGCAAAATATTTATTTAATAATTTATATATGAAGTCGTATGTTTGCAGAGTATCAAACTATATGGTAGAAAGAATAGAGAATGGAGGGGAGTACCATCAAGCTGAAACTAATGACCCCAAATTACACACTTAGAAGTAAAACTAAAGAATCTGAATTAGAATAAATAGCATAGACTAAAAATAGCATGTAAAAATATGGACTAAAAAAGTGATCAGTGTTGAGTATTCCATCAGCATACTAAAATTACATCAATAACAAAACTACCAGTAAACACTAATTATCGTCAAAATTTCCAACCAAAAAAACAAAAAACCCTCCATGAGCAATAAATTAGAAACAAGCACAAATTTCGATCGATCACAATATCCCTGCCTCATAATCAACAAAAGACACAATAATGGCAACAACAAAACCCTAACCCACATTCTCAAATCCCAAAAATAATAAATTTCAGTCAATCTAATAAACCCTAATTGCATCAGATCTCCATGAGCAACAAAATACAAACAAGTCATAATAGGAGGAGGAAAAAAGGGGTATTTTCTTTTAACTGTAGAATTTGAGATTCGAAGCTTCATCCGACCAAGAGGAGCTGTCGCTCGAGGCCGAATTGGACGCAAACCTGCCACCCGATAGCCCGTTGTCGTAGGCCACGGAGGGGAGCGGCGAGGAGAGGTAGGGACGGGGGAGCGGGTGGCTGTGGGGCACGGGAGTCGGACCCGACCCGCCGTGGCACCCGGCATCGCAGGTTGCGAAAACGTCTTTGGCCTTCATTTCTCCTCGTAGTTATTTCGAGAGAGTGAACACAGCATTTGTGATTTTTTATTTGAGGGTTTTGTTTGTAGATTTCTTTATTTTATTATTAATTATAAAAAGTTATTCCCTACATAGCTACATGTTGTAAAAAAATTGTTTAACTTTCTGCAGTAAGTGAATGTATGTCGCTGAACATATATTATCTTTTTGCGGCATGCAAATGTCGTGATATGTAGAAAAATTTTGGCGGGAATGATTTTTGGTTTCCCTCTCGTAAATTTTATGTGGATTCTGCGACATACCAAAACTCATGTCGCTAATACATATAAAAAATAGCTTTTGGAGACATGATAGATCATATGTCGCTAAAATATGTTGCTAAAAATGCAATTTCTTGTAGTGTAAGTCGAATACCACAGAGTCTGGATTATCATCCAGATAATGATCAGAGTCAGGACCGCATGAGAGCCGGTCGAAGACTGATCGAGAGAAGCGTGAGACGGATGCTATGCGGCTAGCATTGGGTACCGTGCAGGCTGTCTGCATGCGGCTGTCTTTTGTTGTAGGATGAGTCTTTATGCGGTTAGGAGTCACGACCGTACAGGCTGACCGTATGCGGTTGGCATTTGCGGCCGCATGGGTTTTCTGCAAGCGATTGACGTTAATAGCCGCATGAGCCTCATCCGTGCGGTTGGCAACTGTAGCCGCATAAGTTATGCGGCTGACAGATGTGGCCGCATGAGTTTTCTTTATGCGGTCGGCGGTTGTAGCCGCATGGGCTTTCTCCCTGTGGCTAATACTCTTCTGCGGCTCGGACCACGTAGAGTTCCTCTTTGCCCCTGCAAGTCCAGCATCATAGTGTTTTCTTCTGCCGGACTTGGGGACAGCAGAGTTGTCTACGGTCTGAAGTGGGGCCGCAGGGGAGTCTTTCTCGCCATCTTGAGCAATAGAGAGCACCCCATCAAGGGCTTGCGGGGGAGCAAATGATTTTGGCCTCCACTCTTTGCGAGCCTTTATGGTGCGGGTGCGCTTCTGGACCGGGCCAGTGCTACCTTCAGAGAGCATCTCTTCGAACGCCTGTTGGTCGAAGCGTACGACCATCTTCTGTTGTGTAGAGCCAAGTTTGGCTGCGTCCGATTGCGTCACCAACTCCTCAGCCGTGGAGAAGTTAGTCCCCAGCAGAGTCGCCATCGTGTTTGCCATTGATTGTAAAAGTACAGAACAATTATCGGAGGACTGAACTTAGACTCACAATACAAACTCGCTCGTACAAAGAAAGCCTAGGGACGAAAACCTAGGTACAGCAGTCTAAGTACGATTGTTTATTTTAGATTCTGGGGGGTGACGATAGAGGCTCGGGAAAGCGACGGCCGCTCTGCCTTACTTCTTGGACGATCGGTACGTAGCCTTGACTCGGGGAAGATCTGCTTGGTCGTTGACGAAGAAATGCCTTCTTGCTCTCTCTCTGATTGCTCTCCTGGCTTCTCTCTCTTTGTGTATATTCTCTCTCTGACTATGGAGGAAGTCTCTCTGTGTATACGTATTCTTCTCTGGTTTCTTTTTGTATATCTCTCTATATTTATCTCTATTTACAAGGGAATGGCACCTTGCTATTTATAATAGTGGGGGCATCATTAGGGTTTGGATGATTACCCATTCTCAAAGTGGCGGCGGCCTGATGATTAACCAATCTGGACCATTAGTCTTGAACGTGAAAGATCTGGGCCGTTAATATGGATTATGCCAAATCCCATCAACAATTAATGCTGATTGCAATAAATCTTCGTCATGATGATTTGCTGACATCTGCGAATCTTAATGAATAAATTTAATTCATTCTTCTGCCACGTATCCCAGATTATTGGGATTTGGCCCAAGATTTGATTGACTTTAGGACACGTGTCCAGTCGTCAACGTTGAGCCGCATGAGGAGTGTCGATGTTTAGGCCGCATGAAGGTCGTCATAACCGAGCCGCATGAATAGTCTCTATACTCGAACCGCATGAAGGTTGTCATGATCGAGCCGCATGGATATGTTTATGACTGAGCCGCATGGGAGTCTTCATGGCCGAGCCGCATGAGAGTCTTCATGGCCGAGCCGCATGGATCTCTTTATAGCCGAGCCGCATGGGGGACCTTCTTGGTTGAACCGCATAGGTTTCTCTGCATTGGCCGCATGAACTCGTTTATTCTTGGCCGCATAAGCTCGCCTCAAAACTTTGGTAGACAGCGCCACTTTTAAGATTTTCCTTATTCCCGAAGTACTGCTTTTCGTGTCAGTCATTATGACAACTTTATGTCAGGTCTGTCACTTGTCAGGTCTGTCAGCCGTCAGAGCATTAAATGCGTCCATACGTTGGGAACAGCTATTTTTAAAGACAAAGTGGCCTCTCTCTCTGGGCCGCATGGAGTTTACTCGAGCTGTCTATGTGCGTTGAGCCGCATGTCCATGTTGGTGACTTTTGAGCCGCATGATACTCTTGAGCCGCATGAAGCTCGTCTGATTTTGAGTCGCATGAAGCTTCCTGGGTTCTGTACCGCATGAAGAATGTCTCATGACCGAGCCGCATGAAGGACGTCTCATGACCGAGCCGCATGAGGAATATCTCATGACCGAGCCGCATGAAGGACGTCTCATAACCGAGCCGCATGAGGAATGTCTCATGACCGAGCCGTATAAAGGACGTCTCATGACCGAGCCGCATGAGGAATGTCTCATGACTCGCATGAGGAATGTTTCGATCTGCCCGTGCACTCGCTTTGTGGGCCCGGGTATCACGAACACACGAGTGCGTAGGTACATTGTTTGCTCCCTGATGTAGGGGCTAATAGAAACACTTGCCCTCGATCTTTGTTGGGAGACACTTGAGAACCACTCTGTCCGTTTGCCGCCGGGGGCTGGACACAGGCGGCTCTGTACAACTTTCCATCAGAGGCCCGCTTAGCGGGACGCTCTTGATGGTCAGAGGTTGGGACAGCTGACTGAGCCCGATGAGCCCGCGCTGCCCTAAACTTCTTCTACTTAGCACCCGAAGGTGCGTAATAGGAAGAGTCCAAGTTTGGAAGGAGGGAAGAGAAGTTGGTGCCCTTTTCAAAGGAGGTAAGGGGGCTCTATTTATAGAATGGAGTAAGCCCTTTCTTCTTCTCCTTTCTGATGTGGGACTAAAAGCAATATTTTCCATGCTTCTACATAGACCAAGTCGTCTTCTGTGTGCCTAACCCAAGGTGCATCCTGACAGATCATCTTCCACAAAATCAGAGATCTTTGAGTCACAGACATGCGCCATGTGTATTCTGACTCAGTTCTGCTCAAGAATGGGTGCTAACCACCCAAGATCTCAGTAACAACCGAATCTCCACAACTGCCATATGTCAGCTCTGCCGCAGCCCAACAGAGTAGTTCAATAGATTTGACTTCAACTTAGGGCGCATCGTCCATGCACCCCACAACATCGACCACATGGCATTTCCACGTATAGGCGCATCCTAAATATGCGCAGGAGCAGACCAGTCTACTGCCTACAAATAGAAGGATTATTCCTTCATCCCTACAGATAAACACATGGAGAGATCTTCATATCTACATACAGAGACAAGAAGAGACACATAACGTCTACTTCTCCTCCAAATGCTCCGGCATCCAGAGCAGTCCAGACCTTCAGAAAATCCAAGATCGTCGTCAGATCGTCAACGGAGTAAACGCATTACCACTCTCTCAACCGATACATTTTTCAGATAAAAACAAAAGTGTACTCCTAGGACTACGTCTAAGTTCTATATTGTATACTGTTCTGTTTGTAATCGAAATACCAAAGTTTTATCAATCAACAAAAACTTGTTGCATTTTCGATGGCAAACAATGACAAGTAGACTAGATACTTTTATTGTCTACTATTGTGTTGTATGGTCCAATGGTCTAATTTTGTGACTCTGGTCTACTTCATTTTGTGACTTTATTTGTGTGGTACTCTGGGCTACTTTTGTGATACTCTAGGCTACTTTTCTCGTACTCTGGGTTATTATTGTGACTTAGTTTGTGTGATACTCTGGGCTACTTTTGTGATACTCTGACATATATATTTACTATGTCTCGTACATTGACTTTTATGATACTCTGACATATATATATCTATTATATTCGTGTTTTATTATCGTATGTTATTTGCAGGTATGCAACGATGCGGAGGTAGTTTTGTAGTACGACGGTGGGGTATTTTCGGACCCTCCAGTAGTACTCCACCATACTGTACCGTTCCAGGTCCCAGTCACGAGTATACTGCTCTGTCTAGTATTCCTCCATCCGCGAGTAGTCTATTGTCGGGTCTTGCCGATACTCCTGGAATAAGCAATTCTGGGCTCGAGTCTGCTCCCAGCTCTTCCACTATTCCTCCAGTTACCGACACCATGGAAGAAGAGGAGCAGATGGGGGACATCGCTCCCACTGAGGATGTAGATGAGAGTGATCCTCCATGCGCGCCTCCGGAGGAGAGACAAATGGAGATTTGGACAGACGGGACAAAAAGTAAGTTAATTAGTATTTATTTTTTATTACATCTATATATATTCATAAATTTAATTGGGGTTGTACAGATATAGACCCTTGGTCGTACAGAGAAGACTGGGATAGTTTCTGAGGAAGGACTATGGTGGGTCTTGGATCAACTACTCCTCCGCTCCCGAAGAAAAAAAGACTTTTTGGTTTGTCCACTTCAAGGTAAAATTTAATTACATATATTTTTAATACCAATAATCATTTATTGTATAACTCTATGTTTTATTTGTTGCAGCAAACCTACTTCTATCTACCCCATCGAGCTGTCAAGATTGAGCATCAGTTTCCCTCCATTGATGGAAAGCTTATTTGTAATGCGATCAGCCTCCAAAAGGTTCATGAACGCGATAGAAAGCCGATCCATGATTGGATCACGCCCATATATTTGGCAGAGATGAAGGTGAAATTCGAGGATCCCAAGAACAAGGAGAAATCGAAAAAGGCAAAGATGGTACAATCGTTGTCGAGTAAGTGGTATGGTGGATTAATTCCCATGACGAAACATTTTTGTCGTCTGGTATGTATCAATATTAAATATATATTAGTTTCTACACAGTTGGATAAAATGTTTCATTTTAATAATAAACATTATCTTTTAATAGGTACAAAAGGAAGAGGATGCGAACATGGTGACCGTCTTCCTAGCCACCCATCGAAAGGGCGACCAGTTCGTCGAGGAGAGGTACACATCGACCTATATATGTTCAATTTCCTCATATATAATTTAAGTACAACTTCGCGAATATATATATATATATATATATATATATATATATATATATATATATAAACAAATCTCTTATCATATTATAGGCATATGCATGCAAATAAATACCTTAGACGTTAGACTGAGACATTTTTCTAGGAGGAGTATGTTAGGTTACGTGATCAGGCGGTTGCTAGTGCACCTGCAGAGCGAGCACCCGGTACTTCCGTGCAGCCGCCTGCAACTTCGTCACCAGACGAGCTCCGGATGACCACTGTTGGCGGTCTTCATCGGGGTACATACTACGGTACGGGAACCAACGGTGCTTATTTGGCGACGGAGTCATCCAGGGCCCCCTCTGTCAGTGTGCACTCCTCGTCGTCGGCTTGGCAGGCGTCTGTGCGTCTGTGGATGATGTTTCAAGCGTAGCATTGTGGAGCTTAAGAGTATGAGTGCGGATATGATGTAGAGCAACAACAACCTGATATCTACCATGGATGTCCGACTGCGAGCATTGGAGCATGGAACATCGTACACTACACCCGTTTCTACTCCACCATAGACTATTCTAGCTGTTTCGCTGCCATCGGATACGGTGACGTTGTCGTTGGTGGAGTATCAATACCTCATGTCCCGCTTAGTCGGTGTTCCTCCTCCTGCCGATCAGTAGTTTTTTTTTGCCTGCTTCTGTGTTGGCCCATTGTTGGGTCTAATGTTTGGACATTTTTTCTTTTCCTAGTGGTTGGGTGTACTATTTGGATATGTTTTTACTACCGGTGTGATGTTGGATGGATGGACTTGTTGATGTTGGATGAACTTGTTGAATTGTGATGTTGGATGGATGGACTTGTTGAATGCGCTTGTTGATGTTGGGTGGACTTGTGACGTTGGATGCACTTGTTCATTCATTGTGGCTGTTGAAATGCTGGATTTTTTTTCCGAATTAGTGACGTGCGAAGCTTTTTGATGCCACGAAACGTCGCAAAGTGTCGCTAATCTGCAACATCATGTGATCATCGAAAAACATCACAAATCAGTAATTTCTAAAGGCGTCGCACAACGTCGCAGATTTGCGACGTCTAAGGACGTCACAAAAGGTCACAAATTGGCGACGTCCTTAGACATCGCAAAATTTCGCAATTCTTTTAGCAATGCGTCACCAATCTGGTGTCAATGCGTCACAAATTTCTTTCGCAAAACGTCGCAAATTGGCGACATCTACGGAGGTCGTAAAACGTTGCAAAACTGTGACGTCTATGGGCGTCACAAAGCGCGTCGCAATTCTACGACGTCTTTGAGGACTTCGCAAAGCGTTGCCAATCTGCGAACGTTTCCGTTGACGTCGCAATTCTGGGACGTTTTTCGACACTTTTCGAATCAACGACTAGCAAAATTGTGATGCCGACAAAACATCGCAAAAAAATGTCGCAGATTCAGAATAACGACGTTTTTCATCATTTTTGCAACGTTTTGAACCGTCGCTAATTCGTCATTTTCTGGTAGTGGAGTAAATCGATAAATTACCTAAACTAATTATATCTTAGGATCCCTGTTGGTTCAAAGATTTCTTATTTCTAATGCAAAGTTGGGTTAGAAATCATATTTTTTTCGATAACGATTGATTATTAGACATTTAATAATTATTCTAATAGTTCTCATAAAATTTTACTGTTACTCTCTAGCTGAATTAGTAATGTTCGTTTTTGATTGTCATTTCTAATTCATACCTCTTAACGATAAAAAATAATTCCTAACTGGCATGCTTGAAACCTCTGATAGTTAAAATATCATCCACAGTGGATTCCTTTGATTCTCTGCGCCGTGTCCAGATATCAGCTCAAAGCAGATAGGATACTTTCCATGTTTCCTTCCAGGTTATTGTTGAGATCTAATATAGGCATATTGGGATCTACATCTTCGTGATCTTCAGGTATCATTAGTTGATACGTTCTTTTCTGTTCTTTCTTAGTTATTCCTTTTCTTAGTTCTTAGTATAATTAGTATTGGGGATGACATTATTATTACATGGACACATCTTCTGATTTACACTGCTTATACGTATTTGAGTCGAACTAGAGTCTGTTTAAATACGTACTTAGCATGTTTACGTATTCTACTCCTACGTATTTTGGGACTAGGGTGTAACATTATCTTCCTTCTCCAGCTCAATGAACTCTTGGTCCAGTCGTTCAAATGACATTCTCACGTCGCTAGCTTGATCGACGAAAATCTTTTGCTCTTCAGTAGCCCTGGCCAAGGTCGACTCTTCTACAGCGTAAGCCGCTTGTAGTTCCCTTATCTGGTTAGTAATCTGGGCCATACGACCTGTGCATTTATCTTGAAGAATCGCACACAGTATGGAGGAAGTGTTGAGAAAATCGTACTCCTTCCTCATTTTGGCTGCCAGTCCATTGACGATCCATTTTTTATTCATGAAGGCGGCTTCCTCTCTATGAACTGCATTGGTCAACTTGGAGTGCTCATCGGATGTGATAGTCTTGGGATCGCATCATCGTGCCAGCCCAAGGTCAAAGACGCGATGCTCAATCGTCTCAAGAATCATTTTTGGCTCTCTAGCTATGGTTTGTGATGTCCAGGGAAGTCCTCAAGTACCTCGATCAAATGAGGAGCAGACTTCTTGGTCTCGACGAAGGGGATATTCTTTTCAATTATTCCCTCAACTCCATTTTGCTATAGGGCGTAAAAGGCCTATACGGGGATTCTTGCCAGGTCATCCAGATGGGCTACTGCCATTGGCATCATCGGTACAGGATTTTTCTGAGCTTGGACCTCAGATGAGGAAGCAAGAATATTGGAGGCAGCTGTCACCCAAAGAAAGATTATTAGACTATAGCTAGAAAGAAAAACAAATGAAGCTAAAATTGTTCGTAAATCTAGTACCTATATCGGCAGATGGGACGGTGACAACTGGCTGCTCTTCATTTGGCTGATCAGTTATTTCAAGTTGCTCCATCGGTTTCGGTTTAGCCGCTGCATTGGCCTCTCGAATTGGCTCAACAATGACAGTCTCTTCTACTCCAGTGTCGTAGGAGGTTGATGTAGATTTAGTATTCTTCGAACACTTTCTCACCAAGGGTGCAACTTCTTCAATCGCCCCGTGGATTCTATAGGGTCTTGAATGGTGACATAAAGCGATGGTTTTTTTAGCCCAATAGTTCCAAAAGTACTCCTTGTCTCTTGCCCCTCAGCTGGAACTTCTACATGTTCCTCCCTCGGCCCGCCTACAAAATTGTTCACCATTGAGCTCACTTTTACAAGATGCATAGTAAATTGAATCTTCAATAGTTCATCCTCCGAAAAATGTAAAGAAGACATACTTGTTGAGGGTGCTGTTGTAGCCGTTGTAGAGGGCTCATTAAGATTGAGCATACTTTCCCCAATGTTAGCAATGTTGTCCACGTTGATATGTTGAAAATGAGAAGTGACATCAGTATCAATTTCCTCTTTCGAAAGTATCACTGTGGGACCTGGGATGTTGATATCTTCTGTAGTATCCCAGTCTTCAGATTCCATATCCTCTATCGCCGGTTCCGTTACCACCGCTACAGCCTCCATGACGTCCACTGAAGATCTTGAACCTCTTTTGGATGTCTTTTTAGGAGAGATTGTTAATATAACTATATCTTCATCAACTTATTGTGAAGATGATCTCCTTGGTGATAACAATTGTTGGGAAAGAAGCGCGGAAATCTTTTCCCAAACCGGAGAGTACCTGCGAGAGGACCGAGCAAACAACGCACGAACCCAAAAACAAGCACACAAAAACAACCACGCAGACACAGAGAATTTTTGACGTGGAAACCCTTGCGGGAAAAAATCACGGGACGATCGGAGTCCAACCCTGAGAAGCCTCCACTAATGGAATAGAAGAATTACACCCTCTACAAACTCCTCCCGATCCAAATCGGATCCCCACAACACTCAGAGATAAGAACAATGATTACAAGGCTACGAAGAGCGAGAACGACGAGTAGAGATTACCTGAACACGATCTCCTTCGAACAGCGACCTTCAATCCTCCGTCTTCTTCTCCGAAGTTGTAATGGCACTCTTGCCTCCTTCTCTCTCAAACTTGTGTTGTCCAATGCGATTATACGATAATGAATTAGGGTTGAGAAAACTCAATATATCTCCCTAATCCCGCAACCAACCTGGACCGTTGGATTAGATCCAATGATGAAAACTCATCCTGAAATCCGCTTCAGCCCCCCGACACACAGAGTTCGGCCAGAACTCTGTGTGGGACAACCAGCACTGGATGGCCAAACCCTGGAACGACCAGACCGAGTTCGGCCAGAACTCGGCCTGGGACCGAGTTCGGCCCGAACTCGGCAGACTTGGTCCAGAACCCCCTTTGGGGCAGCAGCAGCAGTAACAGCTACTCCCGAGCTTCTCCGACATCGGACGGCGCTCGTCGCACTCCGGGATCTTCTCCACATAGGTTGGGAACCCCACCCACTCCAACAAATCTCCCCCTTCACAACTATGGGGAGGACGTCGTCATCCCGACGATCTGCCTGCAGTACTCAAACTTCCCCCTTGGTAGAATCTTCGTGAACATATCAGCTCCGTTGTCATCTGTATGCACCTTCTCAAGCTCCGCGTCCTTCTTCTCAACCACATCCCGTATCCAATGATACCGAGTCTCGATGTGCTTGGACCGGCTATGAAACGTCGGATTCTTTACAAGATGGATAGCACTCTGACTGTCGCAAAGCAAAGTATACTGCTCTTGCTTCAGTCCCATTTCCTGCAACAGCTTCTTCATCCACAACAGCTCCTTGCAAGCCTCCGTCGCCGCAATGTATTCCGCCTCCGTCGTCGACAAAGCAACACACTTCTGCAACCGCGACTGCCACGACACCGCTCCTCCCGCAAACATCATCACGTAGCCTGAAGTCGATCGTCTCGTGTCTACATCTCCAGCCATATCAGCGTCGGTATACCCAACCAGCTTCGGCTCGTCACCACCAAAGAAAAGTCTCCAACCAGCAGTGCCCTGAAGATATCGTAGAATCCACTTGATCGCACTCCAGTGTACCCTTCCAGGATTCGAAAGATACCTGCTAACCGTACCAACTGCATGAGCAATATCTGGCCTCGTACATACCATGGCATACATAAGGCTTCCCATAGCTGAAGCATATGGAACCCGCTCCATATCTTCCTTTTCGTCCTCGGTAGATGGACACTGCTCCTCAGTGAACTTAAAGTGAGCCGCGAGGGGGGAACTCACTTTCTTCGACCCGTCCATCCCGAAACGCTGAAGTACCCGGTGAATGTACTTCTTTTGGGACAAGTGTAGCAGCTTGGACTCTCTCTCTCGGCTGATCTCCATCCCAAGAATAGTCTTTGCTGCGCCCAAATCCTTCATAGAGAAGGCCGCGCCCAGTTGGCGCTTCAACTCCGCTATCCTAGTGGCATTCCGACCCACTAATAGCATATCATCAACATAGAGCAATAAGATGATAAAATTATCATCGGCAAAATACCTCACAAATGCACAATGGTCCGACGTCGTCCGTGCATAACCATGCTCCCCCATAAACGACTCGAACTTTCTGTACCACTGCCTCGGAGCCTGCTTCAGACCATACAAGCTCTTCCTCAACCGGCAGACCAAATGTGACTTGCCCTTCTTACAGAATCCCTCCGGCTGCTCCATGTACAACTCCTCCTCAAGATCACCGTGGAGGAATGCTGTCTTCACGTCCGTCTGCTCGACCTCCAAGTCGAAACTGGCTGCTAATGCTAGCACCACCCGAATAGACGAATGCTTGACGACAGGCGAAAAGATTTCATCATAATCCACGCCTTTCCGCTGACCGTAGCCCTTGACTACCAGCCTCGCTTTGTATCGAGGGCGAGTAGCATCATCCGTCTGCTTCACTCTGAACACCCATCGATTTTTCAAAGCCTTCTTGCCCTTTGGCAACCGCACCAGATCATAAGTAGAATTGGTGTGCAAGGAACTCATCTCCTCCTGCATAGCCACCATCCACTCCTGCCTGTGTTTGTCTTCCATAGCCTCTGTGAAACTTTCGGGCTCTCCTCCGTCAGTTAATAGCACATACTCATCCGGCGAGTATCTCGTAGATGGTCGACGATTCCTGTTGCTCCTTCTCAGTGGAGCCACTGGTGCTGGCTGTATACCGACAGCCTCCTCCCCTTCAGGAACTACCTCTCCGGCATGCTCATCCTCCTGAGGGACACCCTGACCACCATCAGCAGGCTGATGATCAAGGTTGGGAGCAACTCCATGTACCGGCTCCCCCATAACTGGATCCTCTGCGATGTCCTCTGGAAACTGCTCGAAGCGAAATGACTCTAACTCAGGCAATTCCTCAGCCTCAGAAGGCGTCTCGGAATCCTGAGTGTTGGTCATGGTCTGATCCTCGACGAACACCACGTCCCTGCTTCTGTAGAGCTTTCCTTCCACTGGGTCGTAGAGTCTATAGCCAAACTCATCCCGACCGTAGCCGACAAAGACGCATCGCCTCGTCTTCGGCTCAAGTTTGGTCCTCTCGTCCTTCGGTACATGCACGAAGGCTTTACAACCAAACGCCCGCAGGTGACTGTATGACGGCTCCTTGCCGTACCATACTTTGTCAGGCACATCACCCTGCAAAGGAGCACTAGAAGACAAATTAATAATATAAGCAGCTGTGAGAAGAGCCTCACCCCAATAACTGTCCGGCAAGTTTGCTTCTGACAGCAAACACCGCACCCTCTCCATCAGTGTCCTGTTCATGCGCTCCGCTACACCATTGAGCTGAGGTGTCTTTGGCGGAGTCTTCTGGTGTCGTATCCCTTGCTCTCTGCAATACACATCAAAGGGACCGATGTATTCGCCGCCATTGTCGGACCGAACACACAACAACTTCTTGCCCGTCTCCCTTTCAACGGAGGCCTGAAACTCCTTGAAAGTAGGCAGCACCTGATCCTTGGTCTTTAAGGCATAGACCCAAACCTTCCTGGAACAGTCATCAATAAAAGTCACAAAGTAAGAAGCACCACCAAGAGATTTTACCTTCATAGGACCGCAGACATCCGAGTGAATCAACTCGAGCAACGCCGGCTTCCTCGAACTTGGGTGACTCTGGAAAGACACCCTACTTTGCTTTCCAGCCAAACAGTGCGTGCATTTCTCCAACTTTGTAGACTTGAGCCCCGGAATCACTTTCCTGTTCACCAAGTAGCTCATCCCCTTCTCGCTGATATGGCCGAGCCGCCTGTGCCACAACTCGGTAGACGCGTCACTGACTGCGTTCACCTCCTGTGCCCCCTCTGCGCTCTCCTCCATATAGTAGAGACCGGACTTCTTGCTTCCTCTGGCAATCACCATCGAACCTCTGGAAAGCTTCCACTGACTATTCCCGAAGAGACTGAAGAATCCCTCGTCATCCAACCTTCCAACCGACACCAGGTTGAAACGGATATCAGGGACATGACGAACATCCTTGAGAACAAGAACCGCACCCGTCTTCGTTCTCAAATGCACATCTCCAACGGCAATCGCCTTCGACACATCTCCGTTGCCCATCTTCAACACGCCACAGTCGCCTATCGTGTAAGTGGCAAACAGTGCCCTATTGTGAGATACATGTGCTGAAGCCCCTGAGTCCACCAGCCAAGAATTGTCATCACAGGTGAGGTTAGTAATGACCTCATCACCTACGACGATCACATCGCCTCCATGCGTCGAGGCCGCCGCTGTAGTGTTCTCTTCTTGCTTCCCCTTGTCGCCCTTCTTCTCCTTCTTCCAAGCGAAACAATTTCGCTTGATATGGCCCTTCTTACCGCAATGGTAACACTCTGAGTCCTCGTAACGACCCTTGGACTTCCTCCTGCTCTTGTCTCTGCCACCACCTGGACCCCTGCTTTTGCCCCTTCCGCGGCTCTCTGAAACAAGTGCCTCTGAGTGGTGGGATGTGGATGAAGTGCCCTGAGAACGTCTCCGTATCTCTTCATTCAACACCCCGCTCTTGGCAAACTCCAGACTGACCACGCCCTCTGGAGCAGAAGCGATCATAGATACTCGTACGGTCTCCCACGAGTCTGGCAATGTACACAGCAGCCACAGTTCCTGAACTTCGTCGTCGAACTTGACTCCCATAGAAGATAGCTGGTCAACCACGCCCTGGAAATCACTCAAGTGATCCGAAATAGATGCCCCATACTTGTACCGCAGACCCATCATCATTCGGATCAGGAATAACTTGTTTACCCCGGTCTTCTTCGCATACAAGGATTCCAGCTTATCCTACAACGTCTTCGCGTGCTCAATATTGGCAACGTGGTTGTACACGTTCTCATCAACAAACTGCCGTATGTACCCACACACCTGTATGTGCTCGAACTTCCAGTCCTCCTCGGATTTATCACTGGGCCTCTCGGTTGCAAACACAGGTAGATGCAGCTTCTTGACAAATAGCAAATCCTTCATCTTGCTCCGCCAATAATGATAGTTTGTGCCATTAAGGTTCACCATGCGCACCGACTTCGCATCCATCTCTCCTCTGTGGTTCCTCTGTCAACTCCTGACACCCTTTGAACCCAAAGCTCTGATACCACTCTGTTGGTATCAGCCAGAACAAAACCTATGCTCTGATACCACTCTGTTGAGAAAAAAGCACGGAAACCTTTCCCCAAACCGGAGAGTACCTGCGAGAGGACCGAGCAAACAACGTACGAACCCAAAAACAAGCACACAAAAATAACCACGCAGACATAGAGAATTTTTGACGTGGAAACCCTTGCGGGAAAAAACCACGGGACGATCGGAGTCCAACCCTGAGAAACCTCCACTAATGGAATAGAAGAATTATACCCTCTACAAACTCCTCCCGATCCAAATCGGATCCCCACAACACTCAGAGATAAGAATAATGATTACAAGGCTACGAAGAGCGAGAACAACGAGTAGAGATTACCCGAACACGATCTCCTTCGAACAGCGACCTTCAATCCTCCGTCTTCTTCTCCGAAGTTGTAATGGCACTCTTGCCTCCTTCTCTCTCAAACTTGTGTTATCCAATGCGATTATACGATAATGAATTAGGGTTGAGAAAACTCAATATATCTCCCTAATCCCGCAACCAACCTGGACCGTTGGATTAGATCCAATGATGAAAACTCATCCTGAAATCCGCTTCAGCCCCCCGACACACAGAGTTCGGCCAGAACTCTGTGTGGGGCAACCAGCACTGGATGGCCAAACCCTGGAACGGCCAGACCGAGTTCGGCCAGAACTCGGCCTGGGACCGAGTTCGGCCCGAACTCGGCAGACTTGGTCCAGAACCCCCTTTGGGGCAGCAGCAGCAATAACAGCTACTCCCGAGCTTCTCCGACATCGGACGGCGCTCGTCGCACTCCGGGATCTTCTCCACATAGGTTGGGAACCCCACCCACTCCAACAATAATTTCTGCAGACTAAGATAAGATTCAGCCGGTTTGAATGCAATAGGTAAAAAGTTTTCATCAAGGACTGGATCAACCTCAAAAGTAGGAGAGGCAATTTTGTCTTACTCGTGTGCAGAGTGTTTTCTGACAATTTTCTTCTGGCAGATAATTTTTGACCCTGAGCCTCTTGGGTGGTGAGGAGGTTTTTGACAACCTCTTCTTTCTCTTATGGTCTCTCTCGACGACCTCACAATCTTCTTCCTCAGCATCTGCCTCATTTTTGAAAGCCGACGGTGCTTCGACCACTTATGTAAACCCCCTAAATTTTCACTACTATTTTTTAAAATAAATTTATTTTGGTATTGAGTTTTATTTTCGTATTTATACATCAAGTGCGAAACATATATTTTTATAAAAAGTTTTACGACAAAACTTTCTCCATTTAATTTAAAATAAGTATAAGGAAAATATTTTTAAACATTAATAAATGCGTCGCGACGAGACTGCCAAAACGTTATTTTTATTTATTATAAAAGTTTGTTTTATTTTATTGGTAATTTAGAAAAATTATGTTTTATGTAAATATTCTATTTGCGAGGTACATGAAATTTAATTTCATGAATAATTCAGTTTTCAGAAACTTATTGGAATTATTTTATTCATATGAAAAAGGTATTTGAAATATTTAAATATTTATTTTGATTTTCAAAATTATTTAATTATTATTTATATTTATTATTTAAAGATAGTTTGAAATTATTGATTTAAGCTAAATTATTTAGGGTAACTTAATTTAAGATTTGATCTACTGAATTTGATTTTTAAATAGTTTTAAATTAAGGATTTGATTTATCTAATTTAATTTGGAATTGGATTTGATTGAAATGATTTTTGAATCGATCTAAATTAAAAGATAGAATTATCTAATCGAGATTTAAACTACTACTAGTTCTTATCCAACTAGGAGCACCATCTCCTATATAAGGAGAGGCTCATTGCCCTTTTTTTTTCCAAAAATTTCACAAGCCAAAGTTCTCCACGACAACAATCATAATTCGTATATCGTGTCCGTGTTCTCCTTCCGATCCACTATATTTTCTTCCACATATACAATATTTCTCCATCCCGTGTCCGACAATTCCGGACATCCATCCCTGTTGTGTCGGACACTCCCAACATGACGCAACCCATCCCGACAATCCAAACCCAAACCCTAAACCTATTGTTGCCCACGACTACCGCCTCTGTCCATGACACTGCCTCCTTACCATAACCGCCGACTCCATCACCAGCTTCCCGCTCACCGCACCATGGACCAACACAGCCCCATGACCCGGCCGAACTCCACCACCACCCTCACCATCCTCAACAACACTGCAGCCACCGACATAGATCGCACACCACCACCATGTCTGTCACCACTCCGGCCCGACCCCGATCCCGTCAATCGATCACCTTGCAAATACCACCCACAGCCACCATCACCCACTACCAAAATAAGTCATATCAGCGACGAAATTAGCGACGCCGACTTAAGACGTCGCTAATATTTTTAGATTTAGCGACTCCAAAAGTATGCGTCACAATACGTCGCTGATAGCGACAAACAGCGACATATCACGACTACCTTTAGTGTAATAAAAACCAACGTCGTTGATTTGTCGGAAAATTTTGCCAGTTTTATTAGTTCAGCGACGTTTAGCGTCGCAAAGATTATTACGTCGCCGAATATTAAAGGAATACCGACGCTTTGCGACGTATTTACGGACGTCGCTAACTTCTGCTAAATAGGGTTTCCTCGGTTCGACTTTTTATTTCCCCTCTCCCCAAATTTTTTATTTCCGCCCCTCTTCCCCGACCTCGACGACAGCCCGACCCCCTTCCCTCCGGCGCCGCTCATCCTCCTCCTCCACCGCGAGCCCCTTCTCCTCCCTCCGGCGAGCACCTTCTCCTCCTCCTCCTCCACCGCGAGCCCCTTCTCCTCCTCCACCGCGAGATCCTCCTCCTCCTCCTCCTCCACCACCGTGAGGAGACTGAAGGTAAACCCTAACCCTAATTGAGGTATTTTTCGTGTCCAAAATGGACACGGAGAAATATTACGACCATGTGTTCACTGATACAGTGTGTTCGTGAGGTTTTGGACACTTTGTGTCCATTTGTTGGACACGTGGACACCCCCAAGCTTGCATATATATGTATTTCACCTCTGTACACTTAATCCCCTCCTCCTCCACCACCGAACTTGTCCTCTTCCTCCTCCTCCACCACCGCGAGGAGAATGAAAGTAAACACTAACCCTAATTGAGGTATTTTTCGTGTCGGACACGGAGACACATTACGACCATGTGTTCACTGATACAGTGTGTTTATGAGGTTTTGGACACTTTGTGTCCATTTGTTGGACACGTGGACACCCCCAAGCATGCATATATATGTATTTTACCTCTGTACACTTAATCCCCTACATACACTTGTGTGTTTTCGTATTAATTTGGATTTGCATATTGGGTTTGGGTTTCGATATAGTGTTTGATACATTGTTTCACCTTGCAACATTCCTACACATATTTTAGACAACAAGTATATGAACCAATTAGTCAACATCTATTTGTTGAAGTATGGTACTCCATTCTTCGTAAGTTCTAGCTATATATGTCTGAAGATCCAATACTCAAAAATCCCAAGAAGAAGAAGAAGAAAAGAATAAAATGACATCGCTCAACACCTTATGACAACTCTTTGTAGAATTGTGTTAAAGTGTGAGTTCTACAGTATGAGTTCTACAGTATGGTTCTCTTTGTAGAATAAAATGACATCGCTCAACCTTATCGATCCTCCATACAAGTCTTCCTTCATCTATTGTCTTAAAGTGTGAGTTCTACAGTATAGTTCTCTTTGTAGAATTGTGTCTTATTATAGACAACAAGGGTTTCCTATTTTTATAGGTAACATGGCAACATGTGTAAGGGAACATATAGGTGTGTGTTTGTGTTTGAAAGGGAGTGTCACAAGAGTAAGGCGTGAGCATGTATTAGTATTTTGAGCTGTGAGAGTGTTTGTTCTATTGAGGTTAGTACCAACTGTATTTTGGCTCCAGCTCCAGCTCCATTTGCATTAATCTACGGTACGACATGGTGATCAGGACATAGTCCCTGCAGCCATTCGACTAGCGAGGCAGAAACTATGTAGTCGTAGATAAAGTTGACTGTCATCCGACCCTCATCCCTCTGCTTTCGAAAATGTACTCAAATTATATGATGGTTCCTTTAGCTTGTTTATGTTACAATTATATTATTTGTGACTATCGATCTTACCAGATGGCACCCATGACCCGAGGAGCGGCACATCGTTTGAGGGAAATAGTGAATGCTGAGGTGGCTCCTCCTACAGTTAAGGAGGAAGTGGCACTGGTTGCTAGTGAGACCGGGAGTTCTATTCATCCAGCACCGGTAGCTAGTGAGACCGGGAGTTCTATTCGTGTAACACTTGGAAGGGACGACATCTCTCCTCATGCCAAAGATCTCACTTTTTCGAGGTGGTTGCGTGATCGTATCACTGAGCGTTTGCGTGAGCAGCGTGGTTCTCATTAGCTATTAGTACTTATTTGTATTGGACTATTTGTATTGGGTTATTTTTGTATTAGACTATTTGTATTGGACTACATATATGAATTAGTACTGTGTCAATCTCTGGATTGTATTGGACTACGACATGGTGATCAGGACATAGTCCCTGCAGCCATTCGACTTGCGAGGCAAAAACTATGTATCCGTAGATAAAGTCGACTGTCCTCCGACCCTCATCCCTCGGCAATGATGATACGACAACCAACCGGAGAGGATACTCTGAGAGATCCATCTGAGTAGGACGTATACTCTGAGAGATCACCTTTACAAGAATTATATCAGTAGTGGGATTGAGTGTTTGGAGGAGATATTATCAGAGTATACGTCCTACTCAGGTGGGTCTCTCACCGTTAATATTTTTTTCTGACGGCATGGTGGATGTGCTCCCTCAACAGATTCTTGCTCTGAGCCAAAACTTTGTCCCGGAGCTCAAGTGGACATCCTTGGTGTAGAGCTCGAGTGAGAGGTTCCTGACCGCATGGTGGTCTCCTTTGTCAAAGTATCCGTGCTCATCCCACATTGGTTGTGGGACGAGCACGGATACTTTGACAAAGGAGACCACCATGCTGTCAGAAACCTCTCACTCGAGCTCTACACCAAGGATGTCTACTTGAGCTCCGGGACAAAGTTTTGGCTTGGAGCAAGAATCTGTTGACGGAGCACATCCACCATGCTGTCAGAAAAAAATAGTAACGGTGAGAGACCCATCTGAGTAGGACGTATACTCTGATAATATCTCCTCCAGTACTCAATCCCACTACTGATATCATTCTTGTAAAGGTGATCTCTCACAGTATACGTCATACTCAGATGGATCTCTCAGAGTATCCTCTCTGGTTGGGTTGTGTTCTGAGCCATCCGTTCTCACAGTGTTTTGTATTTTCGACGAACCCAGGGATTGGATTCTGTATTTTGTATTTTGGTTTCTGTATTTTATATTTTGGTTTTTGTATTTTGTATTTTGATTTCTGTATTTTGTATTTTGTATTTTATATTTTGGATTCTGTATTTTGGTTTCTGTATTTTGGCTCCAGCTCCACCTCCATTTACATTAATCTACGGTACGACATGGTGATCAGGACATAGTCCGTGCAGCCATTCGACTGGCGAGGAAGAAACTATATAGCCGTAGATAAAGTTGACTGTCCTCCGACCCTTATCCCTCGGTAATGATGATACGACAATCTATCAGAATCCTCGACTCTCTTTCGCTTCTTGGATATTTACCCAGCTTCCAATCTCTCATTTCCCTCTGGGTCCACTCTACTCCCAATCTCTTCCTCTTTTATACACGGATCTACAGAATCAATACCATCCAAGGAAGGCAAAACTGAATCAGCATTGTCATCCGGATCGTCCTCATCAAGGCATAACGGGCTGCTCAGCGTGTCCAGCTTCTTCAACTTCTCGCTGGCTGTAGAGTCGAAATAGGAACGGGTCCTCTTTGCCGGCCCGGAGCTCTGACTCGCACTCGTCGCCGCGCTACCGGTTTTCTCTCCTCCTCTGACGCGGGTCATAAGAAAAAAAATTTCGTCCCTCTTCTTCACATAAATATCATTGTCGCCTTGTACTCGAGCCTCCTCGTCTGTGACGCTATCCAACTTCTCGGTGCCTACATTGTCACTCGAATCTCCCATTCGACTCATATCGTCCTCTTCTTCGCTTGTCTTTTCGCTCCCTGTCTTGCAATCATCTGCTATCATCGCCGACTCATTCGACTCCTTCTCCGATGACTCCGAGAAGTTGGATAACGTCACAGACGAGGAGGCTCGAGTACAAGGCGGCAATAATGTTTATGTGAAGAAGAGGTACGAAATTTCTTTTCTTATGACCCGCATCAGAGGAGGAGAGGAAATCGGTAGCGCGGCGATGAGTGCGAGTCAGAGCTCCGGGCCGGCAAAGAGGACCCGTTCCCATTTCGACTTGTAGCCAGCGAGAAGTTGAAGAAGCTGGGCACGCTGAGCAGCCCGTTATGCCTTGATGAGGACGATCCGGAAGACAATGCTGATCAAGCATCTTCTTTCTCCTCTCCTCTACCATGGCTCTGGACCCATCTGCTCCTCCCTACTTCCCTTCTTTTTATTTGACTCTCTCAGCCACATATGATATTCACCTCAAGTGTAGAGTCGGGGGAGAAGAAGTGGGCAGGAAGAGGAGGGGGAAGCAGCACAGCCGGCGGCATGACCCGGAGAAAGTACAGATGTTTTTTTCAAATCCGTAGGAGAACTATAAGGATATATCTTTTCACAACATGTCACCTTGTCAAAGACCCTTAATATGAATATCATGTTACCACGGTGTCGGAAGACTAACATGTCATAATTTTCTAAGCCGTGTGTTTTGACATAATCCTTCCAACTCTTTCCTCCTATATAGTAATCTTGCATTACTACATAGCAGGAAAGAGTTTAGAGGATTATGTCAAAACACACGGCTTAGAAAATTATGACATGTTAGTCTTCCGACACCGCGGTAACATGATATTCATATTAAGGGTCTTTAACAAGGTGACATGTTGTGAAAAGAAATATCCTTATAGTTCTCCTACGGATTTGAAGAAAACTTCTGTAATTCCTCTGGGTCATGCCGCCGGCTGTACTGCTTCCCCCTCCTATTCCTGCCCACTTCTTCTCCCCCGACTCTACACTTGAGCTGGATATCATATGTGGCTGAGAGAGTCAAATAAGAAGAAGGGAAGTAGGGAGGAGCAGATGGGTTCAGAGCCATGGTGGAGGAGAGGAGAAGGAAAATGCTTGATCAGAACTTGAGGTGGAAAACTTGTGACGTTGATAGCGTGAGAGAGGAAGAGGGTGAATGGAGGGAGGGAAGTGGCTGCATGCCTTTGGCTCACTCGAGCGGTATTTGTCCTCCGACCCTCATCCCTCGGCAATGATGATACGACAACCTATCACTATATCTTATATAGTAGTAGATGATGTCTTAGTATTACATTATGTGAGTTCATCTTGATTCTGTTACATTCTTCAGATACTAGATATGATAAGAACATATACTACACCATATATAAAGAACATAGATGATTCACACTAATGTATGCTAGAATGAATTTTGGGTTGTATTCTGAGCCGTTCGTTCCCATATTTTGTGTGATTGTTGTAGACTTGGTTGTAGAGACTGAAACCTGTGTACAGCGAGAAATGGACATTCTGTGATTGTTTAGATCCTATTCTACAGTGAGAAATGGTTATCTTTTTAAACTGCAGGAAGAAATAGATATTCTGTATTTTATTTTTTTATTTTTTTGCAGATTTAGCGACGTTTATCGACGTTTACCGACGTCCTCCGACCCTCATCCCTCGGCAATGATGATACGACAATCTATCACTATATCTTATATAGTAGTAGATGATGTCTTAGTATTACATTATGTGAGTTCATCTTGATTCTGTTACATTCTTCAGATACTAGATACGATAAGAACATATACTACACCATATGTACAGAACATAGATGATTCACACTAATGTATGCTAGAATGAATTTTGGGTTGTGTTATGAGCTATTCGTTCCCATACTTGGCAATTAAGCCATTCGTCTAGCGAGGCAGAAACTATGTATCCGTAGATAAAGTTGACTGTCCTCCGACCCTCATCCCTTGGCAATGGTGATATGACAACCTATCACTATATCTTATATAGTAGTAGGTGATGTCTTAGTATTACATTATGTGAGTTCATCTTGATTCTGTTACATTCTTCAAATACTAGATACGATAAGAACATATACTACACCATATGTACAGAACATAGATGATTCACACTAATGTATGCTAGAATGAATTTTGGGTTGTGTTCTGAGCCATTCGTTCCTATACTTGGCAATTAAGCCATTCGACTGGTGAGGCAGAAACTATGTATCCGTAGATAAAGTTGACTGTCCTCCGACCCTCATCCCTCGGCAATGACGATACGATAACCTATCACTATATCTTATATAGTAGTAGATGATGTCTTAGTATTACATTATGTGAGTTCATCTTGATTCTGTTACATTCTTCAGATACTAGATACGATAAGAACATATACTACACCATATGTACAGAACATAGATGATTCACACTAATGTATGCTAGAATGAATTTTGGGTTGTGTTCTGAGCCATTCGTTCCCATACTTGGCAATTAAGCCATTCGACTGGCGAGGCAGAAACTATGTATCCGTAGATAAAGTTGACTGTCCTCTGACCCTCATCCCTCGGCAATAATGATACGACAACCTATCACTATATCTTATATAGTAGTAGATGATGTCTTAGTATTACATTATGTGAGTTCATCTTGATTCTGTTATATCCTTCAGATACTAGATACGATAAGAACATATATTACACCATATGTACAGAACATAGATGATTCACACTAATGTATGCTAGAATAAATTTTGGGTTGTGTTCTGAGCCATTCGTTCCCATACTTGGCAATTAAGCATGTGAAATAGAACTGATTATGTTTAGTTTATCTTACGATACAGATTTTTACATCCAAATTGAAATGGATCGTTACTTCGTTGATCGTACATGGATGTACTAGCGGATCAACCTCCTGGACCATAGGTACTTATAAGTATTGACCGTATCGGATTAGTATCGATCTATCGTTTTGGTATGGGCCGTATCGGTTGGTATTGGTCTTAGCGAATTGGTATCGTCCTATCCGATATGTATCGGCCGTATAGCTAGGATTCATATTGGCCTTATCGATTTGGTATCGGTCATATCCGATAGGTATCGGCCGTGTTGGATTATTATATACCATTTCGGATTAGTATCGTCGGAAAGTAGTCGACAATGCTTCGTATTATGAAGTGATATTGTTGTAGACGTGCTTATAGGGACTGAAATCTGTGTACAGTGAGAAATGGACATTCTGAGAACTGGACATTGTGTGATTGTTGTAGACTTGGTTATAGGGACTGAAACCTGTGTACAGTGAGAAATGGACATTCTGTGATTGTTTGGATCCTATTCTATAGTGAGAAATGGTTAGCTTTTTAAACTGCAAGGAGAAATGGACATTCTGTATTTTATTTTATTTTTATTTTTTTGCAGATTTAGCGACGTTTACCGACGTCCTTCGACGTAATGTTGCGTCGGTAAACGTCGGTAGATAAGCGATATTATCCAGGATACCGACGTTTAGCGACGTCAATATATGTCGGAGGACGTCGGTAAACGTCGGTGCACATCGGTAATCATCCCCAGGAATTCCCAGGATTTATCGACGTTTAGTGACTTTGAACATGTCACTAAACCACCGACGACTCGACGGTAATTCGTCGGTAAATTTACCGACTCGTAGCGACACGAAATATTACGTCGCAAAGCCACCGACGACACGACGGTAGACGTAGGTATTATACCGACGTATAAATACGTCGACGAACGTCGGTAATTGCGACGTTTGGCGACGTTTAGAAGATCAGCGACTTACATTTCCGCGACCAGCACGAAACGTCGGTAATTTCGTCGCTAAATATTTTTAGCGACGAAAATTGTTGTTTTAGCGACGTCTTTAGGCATCGCTAAAATGACTTATTCTGGTAGTGACCCACTTCCACTCGACCCCATCCTCATTGAACCACCACCCTTGACGTCAACATCCACAACACCACCACCATCACCATATATCACCAACCCTATTGCCAAACCCTTCTCCCTATTTCGACCAAACCCCCGCTGTCACCGACAAACACCATCCCCCGGCAAAACCATGGCAAACCACCACCACCACCAGATGAAGAGCAAAAAGGGGAAAAACAAAATAAAAACCTACCTCCACCTTGGCCATCGTCGCGTCCGCCGCGGCCAGACCTGCCGAACCTTCCGTCGTCCAGACCTGGCGCCTACCGGCGATCCCGACCATCCGAGCAGTCTGCCGCCTCCTTCTCCATGGCCGCACCGCCACGTGGCCTATCCTTCGTCGCGCCCTTGCCGCCCCGGCCGACCCCGGAACCAGCCACGCCTACGTCGTCGTCGTGAGACCGGCCCACTAGTGCGCGTCCCCCGCGTGCGTCGGCAGCCGTCGTGGGCTCCCTTCCGCGCCCTCTTCAACCCCCATGTAAGTCTGACTCACTTTTTCTCCCTCCCGCTCTTTCACTCTTCTGTGCTCTCACCCATTTCACTAAATCCCTTTCTCTCTCCTTATATTTTTATTCTTCTTCTTTTAAAATTCAGAAAATTATAAAAAAGCATTAAAATTTAATATAATTGCAAAAAAGGCATCAAGTTTCGACAAATTATATTTTGAGCATCAGTTCGACAATTCAAATGCCGCTTCATGATGTCAGCGGCTTAACCCAAACCCAGAAATGGATTAAGAATGGAATAAATGGATTAAGAATGGAATAAAGGATTAAGGGGAGGAACGGCAAACCGAATGTCGTTTGTTGCCGTCATCTGACGCAAGCATACGACAATTTAAATGACGTTTGTTTTTTTTAAAGAAAATTTCTTTCACGCTGACTTCATCTGACGTCAGCATACGACAAATGAATTGTCGTTTGTTTGTGGTTTTTTTCTTTCCTGCGACAATTGAATTGCCGTTTTGGTTTTTTATTTTATTTTTTTTCTTTTGGACTGCCTTTACAACGGCTAGCAACGGCTCTTTTTATTTTTTTAACGGCTCTTTTTTTTGTAACGGTTGTTTTGGCAACGGCTCTTTTTTTAAAAACTTATATTTACTGGTTGTAGGCAGATCAGTTTTTTCTCAACTTCCAAATTCTTTCCCTCAAATTTATCTCCCATATCTCATCCGACACTCTTCTACAGCAGCAGTCTACTGACGTTCTGGATGCAACAAAGACGTCAATTTTAGCCTACTTCCAACTTGAGGATCAACGATATACTTTGCAGGCTACTTCTTTCTGGAGCAACAATAGTAAAATTTTATAATCTCTTTTTTAATTCATGGATCGGACACTCACATTAATCTGCTATCACGGAGGTGTTCTAAACGGATTATCGTACGAAGGTGGCACAACTAATCTTATTTCTACTTATCAAAGTATTTCATTTGAAAATATAAGAAATATTAGTATTGAACGTTATTCTATTAACTATTCTTCCGTAATTAGTTTTTTTTATCGATACCTATTTAGTAATAGATAGTGAAGAATCTTGGAGATTTATTATTCAAAATAATGTAGATGCATCCTATATAAAAATTTATATTACCGCAGCACTGAGGAATATTAGCACAAATATTACTCATACTAGTGCACCTGTTTTTAATAGCCAAAATTTACTTTCTGGAGGTAGTACTTCCAACCAAATAAATGTTGACAATGAAAGTAGTGATGATAGTGCAGACCTAGTAGAAGATCTAGACTATTATTTACAGAAAGACGACGATCCTTCACAAGGTAGTACTCCTGAATTATTTTTGCATAGAGAATTTTCTTCCTCTTATGAATTTAGAAATTTTGTTCGAGATCTTGCAATTTGTCATAATTTTAGTGTTAAAAGCAACCATAACAATTCGATAAGAATTGTATACAAATGCAAATCTTCAGATTGTTCTTGGAGAGTATACGCTAAAGCAGTTGGTCAAAACGACACTTTTTTAATTGAGACATTTGTATCACAACATTCTTTCACAGGTATGTTACCACAAGGACAACATCGACAAGCTACTGCTAAATGGATTTGTGAAAAGGTAATAGGTAAAATTAGAGACAATAATTCTTATAGCGCTTGTAATATTGTAAAGGATATTCTTAGAGAATTTCGAGTATGCGTTACGTATTCAAAAGCTTGGAGAGCAAAAGAACTTGCCTTATTCAAAATTAATGGTAGTTATATTGATGTCTACAGTAGTCTTGAAAAATACAATTTTACAATTATGGAAACAAATTCTGGAACGAAGTGTTTTTTAAAAACCGTAGGAAATAATATTTTTCAAAGAATATTTATTTGTTGGAAGGCATTCATAGATGGTTTTTTGCAAGGTTGCTTACCCGTTATTAGTGTTGATGCAACTTTTCTTACATCTAAATTTTAAGATAATTTATTTGTAGCATGTGCTCATGATCCTAACTATCAATTATATCCAATTGCTTATTGTATTTGCTGAAAATGAGAATACTGAATCGTGGACATGGTTTTTACAATGTTTAAAATCTTCATTTGAAACTTGTTTTGATCGGTGGGATGCTATCTCATTTATATCTGATAAGCAAAAAGGTTTAATTCGTGGAATACATGATATCTTTCCAAGCTCTCCACATTTTTTTTTTGCATTAAACATTTTAAACAGAATATGAGAAGTCAATATACTAGTACACGACAATATCAAGTATGGTTAGATAAACTTGCCCGCTCTTATAATGATGTTGATGCGACATAATGGTTTGAAAAGATTAAATCTGCTAATATTGATATTTTTAATTGGATTGTTGGCACAAACGATGAAAATCGTAACTTTTTACATTGGATTACTGCTTATGCACCATGTCCTAGACTAGATATTAACACGTCTAACATTGCAGAGAGTTTTAATAATTGGATTAAGAATTTTCATGATAAACCAATCACCACATTGCTTGATGGCATTAGAGCTAAAATCATAACTATGTATGAAAAATATAGACAAATTGCTGAAAACCTGGATACGATCTATTGTCCAAGGATACTCAAAACTATGGCACGTATTAAAAGAGAGATACATCATTTTCAAATACTGCATATCAATACATATAAATTTGAAATATATGATCATGAAAGTAGTAGACGATATATAGTGGATTTAGAAAATAGAACGTGTACGTGTTATCGCTGGCAGCATACACTTTTACCATGTGTACATGCTTACTTTTCTTGTCAATCTAGTAACTTGCAAGTAGAAAGCTATTATCCTGAACAATAATATGTTGAAAACCTTAAAAGTGTATATGCGCCATGTATGCAAGCAATTCCATCTCCATATACTCCAGAAGATGAATTGGTAAGAGGTGAACTTGGAGTACCAAACGTTGGACGTAGAGCCGGCAGACCCAAAAAAAATCATTTTTTGACAAGGGAGCTGGGGACAGGAGATCTTCATTTCAGCAACTGCGGGGGCATTGGACACAACAGAAGAAAGTGTACAAGAGCACCAAATTTGGGTTAAGATTAAATTTAACATTAGTTCATAAATTGCTTTTACACATCAACTACATCAAAGTCAATAATCACCTCTATGCATCCTATCATAATGCCTACGATCGACTGGCCTAAGACCTAGTCTAGCCCGCCTAGCCGCTGTTTGCTCCGGTGTCTCCCTGGCAATGGCTGATAGTCATCGCCGGCCTCTTCTGTAGTGTTCTGGGTGTAAGGCGGTGGTGGTGAGTCAAATATTGATCTGCAGGTATCCTCAGCAAATGAGCTCCAATCAAATTTACCGATGTTCGACGGCGGGAAGGTCTGCTGTGAAGGATGTCCCCACGACCCATGATCTCGTTCAAGCTGTGACCAAGTCATCGCCTCCTGTGACTCAAGGCCTCCCATCAAATCCATCGGTACTTGTGATGAACTGAGGCCAACCTCAAGTATACGAGAAGTCCATGGCGACCAGGTCTGCTTCGGCTGACATGGCTGCGACGAGCCCTCCCCGACAAATGTAGGCGACGAGCCTTCCCCGACAAATGGAGACGACGAGCCCTCCATCGAACCCTCTCCCCAACGACGTGGGTGTCTCCTTTGGACATGACCAATAGGCTGATCCTCAGGGATCTCCAACGGTGGTATAGGGGGCATATGTGGTCGACGGAGCGTTTGCATCGATGACTGAAGCAGTGAATGTAGAGCGGCTGAGGGATCCTGGGAAGCGGCTTCTCATTGGTCCAGCTAAAATGGAAAATGTATTAGATTTATGCATGTACTAGTGAATTTAGACATGTATATATCATTATTTATTTGATTTATATTTATGCACATACCATCCTATTTACTTGCATGGTCCTGGCACGATGACTATAATCATCCATTGCTCGTTGAGTAACCCAAGTCTCCTCAAAGACATATTGGCGGTTCTGGATGCGCGGAACACCGTACCAGTTCAAGAAGTGATATGTGCCAAAGACTGCAGCAATTGTACAATTAAAATATAAGCTTTACTAGAAGTTGACCTTATCTATAAGTATTATAATTTGAAACTTACAGTCATTGTCATCATCCACAATGGTCGACATGTGAGTCACGTCATGTGTGGTATATCGGTGCTCCCATCCTAAACAATGTTGCTGAATTCGTACCATTCTCTGTGATCTTCCAATACGTGAGGGCAGAGGGTCTAACGGTACGACTTGTTTCAACCCTAACTGTCGCAGGACACGATCAACGGGATGAAACATAATGAACGAATTGTACACGACATAGTATCTATGTCTACTACTGTCAACAACATCATCTATCACCTCCTGCGGGCACGATTGAGGAGTCCAGTTTACCTATGGCACATTTAAATATTATAGTTCATATTGTATCGACAAAGCTAAAAGTGAAATGTAATAAAGATAACATATTTACCTCGGTGGCAACTAGTGTATCAAAATTGTTTCGATAAATAGATACCACTCGTGTAAGACTGTGAGTGGGATCCGTATCGTCGGAGTTCCATCTAACTCCTGCCGGAAAGATCCGCCGGCCTAGTGGGATGCGGCTAAGTGGCCGACCGATATAAAAATGTTCACATGACCATAGCTGTAGATCAAAAATATGGGCCAACATTAAAAATGTGTAACAGACATAGCTATAAATTCACTCGGTTTATCAATTGTACCTGTATGAGAGTCACACAGCCAGAGATACCCTGATGCAAACTTTCTCCTTCTCTAACAGAAACAAAGATAGTCATCGAACTGTAGAGATAGGCCAAGACTGCTGCACCCCAGGAATATGGTGAAGGCTGGCCCAAGTTTTCGAAAAATAGGAGAAAGTAAGTGGAAACCTTGTTTGCCGTGCCATCAGAAAATAGAAGACACCCACAGAGGCTTAATAAGTAGGCTCTGGTGCAGCATATTACCTAAAAACAAGAAAATTTGTTGGCATTAAATTGGAATATTACAATTCAAGTGTACAAAATGTGTATTACGTACCCGCGCGTTATCTGGAGTAACAAACTCCGAGCCGATGTGGTCAATATGCTGGAAATTGGTACGAAGCCAAGTAAGCTTGATACCAGCACTGGTACCTTGATCTGGTGCTGGATCACGTCCTAAATAGGTCCTGATGAGGTCACCCAAATTTGCACTCTCATTAAAATAGACAGGGGTACCGTTAATCTGTAATCTCAAGATGATCGCCACGTCGGCCAAGGTAATCGTCATCTCACCAACCGAAAACTGGAATGTATTCTGTACCGGCCACCACCACTCGACCAAACTCAAAATGTGATCCCTATCGTGACGTCTGAGACGAACTGCGGCGACGTGGAAAAATCCAAATGACTCCACAAGTTTTTTTTGGAGAAATGATAGCTGCCAACCGTGATGCCATTCCCCATGCTCACGTAATCTAACCTCCGGAGGATAGTCATATAACTGTAAAATATTTTTGGTTAATTCATGAGTTTTTTTATTCTAAGAAGCATAATTTATTCAGCAGAAAAATTATCGATTCTGAGAATACGCGGTCTGAAATGTGGGACCGTCGCTCCTCACGGATAGTAGGTATCGTTGGTCCACCAGGAATACGTCCATCATTTTTTATTTCCATCTGAAATATGTCATATTTAAAACTATATTTAACTAAATTTAACCACAGCTTATCTGGAAGTTAAAATTATGTCACGAATAAAAATACACAACCAAATATTTTCTACAATATTTGCCGTCTAACCTTAATCTGATTACTCCCCCCCCCCCCCCCCGTTAATCCCTGTTAACAGTTAATACCTCAGCTGACATCATCATACGGCATTTCAATTGCCGTACGACATTTCTACAATATTTTCTACTAAAAATTTCTACAAATTTAATTTATACATAAGAAATATTACTAATAATTTCTATAAATTGTTTTATACAAAATTTCTAGCAATTTTTCTAATGTTTTGTACATATAATTTCAACATTATTTCTACAAATTAATTTCTACATAATTTCTACATATTTTCCTAATAATTTCTACAAAATTATTTCTACAAAATTATTCTACAAAATTAATTTCATGAACATTTCAACAAAATTATTCTACAATATTAATTTCATGAACATTTCTACAAAATTATTTCCACAAAATTACTCTAGAAAATTACTATAGGAAATTACAAAATTATTTCTACAAAAATTTTTACCTCTCCTGTCTCTTCTCCTTCTCCTTCTCTCTCTACTCCTTCACTTCGTCCTTCAACACAGGTCTCTCCTCCTACTCCTTCTCCTTATGCAGCAGCCCTCCCTCCTCCTTCTCCTTCTCCTTCTCCTTCTCCTTCTCCTTCTCCTTCTCCTTCTACTTCCACTTCCGCAGCAACCAACCACCTACTCACATTTACTACGACCGCCCACAGCAGTAAAAAGTAGAAAAAAAAGCAAACAAACGGCAATTCATTTGTCGTATGCTGACGTCAGCGTGAAAGAATTTTTTTTTAAATAAATAACACGAACAGGAATTGAAAGAAAAAGAAAAACAAAAAAAGGCATTTATATTGTCGTATGCTGACGTCAGCTGACGTCAGCAAACGACATTCGGTTTGCCTTTCCCCCCTTAATCCTTTATTCTATTCTTAATCTATTTATTCCATTCTTAATCCATTTCTGGGTTTTGGTTAAGCCGCTGACTTCATGAAACGGCAATTGGATTGTCGAACTGATGCTCAAAATATAATTTGTCGAAACTTGATACCTTTTTTGCAATTATATTAAATTTTAATGTTTTTTTTGTAATTTTCAGTTTAAAATTACCTACTATTGGTTTTGAGACTCTGGATTCTCCTGAGAGAACAGCAAGAGTGTTAGGTTCTTTGTTCTTTTATATTTTTTATTATTATAATTTATTCATAATTTATTCATATATAGAATATTAAGTTTAGGTATTGATGTATTATACTATTATAATACAATATTGTTATTATTATTATTATTATTATTATTATTATTATTATTATTATTATTATTATTATTATTATGGTATTGCTATCTTGTAATTAATAATAATCTTATTACTATTATTTTTCCCAGATATTATAGCTGTATACTTTAGAAGAAATATATATATATATATATATATATATATATATATATATATATATATATATATATTATATATATATATATATATATATATATATATATATATATATATATATTGGAGGAAGGAAATATATATATTAAAGTATCAGGCGCAAAACGTCGAAGACTTTACAAAAGAGCGCGACTCGCGCTAATAGAAAGAAAAATTCTATACCAAACAGAGCCGGTGGAATAGTTAACGCAGCCTCTCCTAGAATCTGCTCGAGGAGTGAGAGCAGCGAGCGCTGACTTTGCTTATTTGTCTGAGAACCTCTCGAAAAAGCTGAGGTGCCCTGAGTTGGCGCCCTTCATATCTGTATTTGTTTCTATTCTTCTATAAAACCTAAATGCTGGCGGCCGCGACGATCTGGTGCCCGTGGGCAGTGCTCCAAACGGTGAGGAGATCGTTGAGGCCCCTAGCGTGGTGATGTATGTGACATCTACTGGAGAGACTGGACCAGACCTGATGGACAAGATCCCCAGAGTGCAAAATGTGCTCTGCTGATTCCATGTTCGGAGAGGAACAACAGTGACATTTGGACGCTAGGTTGAAACCTCGAGAAGTGAGGAGTCATCGGTTGGAAGCTTGCTCCTCTGTGCTCTCCAAATGAGGATCGACCATTTGTTGGAGATGCAGGACTGCTAGAAAGGGGCGGTGAAAGGGGATGTCTCGCCAACTCCGCGGATCGCGCTCCTAGCCAAAGCATGAGTAAAAATGCCACCAGGCACTGGGGGCCAGCAGAAGATTCCATTGGCGGAAACCATCAAGGGTTCTGCTATGATGCGACCGAGGAGAATATGACGCCAATTCGCAGATGCTCTGCTGTTGGCGATCACGGTTGTGGGGTTGGAGTGTTGGAAGTATCTGACATTCATAAAACGAGGCCAGAACGAGTTCTCCGTGTGAATCTTCCACCACAACTTTATGGAGCTGGCCGCCACAATATGGGCTAATCTGTTGAAACCCAGCCCGCCGTGGTTGGTAGGTTTAGCCATGGTGTCCCAGCTGGTCCAGTGGTATTTGTTTTTGCCGTCGTTGTGTCCCTAAAAGAAATTGGAGAGGAGAGACTCTATGGATGTTAACACCTTCTTCGGGGGGAGGAGCAAACCGCCAGGGTATAGATAGGGATGGAAGAAAGCACATTCTTGATCAGAATCATCTTCCCTCCCAGGGATAGAGTTGTGTTGTGCCATCCTTCTATTTTAGTTCTAACCTTCCTTACCAGACCTTCAAAAATACCAACTTTAGATCTGCCAAAAACCAGCGGGCATCCGAGGTAAGTGAAGGGAGGGTAACCGGTGGCAAAAGACGTTAGATTTGTGAGGGTCTCTGAGTGGTTTCTATCGGCTTTATGATGGGTGTATATGACGCTTTTGCTGGGATTCACACATTGCCCCGAGCATCTGGTGTATTTCCCAATCATATTGTGAACTGCTTCGACCGACCCGATGTTCTCTGCCGAGAAGATAAGGATGTCGTCCGCATAGGCCAGGTGTGTGATCAGGGGACAGCCAGTGGTGGTGTGGAAGTGATAGAACCTGGGGGTGTTGGCCAGGCTGTTAAGATGTCTGTTTAGGGCCTATGCCGCGATGATGAAGATGGTGGCTGAAAGAGGGTCTCCCTGCCTGACCCCCCGGCTGGATTTGAAGAAACCTGTCGCTTGCCCGTTTATGATGGTTAAGAACCAGGAATTGTTGATGGATCTGAATATGATGTCAATCTACGATTCAGCGAAACCGAAGGCCTTGATCACCCAAATAAGAAATTGCCTAGTCTAGGCGATCGTATGCTTTCTCTATGTCCAGTTTGATGGCCATATTGCCTTACCTAGATAGGAATTTCATACACGTAAACATCTAGTGAGTGAGGAGGATGTTGTCTGTTATGTTGCGCCCTTGGACGAAGCCACTTTGCTCTTCTAATATGATCTTGGGAAGGATGGTAGACATGCGAGTCACAATAATCTTTGAGATGATTCTGTTAGTGAAGGTGTAGAGGCTGATGGGGCAGAAATCTTTGAAGGTCTCTGGGCTGTCTTTCCTGGAGATGAGAATGAGGTTGGCACACGAAATGGATTTGGGGTATCTAGCTCCCTGAAAAAAGGTAATGGCCGCATCGAGGAACTCTGCGGCGATGATGTCCCGACATGAGCGAAAGAAAACCCCGAAGAAACCGTCGGGGCTTGGGGCGCTGTACTCGTTCAGGGCCCAAACCGCCGTTTTGACTTCTTCTGCGGTTGGGATGGCTTGAAGCTGATCATTCTCTCTCTCGCTAATCATAGAAGGAATCTTGGATAGGAGGTCTTCGTCTTTTTGGATAGGGGCTTTAGTGAATAATCTGGAGTAGTAGTTGGCAGCCGCTTCCTGGATGCTTCTTTGATCTTTCAGGATATGGCCGTCGTCATCTGTGATTTGGTGCAGATTTAGTTTTTGTCTCCGTCCTTTCTCGTAGGAGTGGAAGAAAGTTGAGTTTCTGTCTCCCTCTGCGTCCCATGCCAGCCCGGCTTTCTTCTCCCAGAATTCTATCTCTACCTTGAGTCTAGATTTGAGGATCGCCCTGGTCAGGTTGAGCGTGGTGCGATACTCCTGCGATCTGTTCGAGGCGAACAGAGCCTCTGCTCTGACTACGTCGTCTTTCGCCTTCTTGATTTCCTGGAAAATGTTACCGAAAGCGTTCTTGCTCCAGAGCGCCAGCGCTCTTTTGGTGGCTTTGAGTTTAGTTGCTATACGGAACAGGGGATCCGGGTTGGTGGTTGATCCCCAAGCAGTCGCAATGATGTTCCGAAATTGATGGTGGCAGCTCCAGAAGTCCTGGAATTGGAATACTTTTTTGATAGGATTAGGATTGCTGTTGATTTTAATGAGAAGGGGGAGTGGTCCGATTCTGTGGAGTTGAGGTGGGATAAATTGGAGATGAGGCCAGTGTCTAACCAGTTGTGGTTTGCCAGAGCTCGGTCAAGACGAGAGTACTGTCGCCGACCCCCTTCCTGCATGTTGCACCAAGTGAACTCGGTGCCAATATACGGAAGGGAGGTCATGTGGGCGTGGAAATGAAGTTGTTGAAGTCATTCATGGCCGTCTGTCGAGGGGGGGTCTGTCCCCAGATTTCTCTGCTCTGGAAGAAATAGTGTTGAAGTCTCCGACGCACAACCACGGAAGGTTGCCGTGAAGGTGGGTAATGTCCGTCAGAGTGGCCCAGAGCTCTTTTCTCTTGTTGATGTCGTAGCTGCCGTGGACAGCGAAGATGAGGGCTCAGCTCTGGAGCGTTGGGTGCTCCACTCAGCAAGGAAGCGCTTGCCTAGAGTCGTGAATGGTGCCACAGTTGATGCGGTTGCCGAAGAGGATCTAGATGTCGTTGCAGCCAGTTACCGTGCCGGGAAATTCGAGCGATAGTTTGAGTGCTTTGAGTTTCTTTATTGGAATTTTTGGTTCTATGATGATGAGAATGTCGATGCAGTGAATTTTCTTGAGGCTGGTGATTCTGTTGATGGTGGGTTTGTCGGCGAGCCCTCGGACATTCCACGAGAGTATGTTAAGCATTGGGAGGTGGGGAGGGGGGTTGTTTTGCCTTGCAGCTGATCTTGTTGTCATGGCCGAGGGCTTTTTAATCTATTTTTTCTTCTTGTTGTTGTGTTTTCTCGCTCCTTTTTGGGGGGCTGTTGTGTTTTCTGGTGTGTCTTCATGCTGTTCGTTCTGGTTCTGTTCTGATTCGTATCCCGGGATACGGGCCTCTGCCTCGATTTCTCTCAGCGCGCTGAGGGGGTTTGTGGGGTCTTGGAATCCTGCTTCCGTAGCAAGGAGGATTCTGTTAGCTGTATCTGCTCCAAATATGGCGAGGATATTCTCTAAGGGTAGGGGACAGTACAGTGCCGATGGATCCGGGGGAGATGACTCGTACATTTTGCTGGCCAACCTCTCGGAGCTCTCTGCAGCTGGGAGGTGGTCTGAGCTCAGGGCCTCTTCTCCTGCCTGGGTGTCTTCAGTAAGAGCAAGAATGCCGAAGGAATTATAGAGTTGGATATCTTCTGGCACGGGGATGCTCTCTCTCGAGGGGGTTGAGGGAGGTAGGGCACTATGTCCTGGGCAAGATGAGAAGGGATGCCAGGAGTGGTGGGAGCCTCCGAGTCAGCTGGCTAGAGCCGAGAGGTTGTAGGTGGAATGTACGTCGCTGAAGGTTGGACGTGCGTTTGTTTACCGGGTGGGGCCTTTCGGGCGTCGCGCTTCCTCAGTTCCGGGTGTGCTTTGTGGCAGTTCTTGTGGAGGTGACCTCTTAAGTGGAAATGCTTGCAATAGATGATGTTGCTATCATATACCAGCGTCTGAGTGTAAGTTCTGTCCCCAAATAGGAGCTCTATGTGCTCTAGGGGGTCTGAAGACTGATCCAGTTCAACGCATATCTTAGCAAAGTTGCCTTTGGAGAGGTTTCGAGTTTCTTCTACAACCGCCACCAGGGATCCGAAGAAACTTGCTGTCCTTTTGAGGGCCGCTATGGCGAAGCAAACTAAAGGCAGGTTGGGAAGGGTGATCCATGTTAATATGATAGCCGAGTCGACTTTTGGGTCGAAATCCGGCGACCATTTGACGATTTTCACTCTGTGAGCACCAATGGTGGTGGTGCCCTTGGCCCACACAGTCGTGTAGTCTCCTGCGGAGGATAGATAGAGGAAATAGTATTTAGGATCTAGCGGTGCTACCTGGTAAGCTGAGACGACCCCCCAGCCTGCTATGGCCTCTTCAACAATGGAGAGTTTCGGGTATCCCATTTGGAATTTTAATACAAAGGTTCTCTTGAAACGTCTGGCGAGTGACAAAATCTCATCCGAGGCGAAGGAGATTTGGATGGGCTGACCTCTGGCTAGGGATGGGCTGTCTACTTCGCTAAGCTCGATGTCCTCTAGAAGTGGAGCCAAGCGGGACACGCGATCAGTCCTTAGCGCGTCCGCAAAGGAAACCGCGGGAGCGGGACAAATTGCCTGGATCGGGGGCGGCAACTCTGGCTGAGATGGAGGGTGGAAGGAGGGGTCAAGGGATGCTGAAGCGCCTTCCCCTCTCCCGAGAGCCGAAGGTTACTGAGCAGGAATGCTAACTCCTGGGGAAGAGGTGTGGCAAACTAAGCTGGCGATGACGACAGAGGAGTCGGGCGCAAAAGACATGACTGAGGTCTCGGGCGCCCCCGCTGATTGGGCTAGGGCGACAGGAAGAGGCCGAGAGCAGACCAAGGGGGCACAAATGCTTGAAACCCCCTCATGGGGTGCATAGGAGCCTGGACCGGGCGCTTGTGAAGGCGGCTCGATAGGCGCATGAGCACCCGGGGCCGAGGGCGCATAGACCTCCCCAGCGCTGGACAGATGGCCTGTAGGGAGGGGCGTATAGCGCGAGAGCGAGGATGGGCGCATACCCCCGAGCCGGGCGCATGCGGAGGCGGCTCGCTAGGCGCATAAGCGCCCGGGGCCGAGGTTGCATAGCCCTCCCCAGCGCTGGACAGATGGCCTGTAGGGTGGGGCGCATAGCGCGAGAGCGAGGAGGGGGTACATGCCCTGTCAACGAGGACTTGGGCGCCTGAACCAACGGATCCCACGAAGGGGGGAAACGAGGCTGATGTTACATTCATATTCAAATTCGAATTTGAAATCGGCGGGATCTCCGGGAAGGATGCGTGGGAAGGCACAGACCCTGAGGGCGGCGGTACGCCGTCGGCAACACGCGACTGCTGGGAAGGAGCCGCTGCCTAAACCACTGCCGTCGGATTTGAGGAAGAGGTGAGTGACCGACAGCGGGAAAACTCTGCTCTCGAGACCGATGGAGAGCCATCGCGAGATCGGGGCCACATGAGAGGTGGGGCTACCCCTGGCATGGCCTCCGGAGCAAGGGTGCTGGTCGGGCGGCCAGGAAAGCTTAGGGGCCGACCCCGATGAAGCTAGACCCACTTCGGCCAGCTCCTCCGGCGACCAATCCCTCGTCGGGGGCCTGAGTGAAGGGTGGCTGCCGGAGGGAGGAGCTCCGATCCGAGCAAGGCCCGGCAGGTAAGGATGGCAGAGTGGGGAGGGAAGGAATGGGGAGGATCACGGTCGTCGACGGCGGGCCAGACTGGCGCGGGAGCGAGCGGCCGGGCCGACGGACGCCTTCGTAGGGCGCGGGAAGGATGGATGGAGGGGAAGAAGGGGAGGAGGGTCTCCCTGGGAAGAGGGAAGGGAGAGGAAGCCATCATATATATATATATATATATATATATATATATATATATATATATATATATATATATATATATATATATATATATATATATATATAACATTACTTATTACTAATTATTTTCTTTATCAAATTTTTTATCAATATTTTTATCACTAGAATTAAAACTTGTAGATATATATACCTATTTATATAAGCAATATTATTGCTATCTTTAGTAACATTTTTTGCTAAATAAATATATATTTATTTCCAAATTATATATTATAGATATGGTATTGGGCATATATAGTTTCAAACTTAGTTTAAGAAGTTTAAGTACATTATTGTATAGATTTTTTTAGCTAAAAGTATTTTTGATAAGTTAAGAATTTTTTTTACGTAAAATAATTAGTAGATCTCAAACGTATTACTTAAAAAAACTATCTTAACTAACAAAATATATTTTTCAGGTATTAGAAATATTTTCAAAAAAATAGAATATATAGTTATTTCCATAAATTACCTCGATTTCCACCGATCATGACTAAATCATGTTTTTTCTATTTTCTCATGAATTTTGACCCTCACACATCGACCATGGCTACTAGACTATTGGGACATGTTAGAACATCGCATAATACTACGCGTCACACCAGGCAAGATACCTTGCCATAATTACTGTTTATATTTAGTCTGCATCTTCATTATTTAGTTATTGCATATCACTGCCTGGTTATTTCTAGTTTTTCCAGTTGTCTTCTTGATACTATTCATACTTACTTGCTTTCAGTTATACATAATGCTAGTAGTATCTTATTTCTCGCCTTTAAATTTGTATATAAACCTAGAGTTAAGGGACTACCACTAGTTTAGCACATTCTTATAAACTTGACATAGATTTGCCACGAGTTGTGTGTGAGTAGCATATAGACTCCGGACTTGCGTGTTGGCTGATCACTGACACGTATGGGACATGCATTAGGTCTAATTGCCAATTAGATGCATGTAGGAGACTTGTCAATTAGTAGAGGCATATGGTCGTGGATACGACTTAATAGGTGCATAGGGTGGAGAGAACACTTCCTTATCGTATGGGCCATTATTATACTTTCCTTTGTAACATATAAGCTCCACTAGAAACACAGGTCATTGATGCCCTCTGACGTTCACTGAGCGTTATAGACATACCCCTATATATTGATGCCCTCTAACATTTACTGAGCATTACAGACGTAGGTGTCATGCCCCTGTCCCAAAATACATAGGATAAGGATACGTAATCATGCCAGCTACGTATCAAGCAGACTCTAGCACAACTCGGATACGTATACGCTGTCTAGAATAGGTTATCATATCTAATATGGTAAGTTAAACTAAATCTCAATCCATAAGAAGAATATAAAATAAGAAGGAACAATATATGTCATGGTCTGTAGCCCACTAGCATATATGTCCGATTAGACTAAAAAGAAAGTATGAGTCTATAAAACTAGGCAAACAAGCGGGTGAAAATAACAGATATAAATATGTAACCACGAAAGATACCTAAATCTGAAGTAATCAACCACTATCATGATCCGCTAACTAACTTCATGCAATTAACTACCTGAAGTGATCATCAGGTCCTTAGGGGACTAGAAATATATAAAAAACATGCCTATCTAACAGTTTATCAAGTATAAAGAATAAACAGGAATGAAACATAAAATAACAATTAAGTACGAACATGAATATGAGAACAACTATGCATAAATGAACTGTTGGGAAGGAAACATGAACACATGGCAAGAAATCAAATAGATGATCAAATCCTCGCCCCTAGTGTGGACTCGTAGGTTTGAAGAAATAACTAACTCTCACCCCTATTGTGGACTCGTAGGTTAGTTCAAAACAGTCAAGCCTCGCTCCTAGTGTGGACTCGTAGGTTAACTCAAATATTCAACCATCGCCCCTAGTATGGACTCACAGGTTGAGGATAAACAAATAGAAGTAGCAGTTCAGTCATGACACACTCGTTCTACGATATGACTCAATCAAAGCACATGTGAGAATAGGTCCAATATGAATTAAGGTGCCAACCGTGAACAGAGACAGTATATGAATGAGACTTGCAACTAGTATGCATAATGTGAAGAAGAATCAACATCAACCATCGACCAATGAAACTAGATAATAACATGTAACAAAGGGAAAGAACATATCATGTAAATAAACTGTAAAGAGAAGCGAGGTATACTTGCGTGTAATGTGTCCAATTCGTACTGAGTTGTAGGTAATAAAGTCGTATCCAATCCTAGGCACATGCTACCATTTCTCAAGGAATCTATCAAATCCCAATTCATACAATCAATAACCAACACAGTATATACATACACCTATACATATAAGTCGCCCTTACAAGGTTCTATTAGAATAGTTCTATTAAGGAAATAATTTTCTTGAAAAGTTATATGACCAAAAATAATAATATAGATATTTTAACTTACTAAATTATAGGCATAAATTCATATACAGGAATGATCATGTATATAAATATAAAGAATATTGCACAAAAGGCATATATGTAATAAGTTGTAAATATTTGTATAAAAATCCTTAAGGCATTTATAAACATGAATCTCTATAAATATACCTATATCGACGTAGTTATATAACATGTGTAAGGAAGGCTTATTTATAAATAACATATTTCCTTATAAATAACTCTATGTACAAAGCAATTTTATATATACTATATAAGTTTGGTAAAAATATTTAAACTGTACTATATTCACTCCATATTATTTATTTAAACATAAATATTTAATTACACTCCATATAAGTTTGATAAAAATATTTAAACTATACCTATATTCACTCAATATAAGTTTGCTATAATTACTGTTTATATTTAGTCCGCATCTTCATTATTTAGTTATTGCATATCATTGCCTGGTTATTTCCAGTTTTTCCAGTTGTTTTCTTGATACAGTTCATACTTACCTGCTTTCAGTTATACATAATGCTAGTAGTATCTTATTTCTCGCCTTTAAATTTTTATATGAACCTAGAGTTAAGGGACTACCACTAGTTTAGCACATATTCATAAACTTGACACAGATGTGCCACGAGTTGTGTGTGAGTAGCATATAGCCTCCGACCTTGTGTGTTGGCTGATCACTGACACGTATGGGACACGCATTAGGTCTAATTACTAATTAGATGCATGTAGGAGACTTGGTAGTTAGTAAAGGCATATAGCCGTGGATACAACTTAATAGGTGCATAGGGTGGGGAGAACACTTCCTTATCGTATGGGCCATTATTACACTTTCCTTTGTAACCTGTAAGCTCTGCCGGAGTTGGAGGTTATTGATGCTCTCTGACGTTCACTGAGCGTTATGGACGTACCCCTATATATCGATGCCCTCTGACGTTCACAAAGCGTTATGGACGTTGGCCCCTGGTGCCCGATTGGGGACTATGCCGATCCCATTTATAGCCAGAAGGCCCATGCATAGAAAGTTTGTTCTTAACTACATGTACACTGTAGAATGGTTAGTTGAACCTAGTTGATGTAATGTTACTTTACTTTTACTTGTGACATTGTGGCATATTTTATATTCAGTTTATATGGGATGTTCTTCCTATATCTTGTTGCGTCCCTCTGAGGACCTGGTGAATTCTCGAGTGAACTTTTGTAACTTTCCGCAGGTGTTCTAGACAAGGCCGTGATCTTCTCCATTCCTTCGAAGATGATTGCTCTTGGGTCATCTTGCTACTTTATACAAATTCCTTTCTTTGTATATTTTTCTTTATTTAAATAGTTGGTAGTAGATTTTGTCACGACCCGCACCCTAGAGTTAGGGCACGAGACGTGGGTACGTCCAGCCTACGCCGCAGTGTCGGCGGTAGAACGCTGTCCTAGGTCACAACATCTAAAAATATAAAGCTTAAACAGTTTATACTCCCCGAATGGGGGTGACATGATAAAAGTAAACCCAATCACAACTAAGGAAGCTGAAGCACGATATGATATAGAACTCAAGGAAATACAGATGATAAATAACAGGTAGATAGATAATAGAAACTGCTGAAATGAAAGGAAAATCCCAAGTACATCAGAGAGTCTAAGTATCTAAGATAATACATAAACCCAGATCCCAAGTATCAATAAGTACAATCATCTATAGAATACTGTAAATGAAAATATCCTAGTCTAAGGGTGTGTCATCCACAGCTAGTGGGACCTGCTGCTGGTCCAGGTCCAGGCACTCATCTAAGGTAGCACCGTAATAGGTATCCACACCAGCCTCGTCCTCATCCTCTGTAATATTTGAACAGGTCCAGTCAGGACAGGAGCGAGCACAATACATCTCAACAAGTCATAGCAGGAAAAGGAAATATAATCATGTTAGAGAATAAAATACAGGAAACTGAAGAATAGCATAATGTAAGAGAGAGACTGTAAGTAAATATCTATGATATATATATAAAGAGAGACAGTGCTAGTGATTCAGAGTACTGCATAAATATGTGAATGGCTAAGGACTGATTCATGATTACACTACTTGGAATTGATTCATGATTACACTACTTGGATTTATTCACATGTTTATTTATACTCCCCCATCCCCAATCAATACACAAAGATCCTTCCAAGTTATGTTAAGATTCATGATTATACTACGTTACCCATAAAGGGTGATTCATGAATTGATTCGTAAAGGCTCGGTGATCATGAGGGTACATGAGTCACTAGCTGATTCCCAGAGATTCATGATAATAGAAGCATAAGATACGTGATGTAAGAGAAACACACATGAGACAAAAGTATCTGATGCTCCCGAGAAGGATAACATCTCATGAAGGGATCCATATAGTACCAATCCGTGTTCCAACGTGTCAGCATCAAGTAAGATAGTCTAGAGCAGGAAATATAATCCTAAACATGATATGAAATGATCAGAGAATGTACTCGCCTGGTATCTGAGTGTCCAACTGAAAAGTACTGTCCGAGGAGTGGTGTCTGGCTCCTATTTAGAACAGCACAAGTCACAACAAGTCCAGAACGGTAAAATGAAACACTACAATGCATTCTACATGAATCTAGGTCAAACTAGGCCAAAGTCAACTCTTGGTCAACTCTGATCAACCCTAGAAGTCAAACTAGGTCAACTATGGTCAAACTAGGTCAAACAAGTCCACACTAGGTCAAACTAGTCTACACTAGTCTAGCAAGTCTATTCTAGGTCTAATAAAGCTGTACAAGCCCAATCTAGGCCTGTTAGTCAAACAGGCATACACAGGCCATGGGCTATTCTACCTAGGCCAACCCAAACACATACACCATGCCAAATCTATATCTAACCAATACACTATTGATATGTAATCTAAAACATAACACCTAAATATGTAGAATACATACATATGGTTCACACACAAGTTATATATATATGATACTTATATATATAAACTAACATAGCCTATAAACCCATTGCAAATATCTATATTAGGTACCTATATATACAATACGCAACTTATTTATATATATAGATTCACAATTAATGCATACATTACATTATACACACAAATCCTTAGTCATATGCATCACATATAATGGAGAGGGTTAGAAAATAGAGGGTGAGTGAGTGAGGGCTGTCCATGTGTGATAGGACCCTTGTGTGTGTGTATGTGTGTGTAGGGTGAATGAGAGAGTGTTCATGTGTGTGTGTAGAGGGCAGTGAGTGAAACAAGAGTGTATGAGTGTGATGTGTCTACATGTGTGTGTGTATTAGAAAGAAATCAGTGAAGTGAGTGAGAGGTGATTCAGTTGTGTGCAGGAATTATACAAAAACAGTGAAGAGAGAGAGGAAAGTGTGTGTATGTGTGGTGTGTGAGAACAATGTGTGAAACTGAAAACAGTGCACATGATAGCAGTAGTAGAGCCCCCCCAACCAAATCAGATTTTTATATTGGAGAACCCCTTTCAATCTCAGGTATTTTGAACTCAGTATTTGAGTTCATAACACTCTGAAATCAGAGTTCAAACAACTCATAATATCATATTAAAACCATTCAAACAGTCCCCAAATGAAATATCCAGATTTTGAACCCAAATCACAACAAATCAAACCCAAAATCAACCTATCATTAGATAACATGTAGGTGTACATATTAGAGGTTAAAAACCATACAATTTATAGCATTAAGCTAGCCAAAATGAATGGCAAAATCCACATAAAAAAATTGAAAAATTTGTGGTTAAAAACATGTATCAGAAAAAATTGGGAAATGGAAATTAACCAACAATTTCAAACTAAAATACCAATTTATTGGTTGGTAACGTAAATACTATGTGTGAAGGTGTCTCTGGAAGTGTCAAGTGTACACCACGAGGACACAGCCGTGTCCAAAACGAAATTGCCCAAAATAGTGTACTGAGACACATACACAGACAGTGCGTCGTGCACAAGTGCACGCGTGTCGTGCACTCGACACGACGCGAACTGGCCCACGTGCACGTGTCAGTAGGTGCGCCTAGGGTAGACCTAGGTGTGTGTCACCCTGATTCGTGTCAGTGCGTGTCGTGTCCAAAAATACAGGGCCGTATCAGTGGCTAATTACACACTGTGCACAAATCAGTGAGAAATCAGTGCACGAATGATTTCTCTCCAACCCGACCACAAAACCTAGTGAAAATTGGGGAGCGTGATGACAGAAGGTGCCCCAAGGATCCGCCAAAGTTTTGTGTCAAAACTCGTCGTGTCGTGTCCTGTGGATACCCCGAGTAGCAGGAGATCCGCCAGGCCGCGCGCAAACGTGTGCAGCACATGTGCACGCGTGTCCAAAACGACACGACACGTGCACGAATCCATCCCAGTAAATCACAATCGTGTAAGCGACATCAAAACATAATTTTCTATTCAAAAAATATCTCGAAAATAACACAAAAGTTCCTCTGTGGCATTTTCACAAACACATTCATAGGGACACTGATACGTGTCCAAATATGACACGAAATGGACCCAAAATCTAGGGTTTTCTATTCCTACAGTTAGGTTAGGCCTAGGGCTCCCTAGATATGCAATAAAACTAGAATTTTATGATGAGAATAGGAAGTTACCTCTATGTATCAAAACCCTCAAAAAGCTCTAATGAGAGATGTTCTTCTTGATGGTGAAACTCCTCCAAAGTGATTTAAATCTGAGAATGAAATGTAACAATGGCAAAAAAACTAAAATTTAAACCTATTTCAATTTGTTTGGATTAAAAAGGAGGTAAAATGGATTTTCTAGGAATTTTTGAAGTAGGGAAAATACCTCTTTCTAAACTTGCTCCTTCCTAAAGAGGCTAGCCCTAAATGGAGGAGAATATTTATAGGAGGGGGTTTCCCAAGGGGTGTAGTGTTTGGACAAATAGTGTTAGGGTTAGGGTTAGGCACTAGTTAATGGGCTTTGGGCCTATTTGGCTAGTTATTGGTTTAATGATGAATCACAAGTCATGGCTTATGACTTAAAAGTCTAACTCAAGTCAAATAACCATACCATGGGTCAACTCTAGTCTAACTAGGGTTGTATAACCTAACCAAGTCCAAACTCAATTAGGGTTAGCTCCTAGGTTAGTCTACCATGGTCATTGCTAGTCAAAGTCAACCTAGTCAACCCTCATCCAAACAATTCCAAAATAAATTCTAAAAATTCCCATAAATTCAAATAAATTATAATAAATTCAAATAACCCCAAAAATGACAAAAATACCCTCAAACTAGAAATGTGGTAGTGACAAATCTACCCTCCTTAAAAGAATTTCGTCATCAAAATTGAAAAGCGAAATGCAACTGATGAGAAGGATAGAAAGTATACCTCACGGTCCAAAAAGATAAGGGTATCGCTCGCGCATCTCATCCTTCCGCTCCCAGGTAGACTCTCCTGGAGAATGATACCTCCATGCGACGCATACCAAGGGTATCACCTGGTTCCTCAGAACCTTCTCCCGTCGATCCTGAATCTCCACTGGCTGCTCTGGATAGCTGAGAGAAGGCCCAACCTCAATCTCTGAATAATCGAGCACATGGCTAGGGTCAGCCATGTACCATATCAACTGTGATACATGGAATACGTTGTGGACCCCCACAAGTGCAGGCAGCAAGTCTAGCCTGTATGACACGTCACCGACTCTCCCGCTGATAACGAAAGGGCCAATAAAGCGCGGGCTAAGCTTCCCGCCACCACCAAAACGTATTGTACCATGAGTCGGAGATATCCTCAAAAAAACCTGGTCTCCGACCTAATCACAAGCAAGGTCTCAATTAATTATAATAAACAAATATGATTAATAAACACAAACAATCAAACCTAATCTAATCCTACTCTAATCTGTACCTCAAACTCCAAGGGCCTCCGGTGGCTATCGGCCCAGTGCCGATGTCTGTCCTGCACCACGTGAAGTCTGTCCCTGATGAGCTTCACCTTCTCGGCTGCATCAACAACCATCTCTGGCCCCAGTAAAGCTCGCTCACCAACATCATCCCAAGATAAGGGTGTACGGCACCTACGCCCGTATAGAGCCTCGAAAGGTGACGTCTCAATGCTGGCCTGAAAACTGTTATTGTAAGCAAACTCCACCAAATGAAGATAATCTTCCCAGGAGCCTCCAAAGTCCAAGACGCACGTCCGTAGCATATCCTTAAGTGTCTGAATAGTCCTCTCTGACTGTCCGTCCGTCTGAGGGTGGTATGCGGTACTAAACTTGAGCTGAGTGCCCAAGCTAGTCTGCAGACTCCTCCAGAAATGGGAAGTAAAGCGACTATCCCGATCTGAGACGATGCTGACCGGAACTCCGTGAATCCTGACTATCTGTCGCATATACATCTCCGCAAGCCTCTCTGTAGACGTACCCACCTTGAATGGCAAGAAGTGGGCCGATTTGGTCAACCTATCAACGATGACCCAAATCGCATCTTTTCCTTCTGGTGTATGCGGCAATCCTGATACGAAGTCCATAGTGATATGCTCCCATTTCCACTCGGGAATAGGCAGCGGCTGCAATAATCCACCGGGCCTCCGCCTCTCCGCCATGACCTGCTGACAGATCAAGCACCTAGCTACGAAGCGAGCCATCTCCCGCTTTATCCCGGACCACCAAACATGCTCCCTCAGATCTCGGTACATCTTGTTGGCACCAGGGTGTATGGAGTACTGAGATCTGTGGGCCTCCTGCATAACCTGCTCCCTGAGATCTCCGCTAGGCACACATAATCTGGAACCGTGCCTCAAGGCACCATCCTCTGCAAGAGAAAACTCGCCCTCCGGCAATCCTGCTCGAACCTGCTCTCGGAGACACCGCAAAGCAACGTCCTCAAACTGTGCCGACTTGATCCTCTCCACCAAGTCCGACTGAATCTGCATCCCCCATAACTGCATCTGTACCCCGGGCACGATCACCTGAATCCCAAGGCTCTCTAAATCTGCAAGCAAGTACCGTTATATGGTCAAACACATGGCTGTCGGATACCTACTCAAGGCATCGACAACCACGTTGGCCTTCCCTGGGTGATACTGAAGTAGGATGTCAAAGACCTTCATCAACTCTAGCCATCTGCGCTGCCTCATGTTCAACTCCTTCTGAGTGAACACATACTTTAAGCTCTTGTGATTTGTGAAGATCTCCACCCTCTTCCCATACAGATAATGCTTCCACAACTTCAGAGCAAATATCACCGCTGCCAGCTCCAGGTCGTGGGTAGGGTAGTTCTTCTCATGGGGACGTAATTGCCTGGAAGTATAGGCAATCACCTTCCCATGCTGCTGCAAGACGCAACCCAGCCCCTTCCCTGAAGCATCACTATAAATAGTGAAACCACCTGATCCTGAAGGCAATGTCAGAATCGAAGCTGTCGTAAGCCGCTTCTTCAACTCATCAAAAGCTGCCTGACACTCCTCTGACCAAACATACTCAGCATCCTTCCGGGTCAACCGTGTCAACGGCTCTGCAACCCGGGAGAAATCCTGCACAAATCTCCGATAATATCCTGCCAGCCCTAGGAAGCTCCTGATCTCTGCAACTGAAGTCGACGCTGTCCATGCCTCAACTGCTACAATCTTCTTGGGGTCAACTGAGATACCATCTACAGTCACAACGTGCCCCAAGAAGTCCACCCGGTCCAAGAAAAACTCACACTTGGAGAGTTTTCCATAAAGCTGCTCCCTCCTGAGAATCTCCAGCACTATCCGCAGATGCTCCTCGTGCTCCTCCTCAGTCTTGGAATATATCAAGATATCGTCTATGAACACCACTACAAACTGATCCAGATACTGGTGGAACACCTTGTTCATAAGGTTCATAAACACTGCCGGTGCATTGGTTAGCCCAAACGGCATAACCAAAAACTCAAACTGCCCGTACCGCATCCTGAAAGCGGTCTTGGGAATATCATCCCCCTTCACCTTCACCTGGTGATATCCCGACCTCAGATCAATCTTGGAAAATACCCGAGCTTCGCTCAACTGGTCAAAAAGATCGTCGATCCGCGACAGTGGGTATTTGTTCTTGATCGTGAGGTTGTTGAGTGCCCTATAGTCAATACACATCCATACTGACCCATCCTTCTTTGGCACAAACAACACTGGTGTACCCCATGGCGACAAACTCGAGCGGATGAAGCCCTTGTCCTGCAGCTCATCCACTTGCTTCTTCAGCTCCACCAGCTCGCTGTTGTTCACCCGATAGACATGCTGAGAGATGGGTTCCGCTCCTGGAACCAAGTCTATCGAGAACTCTATGTCTCTGTCTGGTGGCAATCCCGACAACTCCTCTGGGAAAACATCCATATACTCTGCTATCAAGGGGTGTGGAATCGCCTGCTCCTCGACCGAGACTCCACAGAAAACTCCGCTGCTCTGCTCCGTCTGACGTCTGGAGTACTCGAACTCTGGCTCCCCCGGCGCTCTGAAGAGAACTCTACCCCCTCTGCAATCAATGCTGGCGTGGTGCCTGCTCAACCAATCCATGCCGATTACTATATCGTAGTTCGGCAATGGTTTACGAGCAGGCTCACCTCCAACTCGCGGCCTCCCAAAACAACACTCCGACCCTTACAAATATCACGTACAAGGATAATGCCACCCCCGGTCGTGATCTTGTGAGTCCTAGGCAACGATTCAGCTATGATACCGTGTCTAACCGCAAAAGATACTGATATAAAACTATACGAAGCATCGGAATCGAATAATGCAAAAGCTGGACTGGAGTCAAGAAGAACCGAACCTGTGATCAGCTCTCCTCTCACCTCTGCATCCTCAGCCGCCATGGCGAAAGCTCGCCCCGGCTGGCCTCCCCTGGCCTGCTGCTGGTGCTGAACAAATCTCTGCTGCTGGGTCGGCAGGGCTGGTCCCCTCTGCGGTCCCCCTGGAGCCTTGGCTCCTGCTCCTGCTCCCTGCCCTGAATGTCTCGAGAACATAGGGCACTCCCTCAACTGATGGTCTGCTGCCCCCACAAAGTAGGCACCTGCCTAGCCTCTTTCTACAATCGTTCCACCCGTGCCCTGGCTTCTTGCAATAGGTACAGGTGGTGGCCTGCTGCCTCGGTGCCTGCTGCTGCACCCTCTGCTGCTAATGATGTACTGGCTGGTGCCTCGGCTGCTGAAACTGCTGCGACTGGAACCTCTGCTGCTGGTGGTACTGCTGGTGCTGCTGCTGAAAGTGTGGCCTCTTGGCCGGTCCTCCGCTACTGCTGCCTCCCTGGGAGTCTCGCCCCCTCTTGAGCCTAAGCTCAAGATCATCCTCTGCAGCTAGTGCTTCCACCAGGATCTTCTCAAATGTAGCACTGCGGGCGTTCTTGGTGTAGGACTTGACCTCCTTTACCAAGCCCTTCTGGAACCTCCGGGCCTTCGTCGTCTCGGACAAGTCCTCCATAAATCTGCTCAGGCGATAGAACTCTCCTGCGTACTCCTCCACGGACTGGCTCCCCTGGACTAGGGCCTCGAACTGGGTCTCGAGGGCTCCCAGTGCTGCGTCTGGAAAGAACTTCTCCTTGAACAGCTTCTCGAATGCTGTCCAAGTCTGTCCTGCTGTCCCGACCCTCGGGTCGATCTGGTACCAAGTACGGGCTAGATCCTGCATCATGCTGGCCGCTGCCTCTATCTGGAGCCTTGTCAGAATCTCAGCCAGCCTGGAGATCTCCTCCATATGCTCGATCCACTCATCGGCATACAGGATCCCCTCTATCCCTCGGAAGTCTCTCGGGTGCATCTTTTGGAAGTCATGGATGCCCTTTTCCCGTGGCTGGTGTGGCTGCGGGGCTGCCACTGGCTGAGCTATGACCCTCTCCACTGCTGTCACTGTCATCTCAATGCCTCGAGTGAGCTCTGTCGTGTGCCTTTGCTGCTGGGTCTGCTGACCCTCAATGTACTGCTTGAAGAAGGCCAACAGCTGAACGGCGTCAACTGTCCTTGTAGGTGGCTGCTGGTAAGGATCTTCTGGAAGAACTGGGTCCTGCCTTCGAGCCGGTGGGAGCATACCCCCTGCTGCTGCTGCTGGAGTCTTAATACGAGTAGAGATGGCAGGAGCTACAGTCCCCTGGTCCCGCTGTACTGGCTGAGAGGTAACAGTCCCCTCCATAGCATCCTCATGAATGGTACGCTACGATCGTGTCTCTACCATCCTGAAGATAGACAAACAAGAGTATCAATTTCTGAGAAAGAAGAGATATAACAAAGGCGGACAATTAAAATTCAAAAGGATCAGCTGAAAATAAGGATTTAGATAACAATAAAGAATTTTTCCTAATGTGATCGAGCACCTTAAAACTAATATCCTATATCCTACTGCAGGCTGTAGTGATACTCTAATTCGAATACCACAACACTTCTAGGTCTAGACCTGCATGGGCCACCCCTAAAAACGTGTCACGACCCGCACCCTAGAGTTAGGGCACGAGACGTGGGTACGTCTAGCCTACGCCGCAGTGTCGGCGGTAGAACGATGTCCTAGGTCACAACATCTAATAATATAAAGCTTAAACAGTTTATACTCCCCGAATGGGGGTGACATGATAAAAGTAAACCCAATCACAACTAAGGAAGCTGAAGCACGATATGATATAGAACTCAAGGAAATACAGATGATAAATAACAGGTAGATAGATAATAGAAACTGCTGAAATGAAAGGAAAATCCCAAGTACATCAGAGAGTCTAAGTGTCTAAGATAATACATAAACCCAGATCCCAAGTATCAATAAGTACAATCATCCATAGAATACTGTAAATGAAAACATCCTAGTCTAAGGGTGTGTCATCCACAGCTAGTGGGACCTGCTGCTGGTCCAGGTCCAGGCACTCATCTAAAGTAGCACCGTAATAGGTATCCACACCAGCCTCGTCCTCATCCTTTGTAATATTTCAACAGGTCCAGTCAGGACAGGAGCGAGCACAATACATCTCAACAAGTCATAGCAGGGAAAGGAAATATAATCATGCTAGAGAATAAAATACAGAAAACTGAAGAATAGCATAATGTAAGAGAGAGACTGTAAGTAAATATCTATGATATATATATAAAGAGAGACAGTGCTAGTGATTCAGAGTACAGCATAAACATGTGAATGGCTAAGGACTGATTCATGATTATACTACTTGGAATTGATTCATGATTACACTACTTGGATTTATTCACATGTTCATTTATACTCCCCCATCCCCAATCAATACACAAAGATCCTTCTAAGTTACGTTAAGATTCATGATTATACTACGTTACCCATAAAGGGTGATTCATGAATTGATTCGTAAAGGCTCGGTGATCATGAGGGTACATGAGTCACTAGCTGATTTTCGAAGATTCATGATAATAGAAGCATAAGATACGTGATGTAAGTGAAATACACATGAGACAAAAGTATCTGATGCTCCCGAGAAGGATAACATCTCATGAAGGGATCCATATAGTACCAATCCGTGTTCCAACGTGTCAGCATCAAGTAAGATAGTCTAGAGAAGGAAATATAATCCTAAACTTGATATGAAATGATCAGAGAATGTACTCGCCTGGTATCTGAGTGTCCAACTAAAAATTACTGTCCGAGGAGTAGTGTCTGGCTCCTATTTAGAACAGCACAAGTCACAACAAGTCCAGAATGGTAAAATGAAACACTACAATGCATTCTACATGAATCTAGGTCAAACTAGACCAAAGTCAACTCTTGGTCAACTCTGGTCAACCCTAGAAGTCAAACTAGGTCAACTATGGTCAAACTAGGTCAAACAAGTCCACACTAGGTCAAACTAGTCTACACTAGTCTAGCAAGTCTATTCTAGGTCTAATAAAGCTGTACAAGCCCAATCTAGGACTGTTAGTCAAACAGGCATACACAGACCATGGGCTATTCTACCTAGGCCAACCCAAACACATACACCATGCCAAATCTATATCTAACCAATACACTATTGATATGTAATCTAAAACATAACACCTAAATATGTAGAATACATACATATGGTTCACACACAAGTTATATATATATATATATATGATACTTATATATATAAACTAACATAGCCTATAAACCCATTGCAAATATCTATATTAGGTACCTATATATACAATACACAACTTATTTATATATATAGATTCACAATTAATGCATACATTACATTATACACACAAATCCCTTAGTCATATGCATCACATATAATGGAGAGGGTTAGAAAATAGAGGGTTAGTGAGTGAGGGCTGTCCATGTGTGACAGGACCCTGGTGTGTGTGTGTGTGTGTAGGGTGAATGAGAGAGTGTTCATGTGTGTGTAGAGGGCAGTGAGTGAAACAAGAGTGTATGAGTGTGATGTGTCTACATGTGTGTGTGTATTAGAAAGAAATCAGTGAAGTGAGTGAGAGGTGATTCAGTTGTGTGCAGGAATTATACAAAAACAGTGAAGAGAGAGAGGAAAGTGTGTGTGTGTGGTGTGTGAGAACAATGTGTGAAACTGAAAACAGTGCACATGATAGCAGTAGTAGAGCCCCCCCCCCAACCAAATCAGATTTTTACATTGGAGAACCCCTTTCAATCTCAGGTATTGTGAACTCAGTATTTGAGTTCATAACACTCTGAAATCAGAGTTCAAACCACTCATAATATCACATTAAAACCATTCAAACAGTCCCCAAATGAAATTTCCAAATTTTGAACCCAAATCACAATAAATCAAACCCAAAATCAACCTATCATTAGATAGTATGTAGGTGTACATATTAGAGGTTAAAAACCATGTAATTTACAGCATTAAGCTAACCAAAATAAATGGCAAAATCCACATAAAAAAAACTGGAAAATCTGTGGTTAAAAATATGTATCAGAAAAAATTGGGAAATGGAAATTAACCAACAATTTCAAACTAAAATACCAATTTATTGGTTGGTAACGTAAATACTATGTGTGAAGGTGTCTCTGGAAGTATCAAGTGTACACCACGAGGACACAGCCGTGTCCAAAATGAAATTGCCCAAAATAGTATACTGAGACACATACACAGACAGTGCATCGTGCACAGGTGCACGCGTGTCGTGCACTCGACACGACGCAAACTGGCCCACGTGCACGTGTCAGTGGGTGCGCCTAGGGTAGACCTAGGTGTGTGTCACCCTGATTCGTGTCAGTGCATGTCGTGTCTAAAAATACAGGGCCGTATCAGTGGCTAATTACACACTGTGCACAGATCAGTGAGAAATCAGTGCACGACTGATTTCTCTCCAACCCGACCATGAAACCTAGTAAAAATTAGGGAGCGTGATGACAGAAGGTGCCCCAAGGATCCTCCAAAGTTTTGTGTCAAAACTCGCCGTGTTGTGTCCTGTGGAGACCCCGAGTAGCAGGGGATCCGCCATGCCGCGCGCGAGCGTGTGCAGCACATGTGCACACATGTCCAAAACGACACGACACGTGCACGAATCCATCCCAGTAAATCACAATCGTGTAAGCGACATCAAAACACAATTTTCTATTCAGAAAATATCTCGAAAATAACACAAAAGTTCCTCTGTGGCATTTTCACAAACACATTCATAGGGACACTGATACGTGTACAAATAGGACACGAAATGGACCCAAAATCTAGGGTTTCCTATTCCTACAGTTAGGTTAGGCCTAGGGCTCCCTAGATATGCAATAAAACTAGAATTTTATGGTAAGAATAGGAAGTTACCTCTATGTATCAAAACCCTCAAAAAGCTCTAATAAGAGATGTTCTTCTTGATGGTGAAACTCCTCCAAAGTGATTTGAATCTGAGAATGAAATATAATAACAGCAAGAAAACTAAAATTAAAACCTATTGCAATTTGTTTGGATTAAAAAGGAGGTAAAATGGATTTTCTAGGGATTTTTGAAGTAGGAAAAATACCTCTTTCTAAACTTGCTCCTTCCTAAAGAGGCTAGCCCTAAATGGAGGAGAATATTTATAGGACAGGATTTCCCAAAGGGTGTAGTGGCTGGACAAATAGTGTTAGGGTTAGGGTTAGGCACTAGTTAATGGGCTTTGGGCCTATTTGGCTTAATGATTAATCACAAGTCATGGCTTATGACTTAAAAGTCTAACTCAAGTCAAATAACCATACCATAGGTCAACTCTAGTCTAACTAGGATTGTATAACCTAACCAAGTCCAAACTCAATTAGGGTTAGCTCCTAGGTTAGTCTACCATGGTCATTGCTAGTCAAAGTCAACCTAGTCAACCCTCATCCAAACAATTCCAAAATAAATTCTAAAAATTCCCATAAATTCAAATAAATTATAATAAATTCAAATAACCCCAAAAATGATAAAAATACCCTCAAACTAGAAATGTGGTAGTGACAGATTTGTCTCTGCCCAATATTTTGTATCCAATAACAAATTTAAAGTTTATTTTATGATATATTTATTTTCTTAATGATGGATAAGATTAGTTGTCATGGTTTACTGCATTTTACAGCTTACGTATATTTATTATACGACTAGCATGTCTACATACTTAGTCCTACGTATTTTGGGACTATGATGTTACATCTTACTCCGTCGAAATAGCTTCCGAGATCGATCAATTTTATTGGTAGAGGCTCTCAACTTTGTGCCCTTGATGAAGCTCGAGTTTCTGTCATACTCAGTTGAAAGAGAGTTTATCAAGCAATAAAATGTTCCAGTGGCATACAAGATATGGGTTTCCGTGGATTTCCCTGGCATAAAAAATTTAGCCCCCGTGCAAACTATGTTGTACTACTTCCATTTTGGGCACCATCAAGTAAGTTGCCTTTATATCTGATGCACGGGCTGGCATTCTTCAAAAAAATTGACTATAGCCGAATTACCGAGCAAAAAGGTTGGGAAAATATGGCCCCATATAGACATCAGCCTTGGATATGTAAACCAAGTAAGAAGGACTTATAGACTAGATTCAGCATAACGCTCTCTCTGATAAATTTGAAATAGTGTCTTTTCCTTCATCCTTCAGTTGATCATAGTCTTCGCTACCAGTAAACTTGAGGAATATTTTGACAAAGTCATATCCGCCCATATGACTTAGCATCTTTCTGCAAGATACTATCCTGGTATTATTCCACTTCTTGCCTTGATAACGACAAAGGATAGCATTTCCTTCAATGGTGTCAATTTTCATCCCTGGATCCATCAACTTCGGATAGTGGAGAATGAGCCAACACATCAAGTAGTGGTAGGGGAGTTCTACCCTTGAGAAATCTTTTTTTGGGGTATGATCTAGCACCTTCTTAATGAAGTCTTGTATCCCTCGGTGGATGCTGTAGACTATGGCGGGAAGCAAGGCCAACTTGTAACCGAAGACTAAATTTACTGCAGGAAGAATCAGGCTTCGGTTCAGTCTCTCAATGGATCATGCACCTTTCAAAGCCAAATCATCAGAAAGCCCGCTACCACTACTTTATTAGATAGTTTAATGATAGACTGGTAGAAAGAATTGTAGGCTGATGGTGCTTCACCATCGCCTTCATTATTTTTCTCATTCTGCTCCGTCAAGGGTTCACGGACAGTGAAATAAAAATTGACTGGATATATATTCTTATTATGGTACTGGAAAAGATAGCCTATCTAGCTTTTATGCGGATTTGTGTCTTCAGTGTTCCCTACCTTGGCTATCCTATGACAAGTGTAATGGTGGCATAGCAATTCTTTATACACCCCCACTATCTCTGCGTTTATCTTTCTGAAGTCATAAGCTCTTTATCTGAAGGAGTATACACCTCATATGAATCAGAGCCCCATGGCAGTTTGTAACACCCCATTCCCAAAATATACGGGACTAGGGGTGTTACATGTTTATTCTGCTGACATGGAGCACAGTTCAGATAGGAATTGCAAAAGACTTGTAGTTACAATAATTGTGTTCGAATAAGATGCACATAGGAAATAAAGAGGAAAGAATCGTAGGAGAGTCAAGGATGGATAGGACCTAGCAAACCGCAATTCCAAGGGGTAATCCCATGTTGCAAGAAGCGACGATTGGAGGAAACCCAATTTACATAAGTAAGTAAGCTGGTTGGAATCTAGATAGAAGACCTTTATGGTAGCATAAGTTAGACTAGAAAGTTTATCTAGTCTCATCCATAGAAAATCTTGATAGATAGCCTACACTTTGACGTAAGTCGATATTCATCATTTTTAGACGTATTGGTCATTTGAAGTCTGAGGCTGTTCAAGTAACCAGAAGTATAGTCCACATCGTCCTGTTCAACCAGCTGATAAAAGCAAAAGTTTTTTTTTCTTCAAAGGATGACTTGAGATCGGGATACCATCAGGAAAAGGCACAAAGAGAGGATATTCCAAGGACATCATTCGGGACCCGCTACAGCTATAGCCACGACAAATTTTGGTGATGCATTTTGACCAAAAGTGCATCTGTTAAATTTATGAGTTCGCTGAACATGGTGTTTCCTCAGTAGCTGGAACAATTATGGTAGTTTGTTTACATTTTTTTGTAGGATAGAAGCTATATTGGTAGCATATTTCATAGGAGGGTGATTATCTAATAATATATGAGTATGATAGAACATATCGACTAGAAAGACCGACTAGAACAGAGAGGCATTACACTTTTATAGGAGTTTCAGTTTGGTATGAAATCCATCTTAATTAATGGACATATATTTCTACCCCTGCCAAAACAGATAGGGTGAACTAGAGGTTTTACATATCTATAGAGATTTATTAAGAGAATAAGAATATAATTTTTCCTGATGACCAGAAATACGATATGAGAGGATATACAGTTGAACCCTAGCTATAGTTTCCTAAGCTAAAATAGGACCACCCTTGTGGTAGACTTTAGAAAGTATGACTTACAACTTTTGTTATGGTAGAATGGGTCGCTAAGACATGTACTTAAGACTGGACTTAAGTCTGGGTAGAACCATTGTCATGTGAATTTTGTTTGGGGGATATAGTAGTTCATGCTTTGTAGGACCAGGTAAATAACTAAGGTCGGTAAAATCGTTATAGATTCTTTTTCAAGGTGTAAGTCAGAACATAGTATGGTATAAGGCCTAATCCTAGCAAGCAAACCTGAAAAAATTAGACTAAACCCTATTAGCTTTTACTTAAGATAGTGTCTAGAATAGAAGTACTAGAAGAATTAATATCGAAAGATTATATCAGGCTGATAGGTGGCCTAAGAATGTTGGATAGGGTAGGCAAATTTGAGTTAGACTAGCCATGAAATAACCTCTAGAAGGCCAGGACTAGAAGGTTGACCAACAGGTTTATGAATTGACTAGCTCAGCCTCAACCTTTACCCAGCATGTAGGTAAAAAAAAGTTAGGGCATTGGTAAGAATATTATCGATTGTTAAGGGGATGTTATATGACTTATAGGAGTATATTGAAGAGCTTAGAGGACTAATGGGGATCATGGATTAACTGTGAATTTTTCTATCGATATGGTTAGTCATAGATAAAGACTCAAGAGCCAAGTTAGAAACCTTACCTCTAAATTAGTAACCCGTTGACATTATAGGTAGTGTTGGAGAAGTGGCATATCGTCCTGTATTGCCCATATCTAGAGGGAGTGGATGATATATTCAATGTCTCACGGTAGAGGAGGTATGTGACTAATCCCAGTCATATGGTTGACTATTCCGAGATTACAATGAGACCGAGTCCTTCATATGAGAAGCAGCCAGTCGGGATATTGGATACCAGTGAGAAGATACTGAGGGGACAAAATATCAGATTAGTCCGGGTAGCATGGAAGTATCAATCCCCAAGAAAATCTACTTGGGAGCATGAAGATTCTATACATGAACGTTATCCGCATTTATTCGAGGAATCCAGTAAGATTATAAAACTAAATTTAGTGCCATGACTTTATAGAGTTCTAGTTATAATCTTAATTTCGATGACGAATTTTTTTAAGGTGGGTAGAATGTAAAGCCCCATTTTCTAATTTTTTTAATTTTTATGTTTATTTTTATTTATTTTTATTTATTTTATTATTTTATTTTAGAAATTGGAACTTGCATTATATATATTAGGTTATATTTTAAATGGTTAATAGTGTTGTAACTCATATGGCCCTTCATTTCATCTCCTTGTAACATACAAAAGACCTTTGGCCTTTCGTTTCTTCATAACCCCCAACCTTTCTCCCTATATAAAGAGAGGTTGGGATAGCTTGTAATATGCACTGGTGTGGTTGATAATATACGAGAAAGCTTCGTCTCCGTGTGTTTGAGCTTTTGCCTTACGACACGTTATCAGCACTTTGCTCGTACAACGCCGGAGACCCGACGCACCGATTGTTTTCTCACCTTCTTCCATCGTATGGTAAGAAAGGTAAAAAAAATTTTGGAAAATTTTTGATAGCAGAAATATATTGTTCCTGTTGTTACAATATTACTGTTATGAACATCAAGAAAATGAGATATTTGCTCTCTTCCAATTGATTTACATTCATTAGTATGATCAAAACCTTTTTCATCTAGGTATTGCATGAATTTACTTCTATGTTTAAACCTTTTGCTTTACCTTTCAGCTGAAAAAAATTATTACTCTTGATGGCCGAGGAACATATAAAGTATTATGATACAATTAGGGGGTATTCATGTCCTGAGTTCCTTCTATGAATTTGAAATTCCTTCTCTCTTACATTATGGCATTTCCTGAGTTCTCCGTGATAGTTGGCTTGAATTTGGAGTTTTTGTTTGTGTTTTATAATAACCTTGAACAAGTTTTGTTTTTCGTTATCAGGTTAATATCTTTATAATGTACATATTGATAAAATGTGCAAGATATGTATAAAAACGATATTGAAGCATAGAATATTACCAAACTTTTGAAGAATCCAAATGCTGTTGTGCTACTTTAAATTTTTCGATTTTTGTTTCTGGGAAGAGTTAAAAGTAGTACTCTAGTTATTTTATTATTAGTAAAAAACATATTTGTTAGTTAATTTCTGAGGAAATAAATTTTTGATAGCAAATTTTCATGTTGAAAAAGAAAATTTAGATGCTAACATTTTTTTGGTAATGATGGATTTGGAGAGCCCCGGCGAGCAACTCGGTGCCATCTGCGCCCTGCCGAGCACCTCAGTAGCATTTTTTTCTTTATGTTACTCAGTGAATTATTGTAACAGATGGGTAGTAAAATTGTATTTTTTTCTTCTCTCTATTTTTTTTGGCGTCGCTTCATTAGACGTCGAAAAAATAGTTGACATTTTTTTTGGTGTCGCTTGCTTAGGCACCAATTCATTTGTGCGTTATTGCCTGTTTATGTTGTACGTTTTTTTAACGTAATAACAAAAAATCTTGAAAAATTTTCTTGGCTACATAAACAAATTCTGACACCGCCAAATTTGGGCCTTCCAAAATAATATTTTTTGGCTAATAATTTTTCAAAGGCAACGCTCATTTTGAGCACGCACTAAATTGTCACCTATTTTGCACAGTTCATAAATAGTGTGAATTTCTTAAAAAATCTTATTTATTCTTACATTTGAAAATTTGTTTACGAAGTCTCTTCGAATAGGCTCACCTATTTGGGTATGATGTCAGAAAGAACTTGGGGCTTGGTTCTTAAGAGGTCCTCGGTGACACTCATCCCTCATTTTCTCGCCTGGTCATATTCACGTAGAGCTACCGAAAGGGGTTGACCGAATTTTTTTTTGTGCTCAAATTGTATTTATAATTATGCATTTTTACAAGAAACTAATTGAACTCTCTATATCGGCCCATCGATCGATATAAGAAAAAAAAATTTAAAAAACAAAAATTATTTTTTCAAACCGTTGGTTTTATTTACGATTGTTTGTTGTTGCTTATACAAACCAAATCCATATAAACCTGTCGTTTTATATGTTGACTGATCAAGATTTTTTCTCCTGTTGTAGAAAAATGTCGATCAAGATTGATTTTCCCATCCTTGAAGCCTCTGGCAAGAACTACTTGGACTGGACGCAAGACATCCAGAACCATCTAGATGCGCAGGGCCTCTTGGACGTCATCTATAACGAGGAAGAGCGTGAAGTGGAAGTCACTCGCTCAATGAACGCCAAAGCGATGATTCTATTCCGCGGGCATTTATCTGACACCATGAAGGCGGAGTTCATTGAAATCTCCTCGCCAAAGACGCTATGAGACTCTCTGAAAGAGCGCTTCGACCACCAGAAGACCATATGGCTACCTGAAGCACGCCATGACTGGTTGAACCTGCGCTTCCAAGACTTCAAGAGCGTAACTGATTATAACAATGAAGTCTGCAGGATTCGTTCACTTCTCCAGTACTACGGTGAGAAATTAACCGACAGTGATCTATTGGAGAAAACATACACCACATTTCCTTCCACTAACAACTTGCTCCAGAAGCAATACCGTCAGTCTAAGTTCACCATGTTTCCCGAGCTCATCACCCAGCTTTTACTAGACGAGAAGAACAGTCTCATTTTAATGAGAAACAATAATTCTCGTCCTGCTGGAACAAAGACAATTCCAATGACTGATGCAAACGCTCTCCGTGGACCAAATCCACGGTGGAAACGAGACAAGGGCCAGTCGTCCCAGCCAAGGAACAGAGGCAAGTTTAAGTCTCGTCACCCAAAACAAGGTTCTAACAAGAACCAAGGACCTTTGACTCCTAGACAGTCTCATGGTAAGAACCAACGGGCTAGTCGTCCCAAAGCGAGAATGGAAGGCCAAGTGCCTACTCTCTGCTACAAATGTGGTTCTTATGGTCATATGCAACAGACTTGCAGGGCAACCCCCCAAGAAGTTGATAACTATCACAAGGGGCGCCGGGCCGAAGCAAATCTGGTCAACGAGTGCGAAAATCTAAATCTTGAGACCCCCGATTTTATAGCAGAAATGGAAGAATGAATCTCCATTTTCTCTCTATATTTTATTTAAGTCATGAAACTTTTGGTGGTTTGTATTTTCTATTTTTTCGATAAATTAAAGTTCTATTTCGAGCACTTTCCTCAAACGTGTGACAAACTTTAATTTTCTTTACTTATAGGCATGGACCACGGGGCAGTAGATTGTCTGGTTGATAGTGGAATGACTCACACTATCTTGAGAGATAAATCATACTTTATCTCCTATACGCCTAAAGTAACCTCAGTGACAACCATTTTGGGACCCTCAACCCTTGTTCAAGGATTTGGCAAAGCCCGTTTTTCGTTGTCCAATGGTACTCCCATTGAAGTATCAGAGGCCTTATATTCTCTAAGGTCTAGTCGTACCTTTCTGAGTTTTAAGGATATTCGAGAAAACGGATTTCATGTTGAAACTGCTCGAGAACATGGCTTCGAGTATCTTTTCATTACCTCCATTCAGTACGGCCAAAAGCGTATCATGGAGAAGTTGAAAAGTCTTTCAAGTGGTTTGTATCTCACTACGATACAACACATCGAGAGTAATCTCATCATTCGTCGAGCGCCAGTTGATGAGAGGCTTTTATGCTATGGCGTGACTGGCTGGGTCATTCGGGTCAAAATACGATGCTTCGTACTATGAATGCATCACATGGGCATCCTCTTGGAGGAAAGAATTTCATTATAAATCCGAAAAGCCTATGCCATGCTTGCTCGATTGGGAAGACGAATCTCAAGCCACTCCATGTGAAACCTACGAGATTAGTTTCTCAATTTCTTAAGAGAATTCATGGAGATATTTGTGGACCAATCCAACCAACATGCGGACCATTTAAATACTTCATGGTTTTGGTTGATGCATCGACTAGATGGTCACACGTAGTGTTGTTGTCCACCCGAAATGCAGCATTTCCTATACTCCTCGCCCAGATCATTAAGTTAAGGGCTCACCATCCGGATTATCCGATAAAGTCTATTAGACTTGATAATGCCGCGGAGTTTACATCGAAGACTTTCGATGACTATTGGATGACTTTGGGAATAAATCTTGAACATCTTGTTGCGTATGTTCATACCCAAAATGGCCTAGCAGAAGCTTTTATAAAGCGACTGCAAGTGATAGCGCGGACCTTGGTTTTGCGCACCAAACCTACTATTTGTATGGGGCTATGCAATTTTGCACGCTGTAAATTTGGTCCGTCTGAGGCCTATGGCCACCCAACCACTTTCCACGTACCAGCTGGTTACTGGATGTGAGTCTGACATCTCACATTTATGCATATTTGGGTGCCTAGTCAATGTTCCAATTGAGCCGATAAGGCGTTCAAAATTTGGACCTCAGAAATGACGGGGAATATATGTCGGTTATAACTCCTCGTCTATCATTCGCTATTTAGAGCCCTTGATAGGCGATCTCTTTACCGCTAGACACGCGGATTGTGACTTTGATGACGCAATCTTCCCGTCGTTAGGGGGAGAATTGCACGCTAACGTTGATGAGGAACGACGTGAATTAGCGTGGCATGTGCCCGCTGTTGCTCATCATGATCCCCCTTCTGCACATAGTGATAAGGAAGTGCAAAGGATTCTAGGTCTGTAAGATATTGCAAATCAAATGCCAGACGTATTTAGCGACCTAGCAAAAGTCACGAGATCAATTATACCTGCTGCAAATGTGCCTGCAAGGACAGACGTCCCTGAGAGACGCCATGTTCCTGTGAAACATGTTGCTCCGGTCGAACCTGCCGAGCAAAGGATGCTGCCATCGGCCGTCCAGTCCGTCGCTATTCCCAAGAAGAAGGGAAGACCGGTTGGTTCCAAAGATGTTCTGCCCCGGAAGCGGAGAAATCTTGTTAAAAGCGTTTTGCCACATGAGATCATTAAGGATCACGGTGATATATTAGAAGAGCATGTTCCAGATGAAACACCTATTCCTAATCATGCCGATAACCTCGAAATATCCGTCGAGTATGCTAGCTTAGACGATATTTTGAAGTAAAATGAAACTGTCATCGATGATGTGTTCATATACTTAGTGGCCACTGACATTATGAACAATGATGACATGGAACCTCGTAGTGTTGCCGAGTGTCAACGACGAACGGACTGGTCACAATGGAAACAAGCAATCCAGGCTGAACTAGACTCCTTAGCGAAAAGAAACGTGTTTGGACCTGTTGCTCCAACACCACCTAATGTTAAACCAGTTGGTCACAAATAGGTTTTCCTAAGGAAGCGTAATGAGATAAATGAGATTGTGCGATACAAGGCTCGCCTTGTGGTGCAAGGCTTCTCACAACGCCCTGGAATTGATTACGAGGAGACGTATTCTCCCGTAATGGACGTTATAACGTTCCGCTACTTAATCAGTTTAGTAGTTTTCGAAAAACTGAATATGCAGCTCATGGATGTGGTCACAGCCTATCTCTACGGGGATCTGGACACAGAGATATACATGAGAGTCCCTGAAGGACTAAAGATGCCTGAATCAAGTAGTTCCCGACCACGGAACGCGTTCTCGATTAGACTGAGGCGTTCGCTATATGGATTGAAACAATCCGGACGAATGTGGTATAACCGCCTAAGCGAATACTTGATCGATTTGGGATACATTAATAACGAACTTTTCCCATGCGTGTTCATAAAGAAATCTACTTCAGGATACGCAATCATCGCGGTCTATGTAGATGACATGAATCTCATAGGAACCAAAAAAGACTTGTCAGAAACTGCTGATATCCTAAAGAGGGAATTCGAGATGAAGGATCTTGGAAAGACACGGTTTTGCCTCGGCCTGCAGATCGAGCACCGTAAAGATAGAATTCTTGTCCATCAAGCGAACTACACCCAAAAGGTGTTGAGACGCTTTAGTCATTTTGACGTTAAGCCGTCCGCTACTCCCATGATCGTCAGCTCTCTAGACATTACTAAGGACCCATTTCGTCCAAAGGAGGACGACGAAGAGATATTGAGTCCTGAGTGCTCTTATCTGGGTACAATAGGCACTTTATTGTACTTGGCCCAATGTACTAGACCGGATATCTCGTTTGTTGTGAATTGTCTAGCTCGACACAGCATCGCGCCAACACGCTGCCATTGGAATGGCATAAAAGACATTTTCTGCTACCTTAAGGGTACTACGGACTTGGGCTTATTCTATCCCTACGCGGTTTTGAGTGAGTCCAACGCTCTTGGCACTCGAAGCAACGCGACCCTTGTTGGCTACGTCGATGCGGGATACTTATCTGATCCGCACAAGGGGCGTTCCCAATCTGGTTATGTCTTTACCATTAGGAACACGGCGATTTCTTGGAGGTCTCGTAAACAGACCTTAGTGGCTACTTCAACGAACCACTCTGAGCTACTTGCGCTCTATGAGGCGACTAGAGAGTATGTATGGCTTCGAGCTGTTATTGGCCATATTCGAAGTACATGTGATCTTCCATATGACCCAGATGAACCTGTTGTCGTCTATAAGGACAATATCGCTATTATTGATCAAGCGAAACATGGTTACATCAAAGGGGATGCTACCAAGCACATATCGCCCAAGTTGTTCTTTACACATGAACAACAAGCGCTTCAGAAGATTGAAGTGCAACACATTGGATCGGAGAATAACCGTGCAGACTTGTTCACTATCACTGCCAAAACACTCGTTCTAGAAACATGTCAGAGCGATTGGACTTAGGAAGCTTTCAGAGCTAGCCTAAGTGAAACATGTTTCCTGTACCCTGTTGTGTGCATGTGAGGGGGAGCGCCCCAACGAGCGCCTCCAAATGCCCTGTTGTGCGTATATCCCGCACCATGTCGAGTGCGAGTGAAAAGGAAAGCATACTGATGTATGCTTGTGTACTCTTTTTCCCTTCGACCAAAGTTTTTCCTACTGGATTTTCTTTGGCAAGGTTTTTAACGAGACACAGTTCAAATCTCTTATTCACTAAGGACTATTGTAATCAGGGGGAGTATCCAGTGTATACTTCTAAACCATCGTGTACTCTTTTGTCCTTCGATCATCGGTTTTTCTACTACAACAAATAGGACTTACAATAGCAGTTTTTCTATAGCGTTCAAGTGTCCCCGCTATAGAATGTTATCAACAATAGCATTCTTTCAGTAGTACTATAAAAATATCTATGTATAGCATTTTCTGAATGCTGTAGAATCTATAACATACATCTCACGACAAGAAAATAACCTAGGTTGTTCGGATTAGAAAAGTATTCATAATATAATTTAATAAAATAATTCCAAAATTTTCTTTCCCCTATGGATCAGCTCGCTTTTTTTTTCATTCATGAAATCTTCCCCCTTTTTTCCTTGTCCAAAAGCTAATATTATTCCCATTTCCCTCCCCTCTCTTTCTCTCTCACGATTCAACTCCCTCCTCTCTCTAGCTCTCACACACAGACCCCATCATCTCTTTCTTTCACAAGCAAACCCTATTTTTTTCTAATGGGGAAGCTCCTCCACGACGCATCTATTTTCTCTAAGACGCTCAAGCGGGGCCCCCGCTCCTCTCGTCGACGGATACGGTCACCCCACCGGTGGCTCCCTCTCAATGACTGGACTCGAGGACCCTAATTTCATTTTGCCGCTTCTGCCAATTTTTGGCGTTGCTCTAGATCCCGATAAAGAAGGTTTTCCCCCTCCCCTTATCTCTCCTCTCTCTCTCTCTCTCTCTCTTTCAATCCTCTTTCTCTCTTTCTATTTGGGGCCGGCCTCAAAGGGAGATTATGAAGAGGTCAGCCACCTGCTGGTAAGCACATCGTCGGGTTCGGGGACATCGTGGGGGAACAAGCTGCTCAGGAAAAGGATGGGGCTCAGGTGAAGGGCATCCTCAACACCGTCGCAGCCATCAGTTAGATCTTTTTTTTGAGACTGTGTTTCCCTTTCTTTCCTGTTGTCATCGTGGCGATTGAATTCATTCTACAATCCTTTGCTCGGGTTTGGTCGATAGGTATTCGATAGAAGTCCGTTGAGGAAGTCGTCTTTCCAATTACACCAACAGTTTTGCAAAGGTTTTTGCGTCCAATTACACCAACAGTTTTGCAATCAATGTGCAAAGGCTTCAATGTGTAGTCTCCTTGAGTGAAAGTTTTTTGGTATTGGGATTTCTCGTAGCCTCCATTTTTGGCGAATTGTAGCGGACTGGAGCGCATTGTGTGGAAAACAGCGTAGAGGTTTGCATATTTCTATCTTTTCCTTATACCATATAATTATGTCCCCTTGTCATATGTGTTTGTACAAATACTCTTCTTGTTGTACCGATATATTGTGAAGAGCAACACTTCAATAAGCATGTTTTGTCTGCAGAATTATATGTAGGTGCCTTTACAATGCTAGATGTATAGTGCTATTGTTCTTTGGGAGTCAACATACCTGAAATTTTATAAAATCTATCATTCCCAACTGTTGTAAACTACTCTTGTTCTTTGGGATCTATGTACATGAATTTTCTGAAATATATCGATCAAATTAACTACTGGAAAAAAAAATCGATACGCTAAAAAATGGTGGCGTGCCAGTGCCACCGTTGCGTCCGGGGTGTGTCGTGTCCGTTGCATCATGAAAAAAAATAGCTTCGAGCCTAATTTTCAACTGGATGAAGTTTGATAATTGTTTGATCATTTAAAAGAAATCTGTGTCATAGGACGATAAAGTGTACTTTGGATTCGGTTCAGTCTTTCCCTCATGTATCCTTGTGTTCTGTAGGATATTGCTCTGGAGGCTGTGCTGCTATTATTGATTCTGGAACTTCTTTGATTGCTGCACCAACAGTATGTGCCCTATTATTTTCATCTTTTCATATTTTTCAGTTATTAATCTATTGTCGTCAGTGATATATCATTCTAGTCAAAAGATTTATTACTTTACCTAGTGTCATTTCTCCCTTGCTTCTTCTCTCATATAGGTAATCTTGCTCATACTACTTTCTTTCACATTTCATAAATTTCTCATTTTCGTCCAGGTTGGAAATATGATCCTCATTGGACAGTCGTCCTTTATTTCTGGTTTTGTTTTAGTACTTTTTAGGCTTCTAGATCAAAACTAAAACTCAAATCACTTTCTTTTTGCCTATACCCATGTCTCTCATGTTATGTTCTGTTCTTCTGGTCTTTTGGTGAACACCTACAAAAATTAGTCTACATAGATTCTGAATTGGCTTTATAATTGTTTGATTGTAAACATACTAAAAGAGCTTACATATTTACTCAACAAGTGTTTGATTGTTACGAGAAGAAAGAAAATAAAGGATGGGTTACACAAACTCTGCTCACATGGCTTTATAATTGTACATACTACCCCGCAGGTTTTTTATATCTTCCAGAGACTCCTTCAGTAAGTGATCCACATAAAGGCTGATCCCAGTTCCACTACAAACATCTATATCAGGTTAATCATGAAAGGATCTCTTGTGAACTACTAACAAATGATTCAGATACATTGTGTCATAATATTTGGTAAATGATGACGTAGGAAGCACAGAAATCACTGAAAACTGGTGCCTTGTCCGTGTCACATTGTGTCAGGCACATATAGCCTATAGGAGAGCACACTCCAAGATGTACTCGGCCACACCAAAATTGGTGCCCTGTGTGTGTCGTGGTGTCCGAAATGTGTTGTCTTCATGATTATTCGTTCTTGCATTGACCCTTGACATGGGTGTCAAGTGTCCAGATGTGAAGTGTCCGAGAATAAAACTTTCCTAATAAATGACAAACATGTCTGCCTGAGATTATATGGATGTTACTATGTCAGCGTACACTAGAAATGTGGAATTATTGTTCTTTCAACAATTCAACAACTTGAACTGCCCATTGTGCCCGAGAAGTGTCATGAAGTGCCCATGTGGCTGACATGCTTAGACATGGGATTTGAAGTGTCTGTGCAATATTGCTTCTCATATTACAAGTTATATTATATTCTTTGTTGGTGATGAATGATAGTACATTACAGAGGACAAATATGTTGCAGTACCTCAAAGGCCCAAAGGGCAGCCATGAACCTCGGTAGTCTGTTTAACATCAAACAACAAAGGATTAGCAACTTTAAATTTAAACAGAGAACTAGTGAACATTATACATTGTAGAAGAATTACTACAAAAAAATTCAAATGAAGCTAAAGGGTTATAGTTATGAAATAAAGGATCCAGGGGACAATTTTGACAAGCTAGCAAAGAACCAGATTGAGAAAAGCTAAAATCAGACCATACAGTCCTAAGACACTTGCTGTTTTCTTCCAACAATCTAACACGACCCCTTTTTTCCTTTTCTAAACAACCCTGAATTTTATTAGACATCGGATGCAAGAAGAATACCCAACTCCTAATTTCAACAAAATTCCAGGCATAGTTTAGAAGGGTACGGTTTAACCTGTATCTTACTATATTTTATAAAAATGAGGCAAGAACAATGCCTAGATCCTTAGTTTTAACAAAATTCTAGGCACCGTTCAAACTAAGATTGTTAAAGGTTATAAATAATAGTTACCTCAGCATATAATATAACCAGAAGACAACCAGCAATAATCCCACGTAGCATGAATATGTTGTTCTCTGAGCATTCAGAACCTCTTCAAATAAGTTGGCAAATCTTGGTTATAATAAGTTGATTGTATACAGAGGATATGTAGCCAGGATCTTGGTTGGCTAACACAATTCATGTAGATCTTAACATTGATGCATATCATGTTGTACTTATCTAATCTTCATGTGGCACATAAGTATTGCTCCCAACTTTGATGGTTGGTTGTATTATAGTCTATATTGGGGCTTTACAAGCTTTCTTTCCAGGTGCACTTACTTGATGGTCGGGCAAGTGCAAGTTCCAGTCTTGATTCAGCCAGGCAGAATTTGGCAGCTACTTTTGTTAATGCATTTGTGAACGCAGGATTTGGCCAGGTAGGCTCGAGTAAAATCATATTTAACCAAATAATTTGAAGGTTGTATGCTAAAGCAACAACTTGCGATCATGCTGTTTTTATTGTGCAGGATAAGTTGATGACTGTTCCATCAGAATCTTCAAGTGGATCTTCAGGGAGTTGGTTGTTCAAAAATAAGGAACATGGGAAGACCAGTGCAGCAGCTAGTCTGGTATAAATGTACTTTTTTATGTTTGATCTGGTACTAATTATCTCAGTGAACATTAGGAGCTGATATTTTGTTGATGATAATAGGGGATGATTCTGTTGTGGGATGTAGACTCTGGGCTTGCTCAAATTGATAAATATTTGCACAGTAATGATAACCATGTTGCTGCGGGAGCCTTGTTAGGTGTTGGGATTGTCAACTGTGGTATCAAGAATGACTGTGACCCTGTGAGTTATCTTTTGTGTTCTACTTACAGTAGTGACATGTCAAAATAAGCTAAACCTCTTGAGTTTTTACAACCTGTTCAACTTCCTTTAGGCATTAGCACTATTGGTCGAGTTCGTTCATAAAGAAGACACTGTATCACGAATTGGAGCTATACTGGGCCTTGGCATTGTATATGCTGGTTTACAGAAAGATGAGGTGAAACCCGTCTGCCCCTTCTTAGCTATCATTTTCTTTATATGTCTTAATGTACACTGACTATGCCTCTGATACCAGATTAGAATCCGTCTTACGGAGATCTTGGGAGATCCAAAAACGCCTTTTGAAGTTCTCGTGTTTTCTGCCATCACGCTTGGTTTAGTCCATGTAGGTTCCTGTAACGAAGAGATTGCTCATCCTATTATTTTGGCCATAATGGAATGTAGTGAGACTGAACTGGGTGATCCCCTTACTCGCTTGCTCCCTGTAGCTCTTGGCCTTTTGTACCTCGGAAAGTAGGTGATATTTATATGTTTGACTCACATTTGGCTCTATTGATCTATCTGCTGGTTTTATCTGGTATTGGATTAGACTTTTTGTTATTTATGCAAGATGTCCTTCACCCATCCTGCTTTAGCACGTGCTATGCAAGATGGCCTATAATAAAGACTTTCTTGTTTTGTAGTTTGCTGATTTTATTTTAAGCCTAGAACTAGAACTATAGGCCTCAGGAGAATGTAATGGAAGATGGATTCATGTTTACCAAGGCTTTCTTCCTGTTCTATTATAGAAGATGGGTTCATGTTTACCAAGACTTATTGTCGTAGTTTGCTGATATTCATTTTAAGCCTAGAATTATAGACCTAGCCAGAAGGGAATGGAAGTAAGGATTCATTTTTACGAAGTTTGATTTGTGGAGCTATGAGTACTGAAGTTGGCAACATTACAATTAGTTTTTCTGTATTTGGCCATACTAATTTCTTTTGAGAAGGAAGTAACTGTGTTTTTTTTTAAATTTTTGGCATTTGACAGGAAAGTGTTGATGCTACTTCAGAGGTTTCCAAAACCTTTAATGAAAAAAATCAGGAAATACTGTGACGTTACACTCTTGTCCATGGCATATGCCGGTACTGGAAATGTGCTAAAGGTATACTCTTAATGTTAAATTAGTACTCTATTCTTGAAGCTAAATTAGCTCTTAGAAAAGTTTCAGTTGAGAGATTAACGTCCCTTCCTTGCAGGTTCAAAAACTTCTAGGATATTGTGCTGCACATCTTGAAAAGGGAGAGACCCATCAAAGGCCCTGCTGTCCTTGGAATTGCTCTAGAGGGAACTCACTTAAGAGAGTTGAAGCAAGTACTGATTGCCGTGTTTTGATAAGAGGTCGTGGAAGCATCAAGGATCCAATACGGGTGAGTTATAATCTGATTGTTGGTTATTGCTATCTTATTTTTTATCTAAGTACTCTATTATAAAAACTGCTAGGTATCTGCTAGATATCTCTTAGTTTATTTTATGGTGTCAAATATTTCTACCTCATTTTTTTATATCATAATGTGTTTTCTTCTCAATTTTATGTAGGTTGGCGTATATGTTTTTGATGGTTGTGGATAGCTGCTAGAAGGAAAGAGGCGATCGAGCTGTTTCTTGGCCTACAGATATTTGTAAATGGAATGGTTTATTTTGGACTACAGATACTTTATAAATGGAATGGTTTATTTTGGCGTACAACTACTTTTTTTACATCTTGAATGTTTTAATGACTACTACTTTTTGTATATCTTGAATGTTCTAATGAAACATTTCATATTTTGGCAAATCTTTCCTATATCTTGATTGATCGAAATGCAAGTTGCGATTGAAATTGTTTGCGATTATGGTTATTTATATGTGATACAAAACAGGTTATAAAATATGAAATTCTATAGCAGATATGAAATAATATGAAATTCTATAGCAGGTTTATAGCACTCAAAACATCTAAATTGCTGCTACCACGATAGCATATGATGAACGCTATAATAAATCAAACCATCTATAGCGTTCATGACAATCAAACCATCAAACCCTATAAATCATCCACAGCAATCACAAACGCTATAAATAATCCACAGCATTCATAAACGCTATAAGTAATCCACAGCACTCACGAACGCTATAAATCATCTACAGCGTTCTAGAATGCTATAAAGTATTTATAGCATTCATAAACGCTATAAACCATCAACAGCATACACGAACGCTATAAACATTCTACAGCATTCATGAACGCTATAATGTTATAGCGTTCACATGTCTGGACATACTATAGCGTGGGCGATTATAGCAGACAGAATATGCTATAGAAGGCTTTCTATAGCATTCTGCGCATGCTATTGTAGGCCATATTTGTTGTAGTGTTCCTACTGGGTTTTTCCTGACAAGGTTTTGACGAGGCACCTTTGCAATGGTTAGTTTACCCCCATCACACTGACCTGTGTGTACTCGTTTGTCCTTCGACCAAAGTTTTTTTTCCACTGGGTTTTCTTTGGCAAGGTTTTGACGAGGCACAAGTAGATGGTCAAACTTGAAGATGCAAGCTACAGACAGACGAAGAAACTCAGAGATGTTTACAAGCAGAATTTCTGGAGAGCCAAGGGGGAGTGTTGTAACTCATATGGCCCTTAATTTCATCTCCTTGAAACATACAAAAGACCTTTGGCCTTTCGTTTCTTCATAACCTCCAACCTCTCTCCCTATATAAAGAGAGGTTGGGATAGCTTGTAATATGCACTGTTGTGGTTGATAATATACGAGAAAGCTTCGTCTCCGTGTGTTTGAGCTTTTGCCTTACGACAAATAGTTAGTTGTTTAATTAAATAACCCAACACTTGCTTAGCATAACAAATAAATCTCCATGCTATCTTGAGCATATAATTTCATTCCATGCTATCATGAGCCTAAGGAATGCATTCTTGCTAAAGTGAGCCTATGGTTCTTAGCTTTGCTAACATGAGCTCAATTTTTGTGTGAGCTAAATGGTGGAAGCACACAAGAAAACGTGGGTGTTGTTGTAAAATTGTTTGTGCATATTTTGTGCATGCTTCATGCATTAACACACCCAAAGCCGACCTAACGTTACCCACCCAGACCCACATTCATTTCTATTAATTCCTCCACTATATGCCCAATTAATTCCATTAAATTTTTCAAATCTAAACTGCTCACCCTTTCCCTTCTGTCCATGTAAGTAAACCACAATTAAAAACATAAACCTAACAGCCGCCTATCCATCTTCCCTCCTTCTATATATATTTCTCATCCTTTTCTCTCATCTCCCATGTAACCTAGCCGCTTCTTCCTCTTCCCCATCTTTCGAGAGGCTCATATAAGACCGGCAAGCCGATCATCAGACCGAGATTTTCACATTCCCGACAATCTACACCAGTGCGTTATCTCTAGGTCGATACCCTTTTTCCTGTCATGATTCTTCCTTCTTGTCATGTTTATATTGCATAGATTTACTGGTAGTGTTAAGGTTTTTTGTGTGTGGATAGGAGTCTTGTGGATTGTTGTTCTAGTGTACAACATGAAGATTTAGCAAAGTATCAAGACTTGGATTATAATATATCATTTTCTTGATGTCATTTACTGCACAAAACGGATGCTAGTTTAAGGAAGGAAGACAAGTGTGTTAGTGTCTTAAAATATCAATAGGGAAATGTGTGATGCTACTGTCGATTGATTTAGAATTATAAGAGTAGATTATATATCTTAAGAGTATAGCAAACAAATGTGTTGTGGGGTTCCATTTGGAAGAAAATGAGATTAATGGAGTATAAAATATATTTGCATGAGAAACGGTTGTGTGTAGGCTTCGTTAATTAGATTGTGCATGAGGGAAATTTGTGATGTGAGCAAAGGATTGATGGTTTGGAATCTAAGGAAGTATTTTTATTCGTAGTAGACATGTGAGCAAAGGCTTTTTTTTTTATGCAAATAAAAGTAACTAGATGATAATATGTGGGGAGTGTTACATGATTGTATAATCAGAAGAATGGAACTGCGAGTTGGGTGTGATTTATGATGGTAAATTTACTTGGTTCAGTGTGGGGGATAAATGTTGTAAAAATTAGGAATATAAGAATAGGGTTGGATTCCTCAAAATATATAAATATATTGATAGATTTTTGTTTGTTATTACTAAGTACCATCATAAGTTATCTAGGCATATATTTAATTAATTAAATCTTAAATTATTTTTTTCTAGATTTTTTAGCTCTCTGGACTTGAACATTGGACCAGCTTTACCCTTTCTGCATACGGAACCAGGCAAGTGTACCTTGCCATTGTAAGTTCTTGTTGTACTTTATTTTAGTTACTTTTAATATTGCTTCATATTTAGCTTACTTTATAGTTACTATTTATGTAGGATCTTGTTGGTACTTTACGTCTGAGCATATTCGGGTGTCAATGTTCGTACGTGGATATGGGTATTGACCTTAGACATAGCGTTGCATTGATTATCGTGTTACTTGAGACACGATGGACCTAGGACACTGACACAATCATGAGACAGAGTCCTAAACATGACAGATTCATGGTTTTGACTATGTGATTGGTTACAGGATTACTTATTTGACATTGTTAGTGTTACCTGACATGATAGAATAGAACATGGGGTAGGAAGAACAGAGAATAATTCATCAAGCTATTTTATAGATACCTGTTAGTCATCGTCCCTATAGCCGGGACATGCACTACCAAAATACACTCATTTAGCGACGGCGTTTTAGCGACGGACTTTTTCCGTCGGTATTAGCGACGGTTTCGTAGCCGCTCAGCGACTGATTTTCGACTACAAGCCTTTGCCATTTTTATTTTAATTTTAGGGGAAGGAAAGGTCGCACTTCCGTCGCTAAACTGTCGGTGTTATAGCGACGGATTTATCTTCGTCGCTACACAGTCGATTATTTGGCGAGAATTGTGTAGGAAATTGGCGGGACATTTTTGCGACGACTTAGCGACGGAACATCAGTCGGCACTTATCAAAAAAGTCGACTGATGGGCGACGGCTTATTGCCAGTCGCTCGTCAGTCGCTATATGAACGTTCCAGACTTTAAATGGAACGGCGGGGGGAACTTTTCGCATTCCCCCCAAATTCACTCTCTCTCCTCTCTCTCTCTCTCTCTCTCTCTCTCTCTCTCTCCGGTGTCGGCCTCGGTGATCGGCGTCGGTGTCGTCGTCGGCGTCGACGTCCTCTCCTCTCTCTCTCCCGAAGGTAACCCCCTCTCTCTCTCTCTCTCTCTCTCTCTCTCTCTCTCTCTCTCTCTCTCTCTCTCTCTCTCGCGGTGTCGTATAGGGGCTGGGCGGCGCGCTTGGGGCTGGGCCGTCGGGGCTTGGGCGGCGGGCTTGGGGCTGGGGCGTCGGGGGCTGGGCGGCTGGCTTGGGTCGGGGTCTGGGCGGTGGGCTTGGGACGGGGGCATCGAGGTCTGGGAGGCGGGCTTGGGGTTGGGGCGTCGGGGGCTGGGCGGGGGCGTCGGGGTCTGGGAGGCGGGCTTGGGGTTGGGGCGTCGGGGGCTGGGCGGCTGGCTTGGGTCGGGGTCTGGACGGTGGGCTTGGGGCAGGGGGCGCCGGGGTCTGGGAGGCGGGCTTGGGGTTGGGGCGTCGGGGGCTGGGCGGCTTGCTTGGGTCGGGGTCTGGGCAGTGGGCTTGGGGCGGGGGCGTCGGGGTCTGGGCGGTGGGCTTGGGGCGGCGGCGTCGGGGGCTGGGCGGCTGGCTTGGGTCGGGGGCTGGGCGGTGGGCTTGGGACGGCGACGTCGGGGGCTGGGCGGCTGGCTTGGGGCGGGGGCGTCGGGGGCTGGGCGGCTGGCTTGGGTCGGGGGCTGGGCGGTGGGCTTGGGGGGCGGCGTCAGGCGCTGGGCGGCTGGCTTGGGGCGGGTGCGTCAGGGCTATTTGCAACCGACGCACACCCATAAGCACTCTTCATATATATATGCAACCGAACTACTGGGCGGCGGGCTTTGGTCGGGGGCGGCGGGTGGCTTTGCTTCTCAAATTCATCTGAGTTTATATATTGGCTAAATAATGTGTTATCCATATTGGGTGTTCCATTAGTTTGGTGGTGTTTGAATTAGTAAATGTGAATATATATGGGGTTTGGATTCATGGTGTATATGTTCATTGTCTCAAGGACAGTGCGAGTTCTATCAGTTGTGTGCTTCTGTATAGATGTATATATCTATACATCTAGCTGTGATATACATATGCGTATGTGACAATCTCAGTTAGCGACGGACTAGTTACCGGTTAGCGACGGATATTTCCAGCTCCATTAATTGCATTAATCTACGGTACGACATGGTGACGGATATTCCCTGCAGCCATTCGACTGGCGAGGCAGAAACTATGTTGCCGTAGATAAAGTTGCCTGTCCTCCGACCCTCATCCCTCGGCAATGATGATACGACAACCTATCACTATATCTTATATAGTAGTAGATGATGTCTTAGTATTACATTAGTGAGTTCATCTTGATTCTGTTACGTACGTCCTTCAGATACTAGATACGATAAAGTTAACATATACTACACGATATGTATACAGAATATAGATGATTCACACTAATGTATGCTAGAATAAATCTTGGGTTGTGTTCTGAGCCATCCGTTCTCACACTTAAAACACATAGGAATTAGTAGTGTGAGAGCGCCGGAGAGAGTGAGAGCGCCGGAGGGGGGGAGGAGAGAGAGATAGTAAAATGGTACGACATGGTGAAGTATAGTACTGTATTTTGGCTCCAGTTCCAGCTCCATTTGAACTACGGTACGACATGGTGATCCGGACATAGTACCTGCAGCCATTCGACTGGCGAGGTAGAAACTATGTAGCCGTAGATAAAGTTGACTGTCTTCCGACCCTCGTCCCTCGGCAATGATGATACGACAACCTATCACTATATCTTATATAGTAGTAGATGATGTCTTAGTATTACATTATATGAGTTCATCTTGATTCTGTTACGTTCTTCAGATACTAGATACGATAAGAACATATACTACACCATATGTACAGAACATAGATGATTCACACTAATGTATGCTTGAATGAATCTTGGGTTGTCTTCTGAGCCATCCGTTCTCACACTTGACAAAAAATTGAATTTTTTATACTTTATCAGCTTTCGAAAATGTACTCAAATTACATGATGGTTTCTTTAGTTAGCTTGCTTATGTTACAATTATATTATTTGTGACTATCGATCTTACCAGATGGCACCCATGACCCGAGGAACGGCACGTCGTTTGAGGAAAACAGTGAATGCTAAGGTGGCTCCTCCTACAGTTAAGGAGGAAGTGGCACCGGTTGCTAGTGAGACCGGGAGTTCTATTCATCCAGCACCGGTAGCTAGTGAGACCGAGAGGACTCTTCATGCAATCCTTGCAATGGACGACAGCTCTCCTCGTGCCAAAAATCTCGCTTTTTCGAGGTGGTTGCGTGAACGTATCACTAAGCGTTTGCGTGAGCAGCGTGGTTCTCATTAGCTATTAGTACTTATTTGTATTGGACTATTTGTATTGGGTTGTTTTTGTATTAGACTATTTGTATTGGACTACATATTGAGTTGTTTTTGTATTAGACTATTTGTACTGTCCTCCGACCCTCATCCCTCGGCAATGATGATACGACAACCAACAAGAGAGAATACTAGATCCATCTCAGTATGACATATACTCTGAGAGATCACAATTACAAGAATGATATCAGTAGTGGGATTGAGTGCTGGAGGAGATATTATCAGAGTATACGTCCTACTCAGATGGGTCTCCCACCGTTACTAATTTTTTCTGACAGCATGGTGGATGTGCTCCGTCAACAGAATCTTGCTCCGAGCCAAAATTTTGCCCCGGAGCTCAAGTAGACATCCTTCGTGTAGAGCTCGAGTGAGAGGTTCCTGACAGCATGGTGGTCTCATTTGTCAAAGTATTCGTGCTCATCCCACATTGGTTGTGGGATGACCACGGATACTTTGACAAAGGAGACCACCATGCTGTCAGGAACCTCTCACTCGAGCTCTACACGAAGGATGTCCACTTGAGCTCCGGGGCAAAGTTTTGGCTCGGAGCCAGATTCTGTTGACGGAGCACATCCACCATGCTGTCAGAAAAAAATATTAACGGTGAGAGACTCATCTGTGTAGGACGTATACTTTGATAATATCCCCTCCAGCACTCAATCCCACTACTGATATCAATCTTGTAAAGGTGATCTCTCAGAGTATACGTCCTACTCAGATGGATCTCTCAGAGTATCCTCTCCGGTTGGTTGTGTTCTGAGCCATCCGTCTCAGGGATTTGATTCTGTATTTTGGTTTCTGTATTTTGGCTCCAGCTCCATTTGTATTTGATCTACGGTACGACATGGTGATCAGGACATAGTCCCTGCAGCCATTCGACTGGCGAGGCAGAAACTATGTAGCCGTAGATAAAGTTGACTATCTTCCGACCCTCATCCCTCCGCAATGATGATACGACAACCTATCACTATATCTTATATAGTAGTAGATGATGTCTTAGTATTACATTAGTGAGTTCATCTTGATTCTGTTACGTTCTTCAGATACTAGATACGATAAGAACATATACTACACCATATGTACAGAACATAGATGATTCACACTAATGTATGCTTGAATGAATCTTGGATTGTCTTCTGAGCCATCCGTTCTCACACTTGAAGATAAATCGAATTATAACAACAGATATTAGGTTACTCTTCAGGATAATTGATGTCTATTTTATATTAATTTGGTTTGGTCTATATGATTCTTGGATAATTGGTGTGCATTAAATTTGTATGTGCATATTTGGTCTATGTGATTCTTGGATAATTGGTGTGCATTATATATTGGTTTGGTTTATGCATATTTTTGTGAACATGGAAAGTGCTCCATTGCATTAGTCTACGGTACGACATGGTGATCAGGACATAGTCCCTGCAGCCATTCGACTAGCGAGGCAGAAACTATGTAGCCGTAGATAAAGTTGCCTGTCCTCCGACCCTCATCCCTCGGTAATGATAATACGACAACCTATCACTATATCTTATATAGTAGTAGATGATGTCTTAGTATTACATTAGTGAGTTCATCTTGATTCTGTTACGTTCTTCAGATACTAGATACGATAAGAACATATACTACACCATATGTACAGAACATAGATGATTCACACTAATGTATGCTTGAATGAATCTTGGGTTGTCTTCTGAGCCATCTGTTCTCACACTTGAAGATAAATCGAATTATAACGACAGATATTAGGTTACTCTTCAGGATAATTGATGTCTATTTTATATTAATTTGGTTTGGTCTATATGATTCTTGGATAATTGGCGTGTATTAAATTCGTATGTGCATATTTGGTCTATGTGATTCTTGGATAATTGGTGTGCATTATATATTGGTTTGGTTTATGCATATTTTTATGAACAGGGAAAGTGCTCCATTGTATTAGTCTACGGTACGACATGGTGATCAGGACATAGTCCATGCAGCCATTCGACTGGCGAGACAGAAACTATGTAGCCGTAGATAAAGTTGTCTGTCCTCCGACCCTCATCCCTCGGCAATGATGATACGACAACCTATCACTATATCTTATATAGTAGTAGATGATGTCTTAGTATTACATTTGTGAGTTCATCTTGATTCTGTTACGTCCTTCAGATACTATATACGATAAGAACATAGATGATTCACACTAATGTATGCTAGAATGAATCTTGGCTTGTCTTCTGAGCCATCCGTTCTGATCAAGCATCTTCCTTCTCCTCTCCTCCACCATGGCTCTGAACTAATCTGCTCCTCCCTTCTTCCCTTCTTTTTATTTGACTCTCTCAGCCACAATGACATCCAGCTCAAGTGTAGAGTCGGGGGAGAAGAAGTGGGCAGGAAGAGGAGGGGAAAGCAGTACAGCCGGCAGCATGACCCATGAGGAAGTACGGAGGTTTTCTTCAACAGCCGTAGGAGAACTATAAGGATATATATTTTCACAACATGTCATCTTGTCAAAGACCCTTCATGTGAATATCATGTTACCGCGGTGTCGGAAGACTAACATGTCATAAGTTTTCTAAGTCGTGTGTTTTGACATAATCTTCCCAACTCTTTCCTCCTATGTAGTAATCTTGCATTATTACATAGCAGGAAAGAGTTTGGAGGATTATGTCAAAACACACGGCTTAGAAAATAGACAACGCAGACTCCATGGAATAGAATGGCCTTACATGCAAATCGTCTGTGATTATGTATCTTTTTCCTCCTTTCACAAACATGCCATCCTTGTTGCCTCCATGCAACCCCCTCCCACGCAATATCCTCATCCATTGCCTTACCACAGGGACATCGAGCGCCAATAACCGAACTATACAGACGGTGAGTCTTGGTGTAGCACTCAAATGTGGGGTATCCGTAAATTCGTCGAGGTTTTAAATCATCGACATTGAGTTTTAAACCCTCACGTAGCCTTTCTGCTTCACTTCTAGGGTCGAGCAGCATCTTCTTGCAAGCTTCGGTCTCCAGATACTTAGTGTCAAGATTCTGGACGCTTTCGTAGAGCATGTCAACGCATCATAACGTCAATTTCCTGCCGAGTAAATTGACGCTAGGATGCGTTGACATGCTCTACGAAAGCGTCCAGAATCTTGACACTAAGTATCTGGAGACCGAAGCTTGCAAGAAGATGCTGCTCGACCCTAGAAGTGAAGCAGAAAGGCTACGTGAGGGTTTAAAACTCAATGTCGATGATTTAAAATCTCGGCGAATTTACGGGTGCCACACATTTGAGTGCTACACCAAGACTCACCGTGATGAGGTTAGTGATTTATTTAACCTAAGACATGGGATCATAGAATCGAAGACAGTTGAGACCAAGACTGTAAACATTATGTGAGTTCATCTTGATTCTGTTACATCCTTCAGATACTTGATACGATAAGAACATATACTACACTATATGTACAGAACGTAGATGATTCACACTAATGTATGCTAGAATGAATTTTGGGTTGTGTTCTGAGCTATTCGTTCCCATACTTGGTAATTAAGCATGTGAAATAGAACTGATTATGTTTAGTTTGTCTTACGATACAGATTTTTACATCCAAATTGAAATGGATCGTTACTTCGTTGTTCGTACATGGATGTACTAGCGGATCAACCTCCTGGACCGTAGGTACTTATAAGTATTGACCGTGTCGAATTAGTATCGATCTATCGTTTTGGTATGGACCGTATCGGTTGGTATTGGTCTTAGCGAATTGGTATTGTCCTATCTGATATGTATCGGCCGTATAGCCATTAAGTCATATTGGCCTTATCGATTTGGTATCGATCATATCCGATAGGTATCGGCCGTGTTGGATTAGTATAGACTATTTCGGATTAGTATCGTGGAAGGTTTAGTAACAACTGTACTTGGATTTCTCTCTTCTAGAGCTAGATTACCATTGCAAGAGAGTCACGAGAGCGTAGATGGCCAGTTACAGAACATACATACTTTCTTTTCAATCTCGCTTTTCCTGATGGAAAAGGAAGTATGTATGTTACTGTAGCTGGCCAATCACGATCTGGTGATTCTCTTGCAATGGTATTCTAGCTCGAGAAGAGAGAAATCCAAGTACAGTTGTTACTAAACCTTCTACGATACTAATTCGAAATAGTCTATACTAATCCAACACAGCCGATACCTATCGGATATGACCGATACCAAATCGATAAGACCAATATGAATCCTAGCTATTCGGCCGATACATGTACATATCGGATATAGGACGATACCAATTTGTTAAGGCCAATACCAATATGATACGTCATATACCAAACCGATAGACCGATACTAATATGATACGTCATACTCCAGTTACATCCGGTTATTGGTGAGTACATGATTACATAGTAATTCTGTTAGTCTTGTGATACAGATTTTTACTCTCTCATGCTACCAACGTCACAACTTTTCCAGTGCTGCTCCATCTAATGATGATGAACGCAAAAAACCAACGTCACAACTTTTATAACTTGAGTAAATTTCTTTACCCTATATGAAAATTTCTGTTGTCAGAAAGATGGCTCCTAGGACTCGTCGAGGTGGTGCTGCTAGTCGAGGAAGGGGTCGAGGCAAGAAACCCTTGGAGGTCGACACGGAGGAAGTCTCCGTCGTCAAACAAGAGCCGGTGACTGTTAAGGAGAAGGTGTTACCAAAGGTCGAGGTCAAGGAAGAACCGATGACCATCAGGGAAGAGATTGCTCCCAAGCTTGAAGCTAAGGAGGAGCCACCGTCAGAGAGTAGTAGCATCGGGACCGACCCTCCTATCCCTACAGAAGACCTCAACCAGATTGAGCCTTCGTATGCAAAGTGGCTGATAGAATGGTACATGCCTCAACGCAACTATCATCCCTGGCTGTGAGGATTCATCGTCTAACTTGTGGTCTTTGTTGAGGCCAAAGTCGATTTTCCTATGTGTTTTGGAATATTTGTGAAAATTTTGGAATATTTGTGCTATGATCGGTCGTCAGGATTGGATATTAGGTTACTGTAACTGGCCAACTCTTTCCTATGTGCTTTGGAATATTTGTGAAAAATTTGGAATATTTGTGCTATAATCGGTCGTCAGGATTGGATATTAGGTTACTGTAACTGGCCAACTCTTTCCTATGTGCTTTGGAATATTTGTGAAAAATTTGGAATATTTGTGCAATGATCGGATTATAACGATGGATATTAGGTTACTCTTCCGGATAATTGATGTCTATTTTATATTAATTTGGTTTGGTCTATATGATTCTTGGATAATTGGTGTGCATTAAATTCGTATGTGCATATTTGGTCTATGTGATTCTTGGATAATTGGTGTGCATAATATATTTGGTCTATGTGATTGTTGGATAATTGGTGTGCATTATATATTGGTTTGGTTTATGCAAATTTTTGCGAACAGCTAAAAAGCTGTAATTTTTTTTCAAAATATTCTCAGTTAGCGACGGACTTGTGACCGTTTTGCGACGGATATCACCAGTTTCCGACTACTTTTCGACGGTTATGCCGTCGCTAACTGGATATTTGAAAATTTTTCCCAGTTGGCGACGGATGGTCGACGGACTATCCGTCGGCATGATATATTGTTCGACAGAATAGCGACGGAGTATTCGTCGCCCGTGTTCTAGAAATAACAAGAATTTTCAGAACAAGGTCGACGGTTAATCCGTCGCTATTCGGTCGATATATTTCGACGGCAAAGCGACGACTTATCCGTCGCCAAGTTGCTGGAAATGACATGAATTTTCAGGAGCTGGTCGACGGCATTTTCGTCAGAAAACCGTCGCTAATCCGTCACTTGATATCGACGGTATCGACGGATTAGCGACGGCATGATACGATCTGATACGCTTTTACGACGGTTTACCGACGGAAATTTACGTCGGTATTGTCTACACAGTTCAGTACTTAAAAGCTGAAGTGGACGACAGTCCGTCGGAAATGCGTCGCTAATGCTTCGTATTGTGACGTCGATTATCCGTCGCTATTCCGTCATGTGACGACAACTTAGCGACGGAAGGTTATTAGCGACGAGCTGATTGCCGACGGATTTTTTTTGCCAATATCCGTCGGCAATCGGTCGCTAATAGTAATTACCGTCGTCTTAGCGACGGATGTGGCCATCGCTAAATCGATAAATTTTGGTAGTGATGGCTGTTACCCATACTAATTACCGTGGTCTCTGTAGCAGAGCTTCAGTATTTACTATACGCCTGAGGTCCCCCAATACGGTGCCTTTGGCGTAGTTAGCCCGATGTACAGAGCTGTTTCTCACTTGCGTTTCACTTAGATGGATTCTCGTAGTTACCCTTTTATATCTATTTTTAGTACATTCATTACTATTACTTGGCATGTTATATTTTTGTACCTTGTTATGTCCCTTGAGAACCTGGTGATTTCTTCAGCTAGTCGCTTCTGTAGAGAAAGTTCGTTGATCCAGGTGGTGTTGTTGTGTTCGACTCAGGTATATATTTGGTTGATATCTTCATTATATTCCTCCAGCATTATACCTATTTTTCTGTCATTTTATTCTACTGACATGGCCTAGGTTTACAAACTTTATTCTTTGTTATAAGCTTGTTTAGATAATTTGTAATAGAGTTTGGTCCACTTTATTATATATTATCTATTCTTGTTTGTCTGTGAGATCCAGTGTGTTAATGCCTGACCAACATTAGTACGCTTGGTCTTACGAAGGATTTATCTTAAGTGGATTGAGATTAGAATTATCTTAGTGATGTAGAGATATAACTACCTGACTTAGACAGCTTATACGTACTCAAGATGGACTGGAGTTCACTTGATACGTAGCTGACATGTATACGCATTCCTAGTCCTACGTATATTTGGGACTAGGGTGTAACTGTTTGGAGATCGAGTGCATCTCATGTAGGGCCAAACCATTTTTTGCCAGGTGTGAAGTGTAACACCCCAGTCCCAATATACGTAGGACTAGGTATACGGAACATGTCAGCTGCATGCATACGAAGAATACTCAAATATATGAAATCCTCGTACACATACTTAAGCTGTAAATAACTAACAACAGGTAGTCACAGATATTCTATATCTCATCTACAGAACACAAGAAATAGGGTGATAGTCTAGATAAGTAAAATAAAAGATTCAAAAGATGTATAGTCGGGTGGAGACAAATCTACTACCAAACAAGTATAAAAAAAAGTCTGAGATATTGAAGTCCTGACCTCCTAAAATAAATAAAAATAAAGAAAAAGATGTCCATTACAAATGTAGCAATTCATGGCTACTAAACAAAACCACTAGATCTTGGTAGGTAAGACATTATCAACTAAAATTGAAGGATCCAGTACAGATCCGAACTCCTGCGAGAAATCTTGGTTGTTTAAGCCTGGAGAGATCACGAGATCCTCAGAGGGTTATAACAAAATATAATAAAAAAAAGCCATATAAA
>JANAVB010007197.1:1201274-1368774 GCA_029216955.1 Iris pallida
CCTGCAGTAGTGTGAGTATCAGAGGGGTGTTGGGAGTGAATATTGCATATATTGCTTAACTATAGTAAGTGATTATATATCTATATATATATATATTATATATATATATAATATATATTATATATATATATGCATATATTGCTTAACTCTAGGTAAGTGATTATATATCTATATATATATATAATATCACTTACCTATAGTTAAGCAATAATGCAACTGCTAGCTGCCAAGGAATTCATTGCCAAGTGCCCTATTGGCTAACCACAAGCCTACGGCCAAATCTACTGATTACTCCCTTAAATCCCTACTCTTCTACTAGATACCCTCTCCTCCTAAACACTAAACACTATATAGGTTCATGGCCAATTTGTCCAATTAACTAAGTGGCTGCTCCACATAGCACCTCACATGGCCCATGGCCTATGTCCCTGTCCAATGCTTATACCCGAGCCCCCAGACAAGTACAAATTCATTTACCTACACTACTCCTCTACTGAACTTAACTGATACATAGACTATTCACTCCCTAACACCCCTACTGATACCACACTACTGCAGGACAAGGAACCCCTTTCTCAATCACTCATCACCTGTACACTATGATCCTACTCATGGGACTGATACAACCCCTTTCTAACTTAGATACCTACTAATACTCTTCCCTCTTCATGAACTCAAGCCAAATGGCTAATGGCCCAAGTGATTCTGCTACTGCCTAGCAGTCGAGATGGAGGGTTAAGCCCCCACACATGTTCTGATACAGAGCCCAATTGCGTGCCATCTGCAGTAGCCAAATGGCACTCTCAGATCACCTCATCATATATCCATCTACCTATATATTTCTATATACACAATCACTCTCACATCACTAACTGGTCCTAATAATGAAACAAGGGGACAAAGCTATGGAGGAACTGAACTCCTAGGTTCAGTATGCGTAGAACAAAGGAATGCAGGATAGGTTCTTACCTACATGCCTAGGACTAAAACAAATGGTTATAATGGACTGAATCTAGGTTGCATATAAACATAAGTGGTTGCCATAAAATCAACAACAGGTATTACAGAACACTGGAATTGATTGCAAACTCGCTTGTACAAAGAAGAGCTTAGAAAGAAAGCCTAGGAAATAATCTAAGTACAATTATTTAGTTTTAATTCTGGAGGGTGACGGTGGAGGCTCGAAAAAGTTCTATCAACTATGCCTTACTCTGTGGACTATCTGATGTAGTCTCCTGCTCGTAAAGATATTGCTTTTCTCTTAAAGGTTGCCAGCCTTGGATTGCCAACCATCTTGCAAGGGTGTGGCACCCTGCTATTTATAGTGATTTTGGGATTAATGATATTTTGAGCTGCATTGATGACCACGTGGCAAATCCCCGAGCCACATGGCCGTAATCATGCCTCGAGACACGGTCTATGACTGATAGCTGGGGATTTGTTAGGATTTGTTGTGATTTGTCGTTGAACAGTTGAGACCTGGTCAATTTGTCACGTGCATCAACTAATCTTCTGTGGTGAGTCGCATGAAGGATGTCTCCTGGCCGAGCCGCATGAGGAATGTCTCATGGCTGAGCCGTATGAAAGAATGTCTCATGATCGAGCCGTATGAAAGAATGTCTCATAACCGAGACGCATGAAGAAATGTCTCATGACCGAGCTGCATGAATGACGTCTCATGACCGAGCCGTATGAGGGAATGTCTCATGACCGAGCTGCATGAAGGACGTCTCATGACCGAGCCGTATGACCGAGCCGCATGAAGGACGTCTCATGACCGAGCCGCATGAGGCATGTCTCATGACCGAGCTGTATGAGGAATGCTTTCTGACCGAGCCGCATGAGGCCATCTCATGATTGAGCCGCATGAGGAATGTTTCATGACTAAGCTGCATGAAGGATATCTTCTGGCTGGATGGGTATGGGCGCCCTAGGAGAAGGTGCTGTGCCGAATGTCACGATTTGAGAGAGTTTTGTTTGTCTCCCTCTTGACTGATCTCCTTGTTCGAAGAAGATTTGACGGTGGACTCCTTCAGAAGATTATGATGCGCTTGACTGGGACGATGCGCCTAACTACGACATCTGAGTAATGCATCTAGTTGAGAGCAGGTCATTACAACGTCTTCAATTGGCATCATATTTTCGAGATGATGTTGGAAAGGCGCAATAGGTCGCAGTCGCTAGAACACAAACTGCCTTGATAGTGGAGCCACTGTCTTGTGGCAGCAGCAGTTGATGATGACTCGGGTGCAACGACGTCCCGGAAGAGACTCATTACATGCCAATGCTGCCACCTTGCGTTTGTGAGTAATCACCTCACGCAGGTTGGTAGCAAGCTGATCTACCTTTGTACCGAACTTGTGGACTCGGGTATCCCGAGCGCACGGGTGCTTAGGCATCATGTTTGCTCCCTGATCCGTGGCTAGTAAAAGCACTTGCTCTGGATCTTTAGAGAGAGACTTTGAAGACCCACCATGTCCGTTAGCCTTGGGGGACTGGACGCGGGTGGTTCTGTACAACTTTCTATCAGGAGCCCGTGTAACAGTCAACGGGGCCCGCTCACAATCAACAACTTGGACAGTTGACTGGGCTTGTTGAGCCCGCACTGCCCTAGACTTCTTCGACTTAGCACCCGAAGGTGCGTAGTAGGAAGAGTCCAAGTTGGAACGAGGGAAGGGAAGTTGGTGCCCTTTTCAAAGGAGGCAAGAGAGCTTATTTATAGAATGGAGTGAGCCCTTTCTTCTTCTCATTTCTGATGTGGGACTAAAAGCATTATTTTCCTTGCTTCTACAATAAGAGTATTCTTTACTCGAGCCCCTTCAACTGGGCATGAAGGCTCCAAAAGACTATTCTCTAATCTGGTCAATTGGACAAGATGGAGTACAACAAGAAAAATTGGAAGGGGACTAATGCTGAAGGAGCAGAGGGCTGATCAAAGGATCGTACCAAGTTGAGAACAGTCCACAACACCCAAAATACATACTCTATCAATCCCTTAATAGTGCACTCATCAACCTTCATTTCCTCCATTCACAAACACTCACACCATAAATCCTAATGTAATCACATATAAACAGACCACATTGGTATATTTGTATCCTCATAGAGACACTCACACACCAAGGCAAAACTGCCACAGACCCCGAGCCAAGAACAAGCCCCTCTCCATTCCAAATTACATATACAATATGTATGTATGTATATATATATATGCCGAAGCCTATACAAGTAAGCGCTCAAGCACGACAAAAGGACATAAAAGCGAAAACGTGAGAGACCCCACAAAAAATAAGAGAGGAAAAAAGTGGGGGGAGGGGGCCTAAGCCAGAGCCTCCCAGAAGGAGTGGGGGGCGTGGGAGCAGCGCCTCCTAGCTTTGAAGCATTGTCTGATGACTTCTTTAGCCAATTGATGAAGGGGGAGTTGCCGACCTTCGTATCTGAATTTGTTTCTGTTCTTCCAAAGCACCCAAAGACCTGCGGCTGCAACGATCTGGTGGCCGTGGGAGCGGCTCCAGTAGGCCAGGAGATCGTAGAAGCCCCCGGATGGTTGGGTCATATTAAGTCTATTATAGAGCTCGGACCAAAGATCGGTTGCGAGATCCCCCGAGAGAAAGACGTGCTCAACTGACTCCGTCGAGTGTTCCTCGCAACAATGGCATCTCGAAGCGAGGCTGAATCCCATGGCACGGATAGTGTCATCGGTCGAAATCTTGCGGCGAAGAGCATGCCAAATGAGGATGGACCATTTGATGGGGATGCAAGCCTGCCAAAACTTGGCCAGCACATGATGCTGAACCCCACTGTCTCTGACTACCAGTCTGGCAGAAGCTAGAGTGAATAGCCCGCTCGGGTTGGGGGACTATCTCCAAGACCCATGCGTGTTAGAGATCCGCAGATTAGCAGCTAGGTGGCTGGTGGCCGCTTGCTGACCAAGCCAATCTCTGACCTTCCTCTAATTCCACCCAAAGTTGTCCTCCCATAGGTCCCTAATGGCGCACTACGGAGGGGTATGAATGTTTGGGTGGATGATGTCTCCTCCAATCCACCGCTCCTGGCATGCCGACGAGCGACCATCGCCAAGCTAAAGGCGGATGAGGGGTTCTGCGGTGAGACGACCTTGAATAATGCGATGCCACGACGATGAGGATCTGTTGTTAGAGCTTGCCTCCGACAGATGAGAGAATTTGGAGTATCTAGCTCTCATGAACTTCATCCATAAAGAGGTCTCGGTACGCAACTTCCACCAGAGCTTGATAGAACAGGCATGCTCAATGTGCGTCAGCCTGCTGAAGCCCAGACCCCCTTCGTCCGTAGGTTTGGCCATGGTCTCCCAGCTGGCCCAGTGATGTTTGTTTTTGTCATCGTTGTGGCCCCAGAAAAAGTTGGCGAAAAGGGATTCGAGAGAGTGGAGAACCTTCTTAGGAGGGGAGCAGACGATCAGGGTGTACATCGGGTTGGAAGAAAGAACGTGTTTGATGAGGATTGTTTTTCCTCTGGGGGATAAGGTTGCGTTGTGACATCCCGCGATGAGTTTGCGGATCTTATCAACCAGGTGGTCGTAGATACCCGAGTTGGTCTTACCGTAAACCAGAGGGCATCCGAGGTAGAGGAAAGAAGGGTAAGCCGTGCGGAAAGATGTCATATTGGTGAGCAGAGTAGATCGGGTTCTGTCGGCTTTGTGGTGGGTGTAGATAGCGCTCTTGTTGTTATTAACGCGTTGACCAGAACAGGCAGTGTATTTGTTGACCGTACGCAGGACGGCCTCGATCGAACCGCTGTCTCCGGAGGAGAAAATGAGGATGTCGTCAGCGTAAGCCAGGTGAGTGATGAGGGGGCAGCCGGTGGTGGTGTGGAAGTGATTGAAGCCAGGCATGCTGGGCATGTTGTTCAGGCTTCTGCTGAAGGCTCCGACCACGATAATAAAAATGGTGGAGGATAGAGGGTCCCCTTGTCTAACACCGCGGGAGGATCGGAAGAATCCCGCCTCCTGGCCGTTGATGATGGCGGAGAACCACGTATTGTTGATCGATCTGAAGACGATATCAATCCATGGTTCGGAGAATCCGAACGCTCTAAGAACCCAGATCATAAATTGCCAGTCCAAACGATCGTACGCTTTCTCCATGTCTAGTTTGATGGCCACGTTACCCCCCTCGAGGGGAACTTCATGCACGTGATCATCTCTTGGGCTAGAAGGATGTTGTCTGATATGTTGTGCCCTTTGACAAATCTGCTTAGCTCTTCCGAGATGATTTTGGAGAGGAGATCGTACATGCGATTGGCGACAATCTTGGATATAATTTTGTTGGTGAAGGTGCAGAGGCTGATCGGACGAAAGTCTTTGAAAGATTCGGGATTGTCTTTTTTAGGGATGAGGATAATGTTGGTGCAGGAGATCGATTTGGGGTACCGAGCCCCTTGGAAAAAGGCCGCAGTAGCTTCGATTAAGTCAGCTTTAATGATGTCCCAGCAGGTTCTGAAAAAGACCCCGTTGAACCCGTCCGGTCCCGGGGCACTATGCTCGTTGATGGACCAGATCGCTGCTCTAATCTCCTCTTCCGTTGTGGAGGCCAGCAGGGTGATGTTGTCGAGGTCACTAATGAGGGAGGGTATAACGGACAATAACGAGGCGTCCTTAACTACTCTTTCTTTAGAGAAAAGGTTGGAGTAGTAGTTCACAGCTGCAGCCTGGATACCGGGCTGATCGTCGATCAGGATGCCGTTGTCGTCAAGAATCCGGTACATTTTTAATTTGTTTCTGCGGCCTTTGACACAGGCATGGAAGAAATTGGTGTTCCGATCACCATCAGTATCCCAAGTTGATCTGGCCTTTTGCCTTCAGAACTTGGTCTCCACTCGCAGTCTAGATTTAAGGAGAGCTTTGGCGAGGTTGAGGGATGCGCGGTCCTCTGGGGATCTGGAACTGGTGAATGCGATCTCCGCACGGGCTACGTCATCCTCCGCTTCCCTGATGGTTTGGAAGATGTCACTGTAAGCCTCTTTGCTCCAAGACGATAGGGCCTTGCGAGTGGCGAAAAGTTTATCAGCCATCCGAGCCATAGGATCTAGGGTATTGACGGAGTTCCAGGCACGGGTAACGATGTTTTTGAATTGGGGGTGGTGTTGCCAGAAGTCGAGAAAGCGGAAAGCTTTTTTGTTGGTGGTGAGATTATTGCTGATCTGGACGAGGAGGGGGGAGTGGTCCGATTCGATAGAGTTCAGGTGGGAAAGGTTAGTGATCATGCCCATGTCGGACCAGTAGTCGTTGGTCATCGCCCGGTCGAGACGGGAGTATTGGCGCCGGTGACCCTCCTGCATGTTGCACCAAGTGAATTCGTTGCCGTGGAAGGGGATATGGGTTAGATTCCCTTGAAAGGTGAAGTTGTTAAAATCGTCCATCGCCGGCTGGAGAGGTGGGCGACCGCCGGACTTCTCCTCTCTGTGAGACACGGTGTTAAAATCTCCGATGCAAAGCCACGGAAGCCCAGGCGGATGGACCGCCAGAAGATCTGCCCAGAGCAATCTGCGCTCGGGGATATCGTAGCTGCCATGGACCGCAGAGAGGGTGAAGCGGGATTTGAGGGCTAGGTGCTCAACCCAGCATGTGAGGGCCTGAGGCGAGTCTTGAATGATGCCAAATTTGAAGTCTTGCACAAGGAGTATCTAGATGTCGTTGCCGTCGGCTATTGCGTGGGTAAAGCCAAGCTTTAGTTGAGTGGCTTTTATTTTTTGAGGAATTTTTGGTTCAATGATGATTAAGAGGTCTATGTGGTGAGTCTTCTTGAGACTGAGAATTTTGTTCATCGTCGGTTTGTTGCCGAGACCCCTCACATTCCAGGAGATGATGTTAGGCATCTGGTGGAGGGAGGGGATGGGGGTGGCTGTGCTTCGAGGCGGATCTTGTGGTCCTTGCCGACGACTGCTTAGGATTGTTTTTGTTCTTCTTGGAGGTTTTTTTAGAGAGAGTGCCGGTGGATCCTTTGCTCCTGGTCTCTATATTGTGCTTTTCGGGGTCGCCGCTTCCCTCGATGTCAGTAAAGTTGGCGGCTGGATCGTTGTCAAAGTCTTCTAGGGCACATAAGGGATTGCCACGGTCCAGGAATCCTGCTTCCTTGGCTTGCCAAAATTGGCCGATTAAGGCATGGCTAAACTTGCTGTGAGCGTCCAAAAGAGGAGGGGGAAGAGAAGTAATGGGAGTCGACTCTGTTGAGAGGGCGGTGGTGGGGGGTCGGGGTGCCTCGATCTGCTCGGACCTGCTCGCCAGCGAGGCCTTTCTGGGTAGTTGAAGGTGTTTGACGGGTGGTTGGGTGGAATGGTGGATCTTGAGGGGGTATGATGTGGTGGGGTCGGTTGGGTTGGTGGGTTGGTTGATGTGGCCTATATCGGCGCTAGGGGGATGTGTGAGGGCATTTATCTTGGGGCAATCTTGATGGTCGGGGGTGTCGGGGGAGGGTTCACTGGAATCATTAAGGTCTTCTTCGGACGTGGTGCCAGAAAGGAGATCAAAGGGATTGTGAAGGGGGAGGGTGGAGGGAGTGAAAGGGACGATAGCGTTGGAGGTCGAGGCGGTTGAGTGAGGGGGTGGGATAGACTGGCCGTCGGTCTGGGTTGGGATATCTGGATTTGAGTTGTGGATGGTGATGGTAGAGTTGTCCATGGCGGAGGTTGCAGGGTGTCTTAGGTCGGACGGCGCGCGAGGGGGGGCGCGAGGTGGGCTTCTTTAGTTCTGGGTGAGCGCGGAAGCAGTGCTGCAGTAGGTGGCCGCTCATCTGGCAGTGTTTGCAAAAGATAATGTTGTTGTCGTAAATCAGCGGTTGGTTGTGTGTTTGATCTCCGAGCTCGATCTCAATAGTTTTTTTTGGGGGGGGGGGCCGTTCGCGAGGTCCAGTTCGACACAAATCTTCGCGTAATTACACTTGGAGAGGTTGCAGGTTTCTTCGGCGATGGCGATCAGAGTTCCAAAGGAGTTGGCGATTCATTTGAGGGCGGCTGTGGGGAAACAGACCAGGGGGAGGTTAGGCAGGGTGATCCATGTGGAGATGATAGTAGAGTCGATTTTTGGGTTGAAGTTGGGAGACCATCTGACAACCTTAGCTATTTGGGTGCCCATTTTGATCGTTCCCTTGGCTCGGACAATGGCGAAGTCCGAGTCGTCAGAGAGGTATAAAATCATGTGTTTGGGGTCTAGCGGTGCGACACGGTAGGCCGCGGAGAGGCCCCACTTGGCAATAGTATCCGAGGCAGCAGAAATCTTAGGACAACCGGAGCCGAATTTGAGTATGAACGACTTGAAGAAGGAGGTTGACAGGGCGGAGATCTCCGTCGCGGCGAAGGGTACCCGAATTGGGTCACCGACGGCCGGTTGCGGGATGTCAATATCGGGGAGCAGAATCTCCGCCGCCGTCAACGGAATACGCCTGCCCCGATCCGGGCGAGCAGCCTCGGCGTAGGAAACCCGAGGGAGGGGGCCCGTAGCACTGTCCGGGAGAGGTAGGATACCGGATGTGGACGCGGTGGGAAGGGGCCTCGAAGCCGGGGGGGCTCGGGGGATGAATGTCCAACTCCGGGGAGGGAGTGGGGAGGGGGGCGAAGGGAAATGCGGACGCCACTGCGGAGGAGGTCACGACAAGTGTCGGGAGGGGGTGGGGAAGGTGGAGCGTCGAGGAAGGAGAATAAGCTTCGCAGGAGGGCGCAAGAAGGGTGGGAATGTCCGTGCAGGCGGACGCCTGGGGAGGCAATGCTTGAGCTGAAGCGGGGCCCGAGCAGGTGAAGGTCGGTGGGAGAGGGGAGTCCGCGCAAGCGCCGGACTGGAGAGCCTTGGCAAGACTCGAGGAGGTGGATCCGACGTAAGAGCGCGTGGGGCTGGGGTGGACGCGGTTAGGGGGTGGCCCACAAGGCCAAAACGCGCAAGGGGTAGGGGCCCAACGAAATTCGCAGAGGCTTGGTCTATCCGCGAGAAGGGGTGGGAGGTGAACTGGCTGGCAGCGCAAGGGAGGAACACGTGTTGTTACGAACTGCGCAGAGAGAAGAGGAGTGAAGTGCGCTGAGGGGGATGACTCGAACTGCGCAGAGGGGGTCCTGGGTAGTCTCCAACTGCGCGGAGAGTTGGAGAGAGCATTGCGCGGATGGCGTGGAGTCCGACGTCCCAGAGAGGGGAGGGTCAACGCACGCAAATCGAGGTCTTGGGTTCCCAGGATGGCAGGTGGTCACGGGAACCAAAACGTTGGGGGGCGGGATGCTCTGTTCCGCGAGCCCCACCGTGGGGGAGCCGAGGCAGGCTCGGCTCTAGGACGACTGCCCGGAGGCCGGGTCAGACCGCCGAGTGAGGGGAGGTGGACCGGAAGAGGCCAGTCGGCGCCGATGGGTGGCCAACGGAGCGGAGGAGCGAGCCCAGGGGAAGTTCGGGCTGGTGAGGACGGCGTGGGGAGGAGCGGGGAGGGGGACCACCGTATCTTCTCCGCCAGCTTGGGGATGGGACGGCCGACAAGGTCGAGCTGAGCTCTCGACCAGGTGAGGGAGGAGCGGAAGGAAGTGGGGGAGGCTGCGAGCACGACCGGGTCATCCGAGGGGGAGGAGGGGTACGACCGGCCGGAGGGGTCGGCCCGGCTAGGGGACAAGTCGCTGCCGCCCCCAACTGGAGTGGCACGCCCGAGGGGCTCCGCCGCAAGTGGCGCATGGGTCATCGCTGTCGAAGGGAAGCTCCTCGAAGTCGAGGGAGGAGGCACGAGTCCCGGGAAGGAGGCGATGGGGGAGATCGTGCTGCGGCGGGAAGCGGGGTGTGCCGGGGGGGAGCGTGCGGCGCAGGAGATGAGGTCTGCCGTCCAGGTAGGGAGGTTTCGGGGAGGGGGGAGCCGAGTATAGAGGGAAGGGAGGAGCGGGGAGGCCGTCGACGGAGACCCAGGTGGGTGGGCGCCGGGGCGGCAGATGGTGCTTCCGGCGACCGCGGGTCAGGGAGGGGGGATACGGGAATGGGAGAGAGACGCGGGATGGAGAGGGGCTTGAGTGTCTCGAACGCCGAGGAGGCTCGATGAGGTTGACTTGGGTGAAGAGGGGAGGAGGCGAGGAGGCATTGGAGGGGAGAGGAGTGGAGGAATGTGGGGAAGGGGGGAGGGGTTAGCCGGCGCCGGCCGGGGGAGATGTGCCATGGGTGAAGCAGGAGGAGGGGAAGAAGCTCTGGAGAAGAAGACTCACTTTTTCATATATATATATATATATATATATATATATATATATATATATATATATATATATATATATATATATATATATATATATATATGGTTTTTCTTCAACGGTGGTGGCGGGGTCAGGACAGTCATCATCGGAGGTCATTGGCTGGTGCGATCATTTGGGTGCTTTGGAAGAACAGGAACAGGCATAGATATGATGGTCGGGGTGCTGGTTCGGACTTTTTAGTACGGGAGGTGAAGCGACAATTTCGGAAGTCACTTTCGAGTTGTCGTCATCTTCCGTCTATCCCACCTTGGGCACTAGAGTAGTGTCTTTTTATTCCCTGTTTTTCTTTGTTTTGGTTACCATGAGGTCGGATGTACTCATTACCCTCTTTATCAATAAAGGTAACGGTTTTTCCAATATATATATATATATATATATATATATATATATATATATATATATATATATATATATATATATATATATATATATATAATTTTATATATATATATATATATATATATATATATATATATCCCATAAAAATATATATATATATATATATATATATATATATATATATATATATATATATATATATATATATATATATATATATGTATATATATACATATTCATATATTTAATGAAACACTTACACATATATATATATATATAAATAATTACTAGAAATTATATACACCTATCCTATGAGCAAACCAAGCTATTCATAGGCTTAAAACTGAAGGAAAAAATGGAACCTAATAGTCACTTTGTCATTTCTACAAACATTTGGTGGGCAACACTTGTAGTCTCCCTCTAATGGACACTAAACTCTTTGTAACCATCACAATAGGGCTCATTAGGACCTCAATCTTCTTCCTATTAGTCAAGGGTAGGGTCTCCTACATGAATGCATGAAATTTAACCATGGAAATGAAAGTTTAGAGGGTTGTACCTATGTAGAATGAAGCCTACACCAAGCTCCACAAATTTGGGGAGGATGGATGAAGAAGGGGCTCTCAAATCCTTGCTAGAGCCTCCATCAAGCCTTCTTGAGCTTCCCCAAGCCTTAGCACAACAAAGGTAGGAAAGAGGAGATAATTTCGAAGAGTTTGGGATAACCATAATATCCCCATATATTGCTACACCTTCTAACCCACTAACATACCCTTACTTGACTTTACCTAAGTTCATGCCTCCAATGGATAACTCACACATAACAACCAACAAGGCCCTCATCTCCACTGATTAGAAATAGGGAAGATGGAACCCTTGGGTTAGACACTAATCACTAATCCACACTGGTCACTCACACTAGCCATACGGCCTTCCAATCTATTGCCATTGCTGATACCTTGTTGACTGCTTCCTGAACACTACTACTCCTACTACTCACACCCAGGAAAACCCTTCCTTATTACCCATACAAACACACACACCTCACCATGGCCTATGGCCAAGTGGCTGTGCCACACCTGCATAGGCCAAGGCACTGTACTACTATATGGCCTTTATGGCTTGCTGCCAAGGCCAACCAAGCTTGGCCAATTCACCCCCTACCTTGGCCACCGTTAACACTGATGCACCCCTCTGCCTGCTAGTTTATCGACATTTGGTTCCCTATCACACACTAGACACTAACTAACTGACACCCAAGACACTAGGGATGCTAACTCCTCACTTTAAATGACACAGGAAAACACACTTACTAAATGAAAACTAACTCAAATGTCATGCACTTCACTTGATTCACTCACACAACTATTTTTATCCACTAGGCTAGTAGGATTCACCCCTCTCACCCTCATCATGATACATTACATAAATAATATAGAACAATGCTTAAACTCTGAACAGACCAAGTGACTGTCACTCCTACACATACCTGGGCATTTCCCTATTACAAGAAGCCCTCACTACTCGAACACAAGTCCAAAGCCAAGGCCAATAGGGCCTAACCCACTGTAGTCCAATATGGCCTGCCTACTGCAACTGGCAGTTGTCCCTTACTTGCAGTAGGAACCCCTTCACTGCTGTTAGCAGTAGCAAGGCTCTGCCGACTACAACTGATGTCTGATACTCAAATGAGTATCACACACACATACTATATAATATATATATATATATATATATATATATATATATATATATATATATATATATATATATATATATATGTATATATATATATATATATATGCTGAACAATCACTTACCAATAGTTAAGCAATATATACAAGTGCTACCTGCCAAAGGAAATTCATTGCCAAGTGTCCTATTGGCTAACCACAAGCCTACGGCCAAATCCACTGATTACACCCTCAAATCCCTACTCATCTACTAGATACCCTCTCCTCGTAGACACTAAACACTAGATATATAGGTTCATGGCCAATTTGTCCAATTAACTAAGTGGCTGCTCCACATAGCACCTTACATGGCCCATGGCCTATGTCCCTGTCCAATGCTTATACCCGAGCCCCCATACAAGTGCAAATTCATTTACCTACACTACTCCTCTACTGAACTTAACTGATACATAGACTGTTCACTCCCTAACACCCCTACTGATACTCATACTGCTGCAGGACAAGGAACCCCCTTCTCAATCACTCATCACCTGATACACTATGATCCTTCTCATGTGGACTGATACAACCACTTTCTAACTCAGATACCAACAGATACTCTTCCCTCTTCATGAACTCAAGCCAAATGGCGAATGGCCCAAGTGACTCTGCCACTGCCTAGCAATCGAGATAGAGGGTTAAGCCCCCACACACGTTCTGATACGGAGGCCAATTGGCGTACCATCTACAGTAGCCAAATGGCACTCTCACATCACCTCATCGTATATCCATCTACCTATATATTTCTATATATACAGTCAATCTTACATCACTAACTGGTCCTAATAATGAAACAGAGGACAGAGCTATGGAGGAACTGAACTCCTAGGTTCAGTATGGGCAGAACAAAGGAATGCAGGATAGGTTCTTACCTACATGCCTCGGACTAAAATAAATGGTTATAATGGACTGAATCAAGGTAGCATATGAACATAAGAGTATTCCTTACTCGAGCTCCTTCAATTGGGCATGAAGACTCCAAAAGACTGTTCTCTCAACTAGTCAATGGGCCAAGCTAGAGTACAAAAGGAAAAAATTGGAAGGGGACTAATGCTTGTAACCCCTCTTCCCAATTTTTTTTAAGAAACATATTTTATATTATTTATTTATATATTTTTGGATTGGTGTTTCATATGAAGAATGTAACATGGTTTCTTTTGAAATGCTTAAGGATTAAAAAATTGTTTTCATTTGGAATGACTATAGTATATTGATTGATTAATAATAATTTTGAAAATTCTTTATGCTAATTATTAGCTTACTTTGAGATGATTTTACTAGCAATCATAGTTTTATTACTGTAATGGTTACCAGTAATTAGTTACTATGTTAATGATATGGAACTAATTTCAATGACCTAGTTTACACTAGGTTAATGGCTAAAATAATGTCCCCACCAGAATACCAGCATGGGCCAATGGCCTCTCCCATTATTCCTTCATCTTCTATGCAACTGATCATAGCTCGGCCCACCGTACCGTGTATATATAGTTTAACCTTGAAGACACATTAACCCTAGCCGCAAGTGCCGAGCACTCTCCTCAACCTCCTCCTTCTCCCTCCCCTATCCTCACAAAATTCCTTACACCCGACACTGCGCACCGTCGCACGTTTGTGCCCCGGCCACCCGCCTCCGCGTAGCCGAGCTCACCCAACGACGACAGTCTCTGTGACCATCTCGTCACCATCGAAGGGTCACCGAGTGAACTGTGCGCCATGCGCGCGCCAATTAGGCATCCTCCAGCCATCTCCTCCATGACCCCATCGACCTCTCCACCTTCCATCGCGGTCGTGCTTACACCGGAGACTGCTAAGTCCACCTGCATCGGAGCTGAACCCACGTCTGGCCTTCCGAGCTAGCCGATGGAGATGCCAGCCATTCATCGCGTACGCGCGTGGTCGACGGACGTGCTCGTGAACACCACCGACGCAAACCCACGCTGGTGTCCTTCTCCACGCGCCCCGGACGTGCCATCCTCGCCCGACTTCGGCCGCCTCGAACGCACAGCTCCGACAAGCAGCTGGTTCGTCCGCCTCCTCCTACCACGAGCTCGACCCATCCTCCCAGTTATTGCACTATGATCCCACCGCCGTGCGGGGACTGAGCCACCGCCCCTCGCCTTGGGGTCAGTCTCCTCCAACGCTATACTGTTCTGCGAGAAACGCCGTCAGGCATCTGCGAACCCAAATTCGTCGAGCTCCTCCGCTAGGGAGCCGGTGAACAACCCGAACTCTCGACTCTTCTCCAACATTTTCCTTCACCAAATGGTATTCTCTCTCCTTCCCCTTCTTTATAATTCATTTTATGCCCTTCTCCTTCCCTTTACACTATGTTTGGGAAGGAGGGGAAATAGAGGGAGGGGAAAATTTGAAGGGAAAGTGGAGGAAAAATTAGAAACTAAGTTGTTTGGAAAGGGGGGAAAGAAATAGGAGGAGAGGAATCTGGAGGAAAATTTTTGGTAGGCCCCACCAAAAAAATTTTCTCCCAAAACCGGGAGAAAAGTGTACGTGATTGAGGGAATTGGGTAATATTTACCCAATTACCCCTCAATCAATTCTCTTTCTTTTTCTAGGTTGTTCGTTCATATTCTTTTTTCTTTTTTTTCTTCGAGTAGTATATATATTTCTCTCCTATCAGCTTACATATCACAAAAATATTATCTGTTGTGATTGCTACATATCAGGTAATCAAACTATCTTATCTACAACTTCCATTAAAATATGATTTTCTTTGATAGTTTAACTAATTATCTGTTATGTGTGTGGGTTAAACTGTTGTTTTTTTTATTATCATTTGCTGAATTTTTTTGATAGATTAATCTACAACTCTCATTAAAATATAATCGAATCATTTTCTGAAATTCTTTAAGTTAATCTAAAAATCTCATAAAAATATTCATGTATGAGTCTATTAATTTGATTATTTTAAAGATAATATTTCATCATTTAAATCTTAAATCGAATATAAGACTTTGTATTTTGATTTATTTACAGTTTAAATTCATATAAACTACTGTATTATCTCTAACAATAAAACATAATATAAACCAAAAAAGTCAATTTTTTAAATCTTAAGCAAATATTGATTTTATCTACAACTCACGTATAAGACATCTCAAAAATAAATAAATAAATAAATAAATATCGTGGGAGTTTAATTGCTATAAATTTTATTATTTTAAAGATAAAATTTTATTATTTAAATCTTAATTCAAATATAAGATTTTGTATTTTGATTTATTTATTAGTTAAATTTCTTACATTACTGTATTATCTCTAATAATAAAAATATAAATATAAACATATATAGCTAATCTTAAAAAAATCTATTTAATCTACAACTCACGTATATAGTTAATCTTAAAAAATCTATAACTCACATGTATAATTAATCTACAATTCACGTACATATAGTTAATCTTAAAAAAAATATACAACCCACGTATATAGTTAATCTTTAAAAAAATCATAAATGTGGGTTGTAGACACCTCATAAATATATATTTATGATTTTTGAGATATCTCTAGCAAAAGAAAATCATAAATATAAGATTTCTTTTGTTTATGAGGTGTCTTATAGATTTATTTATTAGTTAACTTCATATATATATTACTGGATTAGTTAATCTACAACTCACGTTATGAGACACCTCATAAATAAAACTTACGGATGAGTTTAACTCCTATCATTGATTATTTTAAAAATCATGAAAAAGTTAAGGACAAATCAGTAATTTTATCTATCTCCCACAAACAAACAAAAGTTAATTTTTTACTTTTCCTCTCATCATTTTTCGGTCATCCAAACAAGAAGAGGTAAAGTTAACTTTCTTCTCCCTCAATTTTTCTTCCTCTCAAATTTTCCTCTCCCTCCCCTCCTATGTTCCCAAACATAGTGTTAGGTTAGTTTTGACTTTTCTCTCTCTTTAACTCTTGTGTGTGTTTGTTGTTCTTTTACTATACGGAAGAGCAATGAATGCTCGGGATGGCAGTAAATGGTTGCTTTCTTTATGGTTTGTTTTATTATTATTTACATCTAAATATCAGTATGTATACAGTAGCAGTAATTTAATAAGTATTTCCTTTTATTGCTAGTATACGTATGTATCTTATAAGTATATATGTTACATTTTATGGAGTATATATCTGAGTGCACAGTGCAGTATATATATGTATAAGAATATAAAGTATTTATAACTTTAGTATTGTTTTAAATAATTTTCATAAATATATATTTTGGGCGTGACCTCTATAATTATTTTACAAATTGGAGTTTTAATCTAATATATATATGCTATTATTATTGTTACATTATTTTGAAAAGTGATTCTGACTAAAAATATTTCGTAATATTTCTTACTACCATTTTGGCTTGATACAAAATAATAATAATAATTTTTATACTCTCAAGGCATTATAAAGTTTTTCTATTACTTCGTGCACGCTCGTCAGATCGAGACGAAACTTGCGCCAACAGGACCGTATCGTTTTTCTGGTCCTGTATGCCAAGTTTGGTCCAATTCTGAGACAGTTGAATCGTACGCCGTTTTGCGGGCCCCACGATCCGACTCAACGGGCGATTTTGTGCACGGCCTGCCAAAATCAAACTTTGGACATACGTTTGGGTTCGTATTGAAAAACCGGACCTATTGACATGTAATTTGACGACTTTAGAGACCGTTGACTCTAGCACGCTTTTCGGTGCAAAGCGGGTCCAACGACGGACATCGTTTTGATCCAAAATTATCGTTTTGCCCCTGTGTTCGGAATTGGACTTAAGGACGGACAATCCTAGCTAATTTGACTATTCTGAGAACGTTGGTACTGTTTATTTCAGCATCTGGAGACTTCTGCATGTGTTGACTGATTGTGGCTCATTGAGTGGTATAGTATTATTGGTTTCACCAGCTAAGGACCTCAGGCAAGTGCACTTTCTGATTGCTTTCGATTCATAGTAGTCTTTTCATTTCATGTTTATACATATATCTTGCTGCTTGTTGACACGCTCGTCACACGGAGTAGTCGGGAGGGGAAATATCTTAGTAGACATGTGGACTACCCAGAACTATCCCCATGATGTCTATTCGTGAACAATAGCACCTGTATACGACACGTGCAGGTGCCGAATTTACCCTCTAGCCGTTCACATGTCGAAACAGACATTTTGCACCACCTAGGTAGATGTCTTTTATTTATTTTTCCTTTTCTTCTCCACCGTGCCATGTCATCAGTACTTTCCAGTTTTCATATCTCATATGTTATTTTCATGTCTTGTTAATTCTATTGTATTTTTGTATTGCCATTGGTTTGTGTAGTTGTTCTATTACTGACTGGAAACCAACATTTTTCAGGTTTAGCCGCGATCACTCTTAGCATTGGGAAGGCTTGGGTATGCTGAGGTCGACCTAGAAATAGAAAGCAATTGTATCAATTTCAGTAATTGTAAAACCTTGTATTTTCTTTAATTATAAATGTTGTAAATGTTGTAACAAATTTAGAAATGTGAATGAGCCACAAATGTTATATTTTGAGCATTTATTTTTGCGGGCTTGACAGCGTTCTACCGCCGACTCTGCGGTGTAGGCTGGCTTGGACACGTCTCGTATCTGAAAAAACGGGTACGGATCGTGACAAATTTTTGTGATGGCCCATACAGGTCAATTTTTGCAAATTGTGCGAACTCGTGGTAGTACCATATTAGTCGTACTACTACGAGCCTGCGACTAGGAAATGCTCATTCACAACTAGGAGAAAATCAATTTTAAGAGAATGGTTAGGACTAGGAGTCCCTAATTTAATTTGACAACTGGGTAGTTAAGGTTGCTACATAGGCCTCACTAGACGACTATCATAGAAGGATGCCCTATCACATTTTGATTCGACAGTATTTCTAAGGAATGTAGATTCGTAACCCTCTTTCCGAAATTTTGAAAATATCCTTTATCTACTTATTTGAATTAAATGTGATTTTTAGAATCTTAGTAATATTTAATTTAATTTAATTATTATTATGGAACATCTTAGTCATGGTTAAATTTTGGAGTGTAAAATGACTAAAAACTATGACACGAATAATGCAGTGACATGCTTTAACTAGTGTATTAGCCATGGTAGAAAAGGCTGAGCCATAAGTGTTTCCCAACTAGGAAAACCAGGCCAAGTTGTGACTTGACCCAAAATATGTATATATATATATATATATATATATATATATATATATATATATATATATATATATATATATATATGTTATTAAGATTATTGGCTTTTAGAAATTTCGATTGTTCCAAACCAGCCTGAATCCAACCCAGGTCTTAGCGGTCATGTAGCGCGACCAACATCGTCCATGTAGATATGTAAATGTGTATATATTGGTAGTCCATTTCTAGCATTGTGATTAATTTCTATAAATTATATATTGAATATAATATATGTATTATTGTTATTTAAATTCATATTTTACTTAAAAATAGGGTGACCTTCTCTTAGAACGTTATTTTGGGATTATTGGATTCACTTAGGCTATACATATATACTTTTGTATAAATATATTCATAATGAGTAGACATAGTGCTATTTACATATTTTTACTTCGATCTTGAATATTAGAGAAATATAAATTCAAGTTTACATTTTTTTTGCCTTCAGTCCTTTTCTCCCTAAACATGATCATTAGAACCACTTTATCATATGTCTTTTCTAAACACCGCAATATCCTAAGTTCGTATCACCTATATTCTTTTCCTTGGACCGAAAGATTTATTTTTAAAATAACTTCTCCCTCAATTGTCTATTAATCTCGAATTAAGTTTTTGGATTCAAAAGTTTTCCCCTCAGTCGTTGAATATTGAATATCCGTGAAATGAGGGTTACAAGATTTTTACTTATTTTGCCTCTGACTATGTCCTTCCTAACCAATTATTTCTCCTTTCAAGAAGCTAATCTTATACTTGAAGAACAGATACTTGCACTTTTTTTATCTTTATCAACTTTTATGATATTTTAAACTACTTTGATATTCTTGGGGACATAATTGGAATAATTTTGATGGCTTATAATGACAAGACAGCAGCGCACTGTCGTCACTTATTTGAATTATCGAGACAACGGGTTCACTGCAGCCAGCAGCGCACTGGCGTGGCATGATCCCTAAGTTAAAATAATTTCATGTAAGCGTGGGTGATCGAACATTATTAAAATTATGTCTTGGTCGTCTTATTTCATTCTTGAGTTGTCATGTCAGGATTAGATAGAGTTGAAGAGGGTATTCGTTACCGCAACATAGGTTGAGTTGTGGAACCAAGGGTTTAATGCAGCTAGCTGTACACTGGAGAGGCATAAATTCTCGGTAAAATGACTTCGATCATGTTTACGAGTTTCGAATACCATAGAGACTACGTCTTGTTGGCACACAACTACTAAGTTTCCAAATTGATTTGTGACTTATTCCTAGTTACCATCTTCACAGTAAACTGGTTGTTCTTCCTTCTCCCTTATCTTTCTGTTGTCAAATTGTCATCTTTTAAACCTATTTTTGATTTCCTTTCCACTCGATTCCTAAAACGTATCTAGATTTTGGATTCTAAAACTCGTACCTAAACGATTACGGATAAATAGTTGAGCGGATCAAAACGATCTTGATTTAATCACCCTTAATCGACTGCGACTATACTATTTTATTAAATTTCGATCAAGTCAATTAATTCGCTTTTTTTCCTAGGTTTTGATTCTATAATCGTGTCTAACCAGTTTTGCTTAACTAGTTGATCGTGCCAAAGAAAATTAAGTTTTGATCGTTTCTAAACGACTTTGATCATGACTAAAATATTGTGGTCCTAGTCATAATCGTGCGTAATACTTCAACTCAATTATTACTGACGTCCATACTTCTATTCCGATATGACCAGGACTAATTTGATCTTGTTCATATTCGTGCCAACTTTCTAATTCTAATCATGCTTGGATGACTGGCATGGTTAACCTTGATCGTAACTACATCCTACTTATGTCTAAGTGATTTAATCCTGTTAGACCTTGTCTAACCTTTGGATCGTTAATCATACTCAATTTCAACCAGTAGTTAATCGTGCCGAAATGACCTTTTTTGTTTAGATAATCGTATTTCAATTATGCCCTTGACCACTGTGACTATACCCTTTTGATCGTGCCACATGGTATCTTTCCTTGAAGTCCAATTCTATTCACGACCTAACTCACTTTGATTATTGATCAAATCAGTTCTTGATTTTGCTCTTAACCGAGCATGATCGTATCCTTCTAAATTTCGAGAAAGGATATATTTCTAAGGTGGGTAGATGGTAAGCCCACTCCCCGAAGTTTTGAAATTTTGTCTTCGAAATTAAATTTTACAAATTCTATTTTAGATTTTCTTGAAGTGAAAGGGTTTTGCCAACATTTTTCATTCAAAAGATATTCTAAAATTACGGAGATCGATTTTAAATTTTTTAGATCATTATCAAATATTTCTACGATTTTAAATTTATAAATATATTTTATGATATTAAATATTATTTTATAGTTATATAGTGATAAATTATTAGATGAAGATTTACTAAACTTTGTTTAGATCTATGCAAATATATTTTAGAGGTTAATTGATGACACTTAGTGTCCCTTTAAAATTATTTATCAAATATTATATTTAGATTGGTTAAAAGTATCTTAAATGTTATCAATAAAATCTAGAATTAACTTAAATTATTAGGGATTATTTTTGATTAATTGGATTTAATATTTATTTTAAACCTTGGAAAGATTTGATCAACCAAGTCCATCTATCCTGGGGTCCCTAAAATTCGAGGACGAATTTATTTCTAAGGTGGGTAGATTTTTAACCCCTCTTCTCAATTTTTTTTAAGAAACATATTTTATATTATTTATTTATATATTTTTGGATTGGTGTTTCATATGAAGAATGTAACATGGTTTCTTTTGAAATGCTTAAGGATTAAAAAATTGTTTTCATTTGGAATGACTCTAGTATAATGATTGATTAATAATAATTTCGAAAATTCTTTATGCTAATTATTAGCTTACTTTGAGATGATTTTACTAGCAATCATAGTTTTATTACTGTAATGGTTACTAGTAATTAGTTACTATGTTAATGATATGGAACTAATTTCAAAGACCTAGTTTACACTAGGTTAATGTCTAAAATAATGTCCCCACCAGAATACCAGCATGGGCCAATGGCCTCTCCCATTATTCCTTCATCTTCTATGCAACTGATCATAGCTCGGCCCACCGTACCGTGTATATATAGTTTAACCTTGAAAACCCCTTAACCCTAGCCGCAAGTGCCGAGCACTCTCCTCAACCTCCTCCTTCTCCCTCTCCTATCCTCACGAAATTCCTCACACCCGACCCTGTGCACCGTCGCGCGTTTGTGCCCCGGCCACCCGCCTCCGCGTAGCCGAGCTCACCCAACGACGACAGTCTCTGTGACCATCTCGTCACCATCGAAGGGTCACCGAGTGAACCATGCGCCATGCGCGCGCCAATTAGGCATCCTCCAGCCATCTCCTCCATGACCCCATCGACCTCTCCACCTTCCATCGTGGTCGCGCTTACACCGGAGACTGCTAAGTCCACCTGCATCGGAGCTGAACCCACGTCCGGCCTTCCGAGCTAGCCGATGGAGATGCCAGCCATTCATCGCGTACGCGCGTGGTCGGCAGACGTGCTCGTGAACACCGTCGACGCAAACCCACGCTGGTGTCCTTCTCCACGCGCCCCGGACGTGCCATCCTCGCCCGACTTTGGCAGCCTCGAACGAACAGCTCCGACAAGCAGCTGGTTCGTCCGCCTTCTCCTACCACGAGCTCGACCCATCCTCCCAGCCATTGCACTATGATCCCATCGCCGTGCGGGGACTGAGCCACCGCTCCTCACCATGGAGTCAGTCTCCTCCAGTGCTATACTGTCCTGCGAGAAACGCCGTCAGGCATCTGCGAACCCAAATTCGTCGAGCTCCTCCGCCAGGGAGCCGGTGAACAACCCGAACTCTCGACTCTTCTCCAACATTTTTCTTCACCAAATGGTATTCTCTCTCCTTCCCTTCTTTATAATTCATTTTATGTCCTTCTCCTTCCCTTTAGGTTAGTTTTGACTTTTCTCTCTCTTTAACTCTTGTGTGTGTTTGTTGTTCTTTTACTATACGGAAGAGCAATGAATGCTCGGGATGGCAGTAAATGGTTGCTTTCTTTATGGTTTGTTTTATTATTATTTACATCTAAATATCAGTATGTATACAGTAGCAGTAATTTAATAAGTATTTCCTTTTATTGCTAGTATACGTTTGTACCTTATAAGTATATATGTTACATTTTATGGAGTATATATCTGAGTGCACAGTGCAGTATATATATGTATAAGAATATAAAGTATTTATACCTTTAGTATTGTTTTAAATAATTTTCATAAATATATTTTATGGGCGTGACCTCTATAATTATTTTACAAATTGGAGTTTTAATCTAATATATGTATGCTATTATTATTGTTACATTATTTTGAAAAGTGACTCTGACTAAAAATATTTCGTAATATTTCTTACTATCTTTTTGGCTTGATATAAAATAATAATAATAATTTTTATACTCTCAAGGCATTATAAAGTTTTTCAATTATTTCGTGCACGCTCGTCAGATCGAGACGAAACTTACGCCAACAGGAACGTATCATTTTTCCGGTCCTGTATGCCAAGTTTGGTCCAATTCTGAGACAGTTGAATCGTACGGCGTTTTGCGGGCCCCACGGTCCGACTCAACGGACGATTTTGTGCACGGTCCGCCGAAATTCAACTTTGGACATACGGTTGGGTTCGTATCGAAAAATCAGACCTATTGACATATAGTTTGACGACTTTAGAGACCGTTGACTCTGGCATGCTTTTCGGTGCAAAGCGGGTCCAACGGCGGACATCGTTTTGACCCAAAATTATCGTTTTGCCCCTGTGTCCAGAATTGGATTTAAGGACGGGCAATCCTAGCTAATTTGACTATTCTGAGAACGTTGGTACTGTTTATTTCAGCATCTGGAGACTTCTGCATGTGTTGACTGATTGTGGCTCATTGAGTGGTATAGTATTATTGGTTTCACCAGCTAAGGACCTCAGGCAAGGACACTTTCTGATTGCTTTCGATTCATTGTAGTCTTTTCATTTCATATTTATACATATATCTTGCTGCTTGTTAACACGCTCATCACACGAAGTAGTCGGGAGGGAAAATATCTTAGTAGACATGTGGACTACCCAGAACTATCCACATGATGTCTATTCGTGAACAATAGCACCTGTACACGACACGTGCAGGTGCCGGATTTACCCTCTAGCCGTTCACATGTCGAAGCAGATATTTCACACCACCTAGGTAGATGTCTTTTATTTATTTTTTCTTTTTTCTCCACCGTGCCATGTCATCAGTACTTTCCAGTTTTCATATCTCATATGTTATTTTCATGTCTTGTTAATTCTATTGTGTTTTCGCATTGCCGTTGGTTTGTGTACTTGTTCCATTCCTGACTGAAAACCAACATTTTTCAGGTTTAGCCGCGATCACTCTTAGCATTGGGAAGGCTTGGGTATGCTGAGGTCGACCTAGAAATAGAAAACAATTGTATCAATTTCAGTAATTGTAAAACCTTATATTTTCTTTAATTATAAATGTTGTAAATGTTGTAACAAATTTAAAAATGTGAATGAGCAGCAAACGTGGTATTTTGAGCATTTATTTTTGCGGGCTTGACAGCGTTCTACCGCCGACTCTGCGGCGTAGGCTGGCTTGGACACGTCTCGTATCCGAAAAAATGGGTGCGGGTCGTGACAATGCTCAAGGAGCAGAGGGCTAATCAAAGGATCATACCAAGTTGATAAACAATCCACAACACCCAAAATCCACACTCTATCAACCCTTTAATAGTGCACTCATCAACGTTCATTTCCCCCATTCACAGACACTCACACCATAAATCCTAATGTAATCACATACAAACAGACCACATTGGTATATTTGTATCCTCATAGAGACACTCACACACCAGGGCAATACTGCCACAGACCCCGAGCCAAGAACAAGCCCCTCTACATGCCAAATTACATATACAATAGGTGTATATATATAGCTCATGTCCATATTCATATATATATATAATGAAACACTTACATATATATAAGTATAATTACTAGAAATTATATACACCTGTCATGTGAGCAAACCAAGCTATTTATAGGCTTAAAACTGAAAAAAAAACCATAACCTAATAGCCACTTTATCATTTCTATAAACATTTGGGGGAAACTCTTGTAGTCTCCCTCTAATAGACACTGAACTCTTTGTAACCATCACAATAGGGCTCATTAGGACCTCAATCGTCTTCCTATTAGTCAAGGGCTGGGTCTCCTACATGAAAGCATGAAATTTAATCATGGAGATGGAAGTTTACATGGTTATACCTATATAGAATGAAGCCTACACCAAACTCCACAAATTTGGGGAAGATGGATGAAGAAGGGGCTCTCAAATCCTTGCTAGAGCCTCCACCAAGCTTTCTTGAGCTCCCCCAAGCTTTAGCACAACAAAGGGAGACAATTTAGAAGAGTTTGGGATGAATGAATGAGTGGAAACCCTAAGGGAATGGTGGCTGCCATTTGGGGGTTTATAGGGTTTTAATAGGCACTAGTGAAGCTATAAACTCTTCATTACACTTAGTATTAGGAAGGTCCTTAAGGGGACTAAGTGGTTTGGCTCTAATTAAGGCTTGTACTCAACCTAGCCATGACTAGAGTCTAATTAATCAAACTTATTGGTCAAGTCAACTTTAATGGGGTCCACCATGGCTAATAAATAAGCTAGTCTACTAATAAATACAACCATCATATTAAAAGAAAAAATATACACTAATTGTGAAATAAGATGTAGAACCCTAGAGGGGGGTGAATAGGGAAATAAAAAATAAACTATAACAAATGATGCAATAAAGAGTAAATAGTAGAAAGATCAAACGCAAACGCAAGGATGTATCCTGGTATCCTCTTTTGAGGCAATCCAGTCCCGGAACTCTCTCCGGCTTTAATCCACTATTATGCAAATAGTACACACGAGTTTGGATCCGAAGAACTCGCCAACTTCAACACGAGTTTGGATCCGAAGACTCGCCAACTTCTACACACGAGTTTTCTTACGAAGGCTCGCCAACTTCAAACAAAAGAGAATGAGAACTTGCTGATCTTCTAACACGTGAAGATCGAAATGTACAACTCTTTAATACTCTAGCACTTTGGGAGAGGATGACAATGAAAAGCTTTGAGAGAGTATTAATGGTGGAGCTCTTGGTTGTTGGAAAATTTATGGAAGAGTTGGTAAAGAAGCTCAAGAGAGAGAGAGCTTCCTTTTATAAGAAAACCAAGAGTGGGTGGCATTTAATGCTTCTGAGTGTACGCAGACCGGCATGCCGTCGGTATGCCGCGGCATACCGCCGGTATGCCGGCCAAATAGTAACGGTCATATTTATGACCGTTCAAGAGCATTAAATGCGGCCATTAATGCATGTCAGACCAAATCGAAAAGCAGATTATTCGAAATTCGGTATACCGCCGGTATGCCGGAGCATACCGTCGGTATGCCGACTAAAGTCACAGAAAGTTTTAGAGCTATAAGAAACGGCATGCCGCCGGTATGCCGTAGCGTACCGTCGGTATGCCGACAATAAATCACAGCATCTATTGTGTTGCTAGGAAACGGCATGCCGCCGGTATGCCGCAGCATGCCGTCGGTATGCCGACAATTCGAGACAGTAACTTTCTGGACACAGAAAGCGGTATGCCGCCGGTATGCCGAAGCATGCCGTCGGTATGCCGCTTATTGTCACAGAAATTTTTCTGGACACGAAAACGGTATACCGCCGGTATGCCGTAGCATGCCGTCGGTATGCCGCTTTTTGTCACAGAAACTTTTCTGGACACAAGAACGGTATACCGCCGGTATGCCGGAGCATACCGCCAGTATGCCGCTCTGAATTACTTGATTTTCGATTTGTGCTTTAAGTTATCATCCATCCTTTAGTGTTTTACAGAAATACCTAGACCAGTACAGACACGAAGACTCTAAGCAGGAAGATGCCGACTAAATGTAGGGAACGCCGGTAACTGCTACGGTCTTCAGGACGAAGGAGGAAGCTCTTGAAGTGAATAACTCCATGTAGTGCATCTTCTGAGTATCTGAATAACAGAAGACTAAACTACGAAGATGCTGTTAATTACTCAAAATAAAATGTGCCAACAAACTCCCCCATTTTGATAATTGACAAAATAGAGAGATAGCATCTTCAGGGAGTAGCTCCCCCGTAGGTAGACAGCTCCCCCTCAATACGATTTCTCCCCCTTTGTCACTTAGTCAAAAAAATGGGGATAACTAAAGGAGACAGTGCATAAAAAAGAGAGTAGAGATAAAAGCATGCAGGAATATATTGAAGTAAGAACGATAATACATGCTTGATCCATACAGCAAAAAGATAAAAGACTCTCCATCATGAGAGTCGGACACCAAAGACAACAAAGATAATGTCCCCGAAGGACAGCAAACACTGAAAAAAACAACAACCATAGACCGGTCCCCGAAGGACCACTAAAGACAACAAACAGAAGACACACATAAAAACTAGAGCCATTAAAACACCGTAACCATCACCAAAGGAAAACCATCCCTAATCCTCTGCCGGATCATCATCACCATCATCATCCTGAGCCTGCTGGAGGGCGCCAAAAGGATCAATGCCGTCGGGTACATAAACCCATAGGCATTGGGGTCAGAGAAACGCAGGGCCGTGTACATGGGATCCTGAAGATTAAGATCCAGAAAGGCATCCCGGTCTTGGAGAGTGCGCTGGATGAAGTAGCCCTGATCGTGGAAGCGAGACTGGATGAGGGCGCCAAGTCCACGAGTGTGGGTCCGCATCTGCTCCTCCGCCTGGGCCATCCTCAGATCAAAGTGGTGCTGAGTAAGTGGCATATAGCGGCCCGTAGATGGAGGGGTAGATGCAGGGGCAGCAGGAGTGGAACCCGGTTGCTCTTGGGAAGAGGAAGCATGGGAAGAAGAGGCGCCAGCTAGGGTACGGGAAACAACAAAAAATGAGGGGACCCCATCCGAGGAGCAGAGAGACAAGTCAACTTGTTTGGCCTCCATAAGCAAGGTGATGAAAGAGCCATAGTAGAGGTTCTGCTTCCCGGATGGCAAGGTACGCCGGAATTGCAAAAGCAGAGTCTTTGGGAAGGAAAAACGCTTCCGGGCATAGAGATGATACATAAGGACAAGAGCATCACCGGTGATTGCGTCATAGTTCCCGCCCTTTGGGAACAGAGTGTGGCACACGATACGATGGAGCTCGTAGTAGAATGGCTCCAGCTGGGCTGAGAGGGCCGGAATGGCAGGAGGGTTGGGACCCTTACAGATGATACGGCAGAAGTCGTCGAAAGGAGACGCCGCCGATGAGGTGAGAGCACCCAAAAGAGGTAACGCATCCCCTCTGTCTGGGACGCCCAAGATGGCCCCCACTTTCTTGGATGTGAGACGGAAGTAGCGGTCATTGACCATGGATTGGATGGCGGTAGGGTCGTCGTCATCCCCTCGCATGTTGCAGTAGAAAAGGCGGACAGCAGCAGAGTAGACCGAAATTTGCCGCCTAAGAAGGGAGGATAGACCGACATCGTCAAACAACGGGACGTGACCGGGGAAGAGGTTCCAGTTGATAGCCCGTCCTTTGAACACGTTCTGGTTGACGAAGTGCTGGAACCAAAGCTCAGCCGCCAAAGCGTTGGAGAAAACGCGTTGGTCAAAGCCGGAGGGTAGCGCCACCGGGACGAAAGGGTTGAAAGAGGAGGAAGAGGATCGGGGGCGCTTAGGGTTGGCCATGAAGAAGGATTTTGGGCTTTGGTGTGAGAGGAAGAAGTAGTAGTGGAGGAGAAGGAAGAAGGAGGGTTTTTAAAGAAGAGGGGGGATATGAAGAGTTGAGTTTGAAAAAAGGGTGGGGAGGAGGGAACGGTTAAAGAGGAAGGGTGATGGGGTAGTTGAAAGGGTGATGAGGTGAATTGATGTGTGGAGTAAAAAGAGGAGAGAAAAGGGGAACGGTGATAAGAAGGGTAATTAATAGGAGGGGAGTTGAGGAGATGGGTAATTAATGAGGGATTTGATGGAGTAAAGGAAGGATGGAAGGAATAAAAGAGGAGAGATAAAATAATGGGCCCGCAGCTTATCTCAGGAATTATTTCCGCCGTCATCCGGCATGCCGACGGAATGCCGGCGTATACCGACGGTATGCCGAAAAACGAAACAGAACATAATTCTGTTTCGAAAAACGGCATGCCGGCGGTATGCCGATGTATACCGACGGTATGCCGGAAAACGAGACAAAACCTAATTCTGCTACGAAAAACGGCATGCCGCCGGTATACCGTAGTATACCGTCGGTGTGCCGGACAAAAGAGACTATGGATCAAAGGATAAAATGCCCAATTCACGGCAAAGGAAAGAGAAGCGATCTTCCGGGAGGGGCTTAGTGAAGATGTCGGCTAATTGATAGGTAGTATCAATAAATTCAAGATGGATATCTCCTTTTTGTTGATGGTCACGAAGAAAATGGTGTCTAATTTCAATGTGCTTCGTGCGTGAGTGACAAATCGAGTTTTTCGTGAGATTGATAGAGCTAGTGTTATCACATTTAATAGGGGTGCAAGAATGAGAAATACCATAATCTAAAAGTGTTTGTGACATCCAAAGAATTTGTGCACAACAACAACCAGCCGCGATATACTCTGCCTCAGTGGTTGAGAGAGCGACAGAGTTTTGCTTCTTACTAAACCACGATACCAAGGACTTCCCGAGGAATTGACATGTGCCACTAGTGCTTTTTCGGTCAATCTTGCATCCGACAAAATCCGCATCCGAAAAGCCGTGAAGCTCAAAGGATGAGGATTTCGGATACCAAAGACCCATGTTAATGGTGCCTTTGAGATAACGAAAAATGCGCTTGACGGCACTCAAATGTGATTCCTTTGGATTGGCTTGATATCGTGCACACAAACAGACACTAAACATGATATCCGGACGGCTAGCCGTTAAATAAAGTAAGCTACCGATCATACCTCTATACTTACGAATGTCGACCGATGTGCCATCTTCATCATTGTCAAGCTTGGTCGTTGTAGCCATAGGGGTCCTCATTGATTTGGATGAGTCAAGGTCGAAACGCTTGAGGAGGTCCCTTGTATATTTTGCTTGATTGATGAAGGTTCCTTTAGGTCCTTGCTTGATTTGTAACCCCAAGAAGAAGGAGAGTTCTCCCATCATACTCATTTCAAACTCTTCCTGCATAACTTTGGCAAATTCTACACAAAGTGTGTTGTTAGTAGAACCAAAAATAATATCATCAACATAAATTTGAACCAATAAGAGAGTCCCATCATGGGATTTAATAAAAAGTGTGGTGTCAACTTTTCCCTTTGAAAAATTGTGAGAAACAAGAAAAGAGCTAAGACGCTCATACCAAGCACGTGGAGCTTGTTTGAGGCCATAAAGGGCTTTATGAAGTTTGAAAACGTGGTCAGGAAATTGAAAATCTTCAAAACCGGGAGGTTGTTTAACATAAACTTCCTCCTTAATAATACCATTAAGAAAAGTACTCTTAACATCCATTTGAAATAGCTTAAAGTCATTAAAACAAGCAAAGGCACAAAGCATACGAATGGACTCAAGACGTGCAACCGGAGCATAGGTTTCGTCGTAGTCAATGCCTTCCTCTTGGTTATAGCCTTGGGCAACCAATCGGGCTTTGTTACGAGTCACTAACCCATCTTCATTTAGCTTGTTGCGAAACACCCATTTAGTTCCAATAATGGGATGATTGCTAGGTTTTGGGACAAGTTCCCAAACCTTGCTTCGCTCAAATTGATTAAGCTCCTCTTGCATAGCTATCATCCAAAATTCATCGAGAAAAGCATCATTAACATTTTTAGGCTCTACTTGAGAGATAAAAGCCACATTGGCACAAAGATCACGAGTGGCGGATCTTGTGCTAACACTTGAGGAAGGATCCCCAATGATGAGCTCCTTAGGATGATTGGTGACAAATCTCCATTCTCTTGGGAGATCCTTTGGAGGAGGCTCGAGAGGAGGAGACTCTTTTGATGGGGTCACAACTTCATTGTTAGATGAAGAAGGACGATCCTCAATAGAGGAGTTCTCCAATCCAAACGAGATGTCATCAATATCCTCGGAGGAGGAGAATGTAGAAGAGTTGAGTTCATTAAAAGAGACATTGATTGACTCTTCGACAACAAGACTTCTTTTATTAAAAAACACGAAAACCTTTGCTATGAGTAGAGTATCCAAGGAATATTCCTTCATAGGCTTTTTCTTCAAACTTGCCTAGGTTATCCTTGGTATTCAAAATAAAACAATTGCAACCAAAAACCTTAAAATATTCAATAGAAGGAATTTTGTTAAACCAAAGCTCATAAGGAGTCTTCTTAGTAATAGGTCTAATTAAGACCCTATTAATTACATGACATGCCGTATTGACGGCTTCCGCCCAAAAATATTGAGGGAGCTTATATTGGTTTAACATGACCCGGGCCATATCGCCAAGGGTTCTATTCTTTCTCTCCACAACACCATTTTGTTGAGGAGTACGGGGACAAGCAAAATCATGTCCAAAACCATTCTTTTCACAAAATCTTTTGAAATCAACATTATCAAATTCACCTCCATGATCACTCCTAATTTTGTTAATAGAAAAGCCTTTCTCATTTTGAACACGTTTACAAAAAGCAACAAATTCACGAAAAGTATCACTTTTGCAAGCAAGAAAAATAACCCAAGTAAATCTTGAAAAATCATCAACTAAAACAAAGGCATAGAGTTTGCCACCAAGGCTAGCTACTCTACTAGGCCCGAAAAGATCCATATGAATAAGTTGAAGGGGTCTTGTGGTACTCACAGAGTTGATGGATTTGAAAGATGACTTGGTCAACTTACTTTTCTCGCATTCTTCACAAACCATATCCTTCTTGAAGGGGATGCTAGGAAGTCCTCGTACAAGCTTCTTGGAGGCGAGGCGAGAGATGGTATCCATGTTAGCGTGTCCAAGCCTCATGTGCCAAAGCCAACTCTCATCGTTCTTTGCAACTAGGCACCTGTCATTGTTAGTACCTTCAACAAGATAAAGAACATAAATATTGTTTTCTCTAATGCCTTCATACACAATAGTTCCATTGGAGCTATCGGTAATATAGCATTTGAGTTTAACAAACTTGATATCATAGCCATTATCGGTGAGATGGCTAATACTAAGGAGGTTATGCTTAAGATTAGTAACAAGACATACATTATTAATACAAGGATAAGGAGGAGAACCGATATTACCATTTCCAATAATATAACCTTTTAGATTGTTACCGAAGGAGACATGTCCTTCCTTCTTCATCGATAGCGTTGTAAAAAGTGAAGCATCACCGGTCATGTGCCGTGAACAACCGCTATCGAGAATCCACTTGCTTCTAGCATGAGAAGGATTCGTCACCTACAACATAAGTTGAAGATGAACATTTTGGTACCCATGATCTTATGGGTCCTTGAGTGTTAGTCTTAGGAACCCATTTAAGAACTCTCATGTCAACTTGTTTTCTTGTATAACAAAAATTAGAAGTATGACCAAGCAACCCACAATAATTGCACATTAAGGAAGATCTAAAAGAAGAAGTGTGAGTGTTGTGCATATGTGAGTCTCTAGTGTGAGATGTTCTACCATGAGTGTTATGATGATAGAAAAATGTATGATGAGGAGTTTTCTTTTTAACAAAAGGTCCTTTTCTAGTGTTAGAAGAGGAGTTGTGTGTAGTGTTCATGTAATGGTTATGCCTAGCATTGTGATGAGTGTGGGGAGGTCTAGGAGCATGCATGTGAGTGGAATTCTTATTACTAGAATTCTTACTCCGTGTAAGAAGATCATTATACTTAATAGAAGTGGAATATTCTCTTCTATTAGCATCTTGACATTTGTGCATGGCAAACTCATAAGAGCTTCTCATGGATTGAATCTCATCATCCTTTTTCTTGATGGTGTCAAGAGATTCTTGAAGTTTTAGTCTCAAAGACTCCACTTCATCCGTGTCGGAAATAGGAGATTTTCCCTTCACATCACTAATGATGCTTGAGAGCCTCTCTACTTCAAGTTGAAGAGCCTCGACCTCCTTAAGAGATTTCTTGTATTTATTCCGAACACCTTTGTGTTCTTCATGTAACTCAAGAATGGCTTTCTCCAAATCATCATAGGTAAGAGTGTTTAAGGAAAAATCATCAAGTACCTCATCGGTTGCCATGAGACAAACGTTGGCATTGTGTTTGCACTCCTTGTCATTGTCGGAGTCGCTTGCGTCGCTTTCACACCAAATGCTAGTGTTGGCGAACTTTCTGGAGGACGAGCTTCCCTTGCTTGGCTTCTCGTACTTGCTTGAATCTTTTCGTACCATCGGACAATCCCTCTTGATGTGTCCGGGTCTTCTGCATTGATAGCATGCCGGGTCATCTTCATTGTCCCGTCTAGAGCGGTTGGCCTTGTTGAACTTTAAGAACTTCCTGAAGTGCTTAGCTGTGAGAGCTATTTCTTTATCGTTGTCCGACTCATTGTCGTCGGAGCTATCCTTGGAGTAGGACCTTGAAGCTTTGAGAGCAAGAGTCTTCTCCTTTTCTTTGGTCTTCTCCTTCTCCTTCTCTTGAATGGAGGATTCCTCTTGATCCTTCATGTCAAGCTCGTGAGTCATCAGCTTACCCATGAGGGTCTCTAGGTTCATGACGGTAAGATCGTTTCCCTCAATGATTGCGGTAGCTTTAGGACTCCAAGCTTTCGTCAAACCTCTAAGAATCTTCCTTATCTTTTCATGAGCGGGATATTCCTTTCCAAGAGAAGAGAGAGGGTTAATAATATCACCAAAGTGAGTAAACATGCTAGCAATAGATTCATCATGCTTCATTTTAAAAGACTCATATTCTTGCGTGAGTCTACTGATCTTAGATTCCTTCACTTGTGAAGTCCCCTCGTGTGTAACTTCAAGCAACTTCCAAATTTCATTGGAAGTCTTGCAAGTAGAGATTCGATTGAATTCACTACTGTCGAGAGCACAGTAAAGAGCGTTCATTGCCTTGGCATCTCGACAAGCAAGCTTCTTGATGTTTTCAGTGAGTGTTTCCCGAAGGGTGTCAGAAGCAATATCCTCTATAGCTCTGGAAGGAGTAGGGATGCCATTTATCACGCAATCCCATAAATCGAAATCTATGGACTTGAGATAAATGCCCATCCTAATCTTCCAATAGTTATAGTTGGTACCATCAAATAGGGGAGGCCTATTTGTGGAGTGTCCCTCATTGTGAAACGTGTTGATGCTAGGGTTAGAGGCCATGGATCACTCAAGGGTGTAAATCCAAATCAAGAGAACAAAGCTTTGATACCAATTGTAGAACCCTAGAGGGGGGGTGAATAGGGAAATAAAAAATAAACTATAACAAATGATGCAATAAAGAGTAAATAGTAGAAAGATCAAACGCAAACGCAAGGATGTATCCTGGTATCCTCTTTTGAGGCAATCCAGTCCCGGAACTCTCTCCGGCTTTAATCCACTATTATGCAAATAGTACACACGAGTTTGGATCCGAAGAACTCGCCAACTTCAACACGAGTTTGGATCCGAAGACTCGCCAACTTCTACACACGAGTTTTCTTACGAAGGCTCGCCAACTTCAAACAAAAGAGAATGAGAACTTGCTGATCTTCTAACACGTGAAGATCGAAATGTACAACTCTTTAATACTCTAGCACTTTGGGAGAGGATGACAATGAAAAGCTTTGAGAGAGTATTAATGGTGGAGCTCTTGGTTGTTGGAAAATTTATGGAAGAGTTGGTAAAGAAGCTCAAGAGAGAGAGAGCTTCCTTTTATAAGAAAACCAAGAGTGGGTGGCATTTAATGCTTCTGAGTGTACGCAGACCGGCATGCCGTCGGTATGCCGCGGCATACCGCCGGTATGCCGGCCAAATAGTAACGGTCATATTTATGACCGTTCAAGAGCATTAAATGCGGCCATTAATGCATGTCAGACCAAATCGAAAAGCAGATTATTCGAAATTCGGTATACCGCCGGTATGCCGGAGCATACCGTCGGTATGCCGACTAAAGTCACAGAAAGTTTTAGAGCTATAAGAAACGGCATGCCGCCGGTATGCCGTAGCGTACCGTCGGTATGCCGACAATAAATCACAGCATCTATTGTGTTGCTAGGAAACGGCATGCCGCCGGTATGCCGCAGCATGCCGTCGGTATGCCGACAATTCGAGACAGCAACTTTCTGGACACAGAAAGCGGTATGCCGCCGGTATGCCGAAGCATGCCGTCGGTATGCCGCTTATTGTCACAGAAACTTTTCTGGACACGAAAACGGTATACCGCCGGTATGCCGTAGCATGCCATCGGTATGCCGCTTTTTGTCACAGAAACTTTTCTGGACACAAGAACGGTATACCGCCTGTATGCCGGAGCATACCGCCGGTATGCCGCTCTGAATTACTTGATTTTCGATTTGTGCTTTAAGTTATCATCCATCCTTTAGTGTTTTACAGAAATACCTAGACCAGTACAGACACGAAGACTCTAAGCAGGAAGATGCCGACTAAATGTAGGGAACGTCGGTAACTGCTACGGTCTTCAGGACGAAGGAGGAAGCTATTGAAGTGAATAACTCCATGTAGTGCATCTTCTGAGTATCTGAATAACAGAAGACTAAACTACGAAGATGCTGTTAATTACTCAAAATAAAATGTGCCAACATAAGAAAATACCCTTGCTCTAGAAAAGTGGTAGTGACAACCATCGTGTTGAGAATCAAACAGAAATCAATGTAAGACAATACTAAATACACGAATCATACAAGTTATCATGTATGAAAACTATTATAAAATATACTCTCCTATCATCCTGAGCTGAGAATGCGGGTCTGATACCAAATTCGAATCCAAGTAACCTATTGTATGAATTTATAATGTCAATAAGTGAATCGAAATAAAATAAATCTATCTACTTGGTCTTGTAAGTCTCTAGATCGATATCTATACCAATTTGGCTCTAAGTTATATACTCTTTAGGTAACCTCCCTACTCATTACCATTTCCAACATGACTCTCCTTCTTAACTTATAATGACTTATCATTATACCCTATGCTTGTTACATTTATGTGTCTATGTTCATACATGTATCATGGGTTTTCCCCAAGCGTGGACACTCTTCCACAACCTAGACACTCTACATATTTCTCACTCCTATGCACATAATCAGTTGCTCCACCTGGCCACCACACTAATCATATAGTCTCTATCCTGCCCAAGCTACAAATTTTACTACCCTTTCCTATTATAACTATAGTTACTGCATTTAGATTATTGTTACAATCTTATAACCCAAAACACACTCTCTACTCTCATATCTATACACTAGGCATTCCTTATACATATGTATAACTGATACCTCAATCTTCTATCCCTATATCAATGCATTCCCTATTGGACTACTTAGTCTACAAGACTGCTATAGAGATCTACTGATACACTTATATCACAGTGCTGAATTCCTACCCTAACCTATAACTACTATGTGTATACTGATACCCCTCTTGCTTAGTGCTTTTCCTGTTCTTGATGCATCTCCTGTGTATACACTGTTGCATACATGAGTATACCAATACCCTGCTATACAGCTGAAATTCACCCACCTACATTAGTAGTCTTATCACACACACAACCACCTGGAGATAATACTTTGCAATGACAGTTTAGTGCTTGCAAGCTATGCAGTTGCTCTATTAACAGTGGTGCCTGGTTTGCAAATCACCTTATGCTACCTATCCATATATCCATTGGTATAAAAACTGCCTACATGGCACCTCTACCCTGTACACAAATGCGTACTCCTGGTCTGTGCACATGTTGCTACTGCCATTAAATCAATTTAAGAATTACCCCATGCCCCTAACCCATTGTTGTGTTATACCCTACACCTGTTAGTGCCTACAGAACTTCCTAATTGCATTACTCTGTTACCTCTACATAATCCTATGCATCTGCACATATTCCTGAATATTGGAGACACACGTATTCCCCTGTACCACACCCAAAACTGGCACCTACACATACATATCTCGTATGGGTCAATACCTAAGGAATGATACCCCTTGATGCTTGGCAGTTCATATGCAAACTGATGTATGCTAATTCCCTCACACGTGAACTTAGCCAACTGATGCAATTTCTTATTACCATATTATCACGTATAAACACAATCTAATTTTCCTATTCCTATCCTAGTCATGATGTTTCAATCCAAGTATCTTTATGTAGCCTGTGTACACATTATATTAGGCTTCTATGTGTATCTAGGATATACATCTGCTGATACCCTATCATATCTCCTATACATACATGTACACGTAATTAGTTATACTCACGCATCTATTGAATCCTACCCTATGATCCCTCTATATGTTACTCATTCCCCAATCATTGATACTTACATTTAACCCATTTATTTCCCTGTAGTTAGGATTTTATTTCACACCTACAAATTCCTATTGTAAGAACTCCCCATCTTACGGATTATGCATCGGTTTGTGTACTGTTGTATTTTAAAGGTTTGCATATCATCCCTTCACTTCCAAGTATCTATAAGATCCCTGCCTAACTATGTGTCCTTATCTCTTCACACCCTTCATGTCCGCCTATACACATACCTATATACGCAGGTCATCCTCCTGGAAAATATGACTCACACGGATATACAGCTTCTTATTTTTCTTACACATTGGTTTCATACATCTACTTCTACTCTATGGCCATACACTGCTACATTTAATTCATGTACCGATATGCGCACATGCATTCACATATGCATAGTGTAGGAACAATAGCACCTCTAGAGGGGGGTGAATAGAGTGCAGCAGAAAATATTTAGCAATTAAAAATTAAAATCTAAGCAAGTGAAGTAATATATATATATAAAATAATTATAAGTAAGTCAGTAAAATCAGGACAAAAAAATAATAGGCAAAGACAGCAGGTTTATACTGGTTTTCCTCTGTGAGGACTAGTCCAGTCTCGAGTACTCAACCCGATATTTGAATCCACTATTTGAAATAGATATTACACCATGTGTTTTGCTCCAAAGAATACGCCAACTTCACCACTGTCGTGTTTTTATCCGAAGCCCACGAATAAACTTCAACACCTTTCTGAAGAAAACTTTTATATGCCAAGCTTGTACAACTCGAAACTCCTACTCGAAAACCACCGGCACTTAGAAGAATAGAGTTGACTTGGAGATTTGAAGATTAAAGCTTTGGGAATGGAATAGAAAGTTTAGGAATAGATAGAGAAGATGAAGATTGAATCTGTGTTTAGAAATGAAATTTTCTTCTCTATTTATAGGTTTTTCTAGGACAGAGTTCGGGCAGAACTCGGTATCCTAATGTTCAAAAATTCAAATGTTAGAGATCCACAAGAATATGTAAAGCTTCTGACCAGGAGTGAATTCTACTGATCGAGTTCTGGTAGAACTCTGGCCGAGTTCGGTTAGCCTAATTCCAGGGCTGTTTTGGTTTTTGGATCTGGTTTGGTTTAGGATCAAATCATGAATGTGTTTGGTTTATGATAGAATCTAATTGCCAGCGATTCACAAATAATCTAGATTCAACAAATATAAAAATACAGAATAAATAATAAAATCTCAGAGACAACGCAATATGCATTCTTCGTTTCTTTTCATATCGAGATTGAAGTTTTAAGACACTTATCGAAATCGGTTTGACTATGGCTAAATGTGCCAACAATCTCCCCCATTTTGATAATGTGACAAAACTATGATTGATACTTGAGAAAAAGTTCAGCTTGAAGTGGAAATGGACTTGATGAGTACGAAAGGTACGGTAGTAGCTTTTTGTTCATCAAAAAATGGTACAGTACAATGCTCAATGCTCCCCCGTAGTGTACGGTCATTAAAACATTCTGCTGAATCTGTATCTGTAGAGTCTAAACCAAAATTCTTTCAAACCAAATTAGTAATACAGTAAATAATCATCAAAAATCGTAAGTTGTATCCAAGATGAATCAAATCTAAATGAAGATGAATCAAATCTAAATGAATCTCATCTAAATCAATCTTACTGAATTTTATCAATCTTAATCAATCTTACTCTCCCGTTTTGTTATAATAGCAAAATGGTATAGCAATATTAAACCAGAAATCATAATAGAAGACATGCATGGAATAATGGAAATACTAGCATAAACTGAAAAAAAAAATTTGCATACATCACACAGAAAAAGAAAACTGAAAAAGTCATAACTGATAATGCTTGAAAGAAGCATTTATCACTAATACATGCCAACTAAAATAAACTCAAAACATAACAAAGTCACTGAACTATCATGAGGAATAACAAATCCTCAACTATCATCCTCATCATCATCATCATCAGCTGCAGCACCAGTAGTACCAGAAGGACCGGTGTCAGCAGATCGGCTGGGGTCATATCGAGCAGCCGCAGGGTCAAAGTAACGATGTGCCTCACGGTCATCAATATGATAGCCAAGCCGGGTTGGATCATGAACCGTAGGAATGGGGCCTCTAGGGTTGTGAGCAAGACTATACGACAAATCATGAACCGTATTCGAGATAGCCTGGAGCTGAAGGGTAGTACGAAAATCCATAGCACGAAACTGATCCAGCATGAGAGTCTGAAGGGACTCAAGAGTAACACCGGCAGAAGGATGAGTAGCCTGAGAATCAGTGGAAGCGGGAGTGACTACAGGAGGTAGAACCTGTGCAGGCTGAGCTGGGCGACGATGCTCATGAAGTTAGACAGGAGCAGCATCCTCAACAGTCCTCAAGACTGACCTCAAAATACTGAAAGATGATAGGGAGGTACATCGCGTTTAGAAGGCGTCGCGAGGAAGTCTTGCGACAACGATCCATAGCGGAGATGATAATCTTGGGAAGACTAAAAAAAATATAAAAGTGAAGATGATAAATCGCTGAGAGTTCCAGGTAGAAAATCTCATCCGTGGCAGTGTTCTTAGGAAGGATAGTGGAGAACACCATGCGATGGAGATCATAGAAGTAGTTGTTCATATGTCTAGGGCGAAGAGTGCCATGGGGTTAAGGATTCGGTTCACAGAGCGAATCACGGAAGGAATCAAAAGTTGTCCCCTCGGGAAACTCAACATTGTGCCTCCCCATCATTGGGTACGTGGAGAATGATTACTAAATCATCGGCATCAAACTCGATGTCGACTCCACTAACATTTGATTTCACCGTGCCCTTTATGACCGAAAAATTACAATAGAACATGCGAATGGCATTGGTATAAATGGAAAAAGTGGATTGAACTAACTCTAGCAAATGATGGTTTATGAATACACTAGAGTGATCAGGAAATAACGTGAAGTTGATAGGAGCGCCCAAACAGATTTTTCTTTTATGAAAGTCCGTGAACCAAGAGTCCGAAGCTTCTTGGGACACAAAAATAAATTCATGGAAGAAATCTCCGTCGGGTCTCGAATGAGTGTAAAGAGAAAACGAGGCCACCTCATGAGGAGTCGAGGACGAACCTTCATCAACTTTCCTCTTCTTTTGAGAAGACATAGGTTGTTTGGGAGCCATATGAAAATTGAACGAAAAGAAAAGAGAGAGATATACCGAAATTGATGGTAGACAGCGGAAGAGAACCTCGATAGAGCTCCGAATTCGAAGTTTAAAGACTTGAAGAGCTTGGATGAGAGAGAACTTGGAGGTTAGGGTTTTGGTATGGTTTTGGAAGTGCTGTGAGGAAGAGGATGATGTAAAAGAGGGTTAAATAGAAGAGGGGCTTGGCTGTCCAGCTTCTGTTTAAAATCTCCCAGACTGAGTTCGGACCGAGTTCGGCCAGAACTCTGACCGAGTACGGTCTCTAGGGTTTCAAGGCAGTTGTTGGAAACAGTATGATAGTTTTTAACATAAATACGAAAATGAATTAGAATTAATTATGTTGAAGAAAATAATTTAATATTTATTAATTAATTTTCCATAAATTGCCATAAATAATTTGGATTAGCTGTAGGGGCCGCATCCCAGCTAGCGGTAGTCCGAAGACTAGTACACCATATCGCTTCAGATTATTTACAAATGTGTGACAGAAGGGCCCTTTCGGCTTATAACCAAAATAAATTTAGCAAATTCATGTTCATTAAATAATAATATTATATTATATTACCTCAACATCCAAAATTTCTAATTCTCTTCGTATAAAGTTAAAACGATCTTCAGCCAAAGGCTTTGTGAAGATGTCAGCTAGTTGATGTTCAGTATCAACAAATTCTAAAACAATATCACCTTGCAAAACATGGTCTCTAAAAAAGTGATGTCTAATTTCTATGTGTTTAGTGCGTGAATAACATATGGGATTCTTAGTGAGATTAATAGAGCTAGTGTTATCACAGTAAATAGGAATATGATGAAAGGATAATTAAAAGTCTTCCAGAGTTTGTTTCAACCATAAATTTTGTGCACAACGACGTCCTGCAGCTATAAACTCAGCTTCAGTAGTTGATAATGTAACTGAATTTTATTTCTTAGAAAACCCGGAGACTAATGACTTTCCTAGAAGATGACATGTACCGCTGTTACTTTTACGATCGACCTTGCATCCAGCAAAATCTGTATCCGAGTAACCTATCAGGTCAAACGAATCAATTTTGGGATACCAAAAACCGATTGTCAAAGTTCCTTTAAGGTATCGTAAGATACGCTTAACAGCACTTACATCTGATTCTTTAGGACAAGCCTGATATCTAGCAAATAAGCATACCGCAAACATAATGTTTGGACGACTAGCAGTTAAGTATAGTAAACTACCAATCATACCTCCGTACTTACGTATGTCAGCTGGTGTACCGCTTTCATCTATATCAAGCTTTGTAAACGTTGCCATTGGAGTGCCAATAAGTTTGACATTTTCCATATCAAATTTCTTTAGCAAGTCTTTTGTATATTTGGCTTGATTAATAAAAATCCATTGTGAACTCTGCTTAATTTGCAGTCCAAGGAAGAATGTTAATTCTCCCATCATGCTCATTTCGAATTCACTCTGCATACACTTAGCAAACTCGTTACATAGCATCTCATTAGTAGGTCCAAAGATTATATCATCTACATATATATGCAATATTAAAACATTTTTGTCTAAAGAATTTATAAACAAAGTTGAATCAACCTTCCCTTTTGAAAAACTTATTCAAGTAGGAAAGAACTAAAACGCTCATACCATGCACAGGGTGCTTGTTTAATACCGTAGAGAGCTTTTCGAAGCTTGAATACGTGATCAGGTTTGAAATCTTCAAAGTCTGGAGGTTGTTTTACGAAAACTTCTTCTTTTATAAAACCATTTAAAAAAGCACTTTTAACATCTATTTGAAAAAGTTTGAAACCATGAAAACTTGCAAAAGCACAAAGCATACAAATGGACTCTAATCTAGCAACTGGAGCATATGTCTCATCATAGTCAATACCTTCTTCTTGATTATAGCCTTGAGCTACTAAATGTGCTTTGTTGCGTGTGACTGAGCCATTCTCATCTAACGTATTTCAGAACACCCACTTAGTACCAATGATCGGATGATCAATAGGTCTGGGAACAAGTTCCCAAATTTGATTATGTTCAAATTGGTTAAGTTCTTTTTGCATAGCAGAAATCCAAAATTCATCAGAAAAAGCTTCTAAAACATTCTTAGGTTCAATTTTGAAAATAAATGCAACATTTGCTATTACCAATTGTCTTGAGCTGGAACGAGTGCTTACGCCTTTTGACACATCACCGATTACCAGGTCTTCGGGATGGTCTGGTATAAATCGCATATGTTTCGGCAGACTTTCCAAATAAGACGTGGAAGTATCTTCTGTTGTGGGGGTTTCTTCTTCATTGTCACTGTCGTATTGTCTCTTGACATTTAGCTCATCGAACTTGACATTGATTGATTCTTCAACAATAAGTGATTTCTTGTTGAATACTCTGAATCCTTTGCTTTTTGTCGCATATCCCAAGAAAATTCCTTCATCAGCTTTTTCATCAAATTTTCCTAAGTTGTCTTTTTGTATTTAGAATATAACATCTACATCCAAAGACCTTAAAATAGCTGATATTAGGAGTTCTATTAAACCATAATTCATAAGGAGCCTTTTTAAAGATAGGTCTAATAAGAACTCTATTCAATACATGGCATTCTGTATAGACAGCTTCTACCCAAAAGTATTTAGGAAGATTGTACTGGTTAAGCATAACTCTGGCCATATCATCGAGAGTTTTGTTCTTCCTTTCTACAACTCCATTCTGCTGAGGAGTTCTGGGGCAAGAGAATTCATGAGATAATCCATTTGAATTTCAGTAAGACTTGAATTCATGGTTATCAAATTCTCCTCCACGATCACTTCGAACACGAGTAATCATGAATCCTTTCTCGTTTTATACCTTCTTACAGAAAGATACAAACTCGAAAAAGTCCTGATTCTTATTTGCAAGAAAATAAATCCAAGTATATCGTGAATAGTCATCGACTATCACGTAAGTATAAAGTTTTTCGCAAAGACTGGCGACTCTACTTGGTCCAAACAAGTCCATATGAATTAATTGCAGGGGTCTAGAGGTACTTACAGCTTTTATTGATTTGAAAGATGATCTAGATGCCTTATTCTTCTCACAATCAGCACAGATCATATCTTTCTTGAAATTTATTTCAGGTAAGCCTCTAACCAGTTTCTTGGTGGACAATCTTGCAATCGTGTCCATGTTTGCATGACCAAGATGCATATGCCAAATCCAGCTTTCGTCTTATGTTGTAAATAGACACTTTCCTGTATTATTAGTCTTTTTTGACAAATATAAAATATATATGTTGTCCTCTCTTATTCCCTCAAAAGAAATTATTCCAGAGGTTTTATCATAAACAAAACATTTATTTTTAACAAAATTTATTCAATAACCGTGATCAGCTAATTGACTAATACTCAATAAGTTATGTTTTAATTCTGTTACTAAGCAAACATTTTTAATAATAGGAGAGGGAGAGATACTTATGTCACCAATGCCAATGATATTGCCTTTAAGATTGTTTCCAAAGGAGACATAGCCTTCTTTTTTCATCGATAGAGTTGCAAACAATTTGTCGTCACCTGTCATATGCCTGGAGCAACCACTATCGAGTATCCACTTGCTTTTAGTAGGAGAAGGAAGGTCCACCTTAGCATTTGTAGCCATGAAGCATAGGTTTGCTGAGCTCCGAGAGTTGTCTTCATCTTCAGAGTCACTAGCCTCGCTTTCATACCAGATACTAGTATTTGCATAGTTTTTGGTTGTTGACCTTCTCTTGTTTGTCTGATCATATCTGCTTGTTTGATCGTGTCTGCTTCCTTTTCTTATAACAGGGCAATCCTTTTTTATGTGGTCTGTTCTTTTGTAGCTGAAATAGATCGGTTCTTCGTCATCTTTGAAGTCCATCTTCTTGTTTGATTTCTCATGTCTGAGGAATCTTCTGAAGTTCCTTGTTATCAGGGCCATTTGCTTGTTGTCTGAGTCGTCTGATTTACTCTCGTCGTCAGAGATTATTTTATGATTTGCCTTGAATGCTATTGTCTTCTCTTTCAGATGTTGATCTTCGAAATCCTGAAGGTCCAACTCACGTGTCATGAGCTTTTCAGTCAGGGTTTCAAGACTCATTGTCGAGAGATCATTTCTTTCTATAATAGTCGTTGCTTTTGGATTCCAGCTTTTTGGTAGTCCACGAAGAATCTTTCGAATCTTTTCATGATCGCTGCAATCTTTGCCAAGGGAAGCTAGAGGATTAACAATATCTAAAAATCTAGTAAACATAGCAGTAATAGTCTCATTAGGCTTCATTTTGAATACCTCATATTCTTATGTAAGTCGTGAGATTTTTGATTCCTTCACTTGTGAAGTACCTTCATGAGTAACCTCAAGAAGTTTTCAAACCTCGTTGGACGTGGCACATGTAGAGACTCTATTGAACTCAGTTTTATCAATTGTACAGAATAAAGCATTAATGGCTTTTGTATCAAGACTAGCTTTTTTTATTGTCGGTGTATCTATCAAATGTTTTGTCAACTAGAGCCCTATCTATCGTAATAGGTAGAGGTTTTTTATAACCATTGACGACAATCGACCATAAATCAAAATCATGTGACTTGAGGAAAAAGCTCATCCGTGTCTTCCAGTATGTATAATTTGTGCCATCAAATAAAGGTGGCCTATTGGTTGACTGACCTTCACCGTTGCTTAGAAATAGGGATACCATATCTCAAGGAGTGTTAATTCCATCGAGAGATACCTGCTCTGATACCAATTGTAGGAACAATGGTACCTCTAGAGGGGGGTGAATAGATTATAGCAGAGAATATTTAGCAATTAAAAATTTAACTCTAAGCAGGTGAAGCAATATATATAAAAAAATAATTGCAAGTAAGTCAGTAAAATCAGGACGAAAAAATAATACGCAAAGACATCAGGTTTATACTAGTTTCTCTCTGTGAGGACTAGTCTAGTCTCGAGTACTCAACCCGATGTTTGAATCCACTATTTGAAATAGATATTACACCACGTGTTTTGCTCCAAAGAACACGCCAACTTTACCACCGTCGTGTTTTTATTCGAAGCCCACGAACAAACTTTAACACCTTTCTGAAGAAAGCTTTTATATGCCAAGCTTGTACAACTTGAAACTCCTACTCGGAAACTACCGGCACTTAGAAGAATGAGTTGACTTGGATATTTGAAGATTAAAGCTTTGAGAATGGAATAGAAAGTTTAGGAATAGATAGAGAAGATGAAGATTGAATCTATATTTAGAAATAAAATTTTTTTCTCTATTTATAGGTTTTTCTAGGACAGAATTCGGGCAGAACTCGGTACCCCTAATGTTCAAAAATTCAAATGGTGGAGATCCACAAGAATAGGTAAAGCTTCTAACCAGGAGTGAATTCTGTTGACCGAGTTCGGAAAGAACTCTGGCCGAGTTCGGTTAGCCTAATTTCAGGGCTGTTTTGGTTTTTAGATCTGGTTTGGTTTAGGATTAAACCAAGAATGGATTTGGTTTATGATAGACTTCTAATTGCCTGTGATCCTGATTCACAAATAATCTAGACTCAATAAATAAAAAAATACAAAATAAATAATAAAATCTCATAGACGACGCAATCTGCATTCTTTGTTTCTTTTCATATCGAGATCAAAATTTTAAGACACTTATCGAAATCGATTTTATTATGGCTAAATGTGCCAACACATAGACCTATCTATAAATACATACCAAAATAAGACCCTGTTCTCTGATGCTGTAATACCCATCCTATTGGTATACTCCAGGCACCGCAATACCCGACCCATGTCGGGTATCAAATTTGTTACCCCATGCTATATGCAGTTTCTAAACTCCTATTTTTCCCATATATGTATATATAACGCCCTATTAACAGACTTGCCTTTGGGAGTGTACCCCTCTAGATAATTTATTTCTTTCTAGGTAATACGTCAACTACTTAGTGGTTTAGATTCCTACTTTATGATACTACTAACTGCCAACCTCCCTATGCAATGACACACAAAATATCACTCACATATTTTGCCTAGTGTCTCTAGTTCTACAGTAATTCCAACAGCAATTCTAAGCCATGTCCCTACATGCCTTTACCCAGTCTACCCTACTACAGATTACTACAATGCAGCAATATAGGTAAAGTTCCTATATGATTCCGGAAGCATTGCATATAGGGAAATCCCATCTTATCATACCTAATATTCCTACAGTCTAAATAACTTGTAGTTGCAATAGTCCTGACATTTAGTCAACCCAACATGAATTGAATTCATTTTAGAGTTATTGCTATGACCATTTAGTAATCTATAACCCTATCGACACACACCTGTACATTTATATACAATTGACTTTCTTTAGGAATTAGCCATATATAGCTGGAGATCACCTCTACTCCCTACCAAGAACAGAATTTCTACGTATGAATAAGATGAGAATTTACCAATCGGTTGTAATAGCCTGATGGAAATCCAAAGCACTGACTGAAGGAAGAAGAAGACCCTTGCTCTCAATCGAACTATGGTCCTCTACATGCTCGATTGTATAAGGGAAAGTCCTTGTCTGCTCTTGCTATGGATGGGAGTAGAGAAATTAGGGTTTAGAAATATACATAAAAAGAAGTAGAGGGATCGGCTACTAGAATCAGGGGAGATATATAAAGCCTACGGTTTGTCTCTAGAGAGATAAGGGAAGGAAGGGTTTGAATTTGTTTTAAAAGATTTGGATTGGTTTAAAGGACTTGAATTTTTCTGTTTGTAATTAACACCTTATGAAATAAGATTATTTACAAAACCCTCTTTCTACTAATTTAACCAATACAGAAAATAACTACAAATTAATCTATTTAGGAAATTAAATATTATAAAAGCAATATTTTGGTTCAAGGGTTACACGTAAGCCATGAAAACCATCAAAAATATTCACAAAAACACAATTCAAAAACTAAATCCAAAGAAGCAAGCGCGGCATGAAAAGCAGAGCAACGGGAGGTCTCTCCCAACTCAGCCGCATAGTCCATCCTCGAGGAGCAACTCGCTAAATATGTGACTTGATTCTGGAGAAACTATTCCATAACGAGGAAATAATCTTAGTTCAATTGATCCCGATCAATCAGTTTTGACTAAATTGATAGCGACAGTGTTCCTTTATCGCGCATCCCGTGGACAAGAAATGGGACATGATGTAGGGACGAGGCACTACACCATAACGAACTAAGAAAAAATTTTGTCCTCGAAACATAAGAATACAACCTACCTCTAGAAAAATAATGAAGGAAACTTTTCTTTCATCTCTGACTCGAGTTTTCAGGTTGACTCCTCGACCGAATGGTTTCTCCAGAGCACGCGGACAAGAGTGATCGTACAATTTTGAAGCAATTTGTCCTTATATTCCAAGATCTGCATAGGCTCTTCTACATATGACAAGTTTGTCTTCAGATCCAGCTGACACAAATCTACCATGTGGCTTGGATCGTGCACGTATTGACGCAACTGAGAGACATGGAAGACATCGTGCACATCCGACAGTGTTGGTGGTAATTCAATTCGGTAAGCTACTGGGACGACTCGCTTCAATATCTCGAAAGGACCAATAAATATCGGACTAAGTTCGCCCTTAACTCTAAACCTGGTGACTCCTCGCATAGGCATCACCTTTAGAAACACATGATCGCCCTCCGAGAACTCGAGTGGTCGTCGATGGGTGTCTGCGTAACTCTTCTGCTGGCTCTGAGCTATCTTTAATCTCTCTGTTATCAATTTGACCTTCGCCGCATTTTTCTCTACCTGCTCCGGATCAAGAATCTGTCACTCCTCGACTTCATCCTAGCAAATGGATGATCTATACTTTTGCCCGTACAATACTTCATTCGGTGCCATTTGAATACTGGACTGATAGCTATTATTATATATACAAATTTGGCCAACGTTAGGTGAACATCCCGGCTTGACTTCAAGCCTATCGTGCAGAGTCGTAGCATGTCTTCGAGAATCTGATTCACTCGCTCTGTTTGGCCGTCGATTTGAGGATGGTAAGCAGAGCTAATCTTCAACTTAGTCTCCATGGCCGACTGAAGGCTTTTCCAGATGTCACGCCCCATATGACAATATACTAGAGAGCGGGGGACGGACACAGCCAGCTACGTATATTAAAGTGAAATCCACCTCGATATATGGTCACGGCTGTCTAGATAATGAGGGTTTAACTACAAGCCAATAGTCTCTTAAGTTCAAGAACAAGCCTGGTGTTTCAATCTCAAGCAAGCAAGTAAATATAACAAGATGGTAGATCATCAGACATACAAAGTAAGGCATCCCATACATTACATATTCAGATGATCATGAAGCTAGTTATACAAAATGCGGAGACTAGCAAGAGTTTAAGTCATACATGATCAACCCTAGGATTTGTCAACCATGTTATAGCCCTTAGGAAGACATGAATGTAAATTTTAACACGAGCTAACACTTGCTCGGCGGCTAAACGCCTCAAAAGAATAATTTACAATAGAGTGGGAGAGCAAGTAAAACTCACTCATTGCCAGGGTTCCTTCTAGTGGTCACCATCAGACTTGAAGGCAGGTAGATCCTCGGGTGCTGCTCTGAAATCTGGCTATACAAAACCCGCTGGATCAGACCCCAGAAAGAGCAAGTGCCACAAGGGAGGCTTCACTTAAGAACTAAAACCAACATATTAGCATATAAGACATAATGAATAATAAAAGACATGGGTTAGAGAAAAAAAATAAGATGATAAACGATAAGACGACTAAGGGACCATTCCGGTAGCCAAGTCACAACCCGTAAACCAAACAAGGACCGGGGTTTCACTACAACAAAATAGATAAATAATGACACTTTCTTTACGACACTTTCTAACTAAGTATCATTATTTTTTTCTTGTGATGTCAGTATACTAAAAAGTGTCATTATAATTTAATATTTATCATCATCTATGTCACTTTCTAAAAAGTGTCATTAACCTAATTTTGACAACACTTTTAAAACAAGTTTTGAATGTCGTATAAAATATAATACTAAACACAACACTTGGAAGGTGTCGTCTGAATATTTAATTTCCCCCCAAAAAAATTCGTTTACCGCAACTTTTCCAAAATTTGGCGCTCGACCCCGCGGTCCAAAATAATCCCATATAATTCTTCTTCCCTTTTTTCACCAAATATTCTCTCCCCCTAAACTTTTTCCCTCTCTTTCTCTCCATCGGCAGGAGCGATCTCAGCTCTCTCTATAAGCTCTCCCCAAACTTTTTCCCTATCTTTCTCTCCATCGGCAGGAGCGATCTCATCTCTCTCTCCCTTACATCGGCAGAGATTTCGATCGTCGTCGGCGCCACCATCTCAGCTGGAGCCGGCGGTCATCTCTATCACAAGTCTAGGTCATCCCTCACTTTGTTTCTTTATGTATTATGTAGGGTTTTATAAGCACAATAATTGGGGATTTTGGAATCGATGATGGTTTTCCTTCTTTTGTTAGGGTTTAGAAGATGAATCGATCATTATCTAGGATTTTCTTTCTTGATATTGTTTTTTTGGATCTTTTGTGAAATTTTTTCTCTTCTTTTCATTTTTTAAGAATTTGTACTTGCACCATATGGCCATTAGCGCGATTCTGTGTAATTGTTGTGATTGTTTGAAGAATTTTTACTTGCAGCACAGGGTTTAGAAGATTTAGAAGAATAATTTTTCTGATTTATATAACAGTAGAAGCGAGAGGAAGGGGAAAAAATTCTAGCCGTTTCTTTTTCATCGGATCACTGTTCCAATCTCGCTCGGAGGTGAGAAAAACCCTAACTTTTTTTCTTCCAAATTGTTAGATCTGATGTTGTTATTCAATTTTATTGCTAATTTCTCTCTGATACTGGGATTTGGGCCCAAAATTTGGCGGTAATTCCCATTTTTGAGTTGTAATTATTGATCCGATTGTTAGAATTTGGTTGGAAATGTTGACTAGTGGTTGGTGGAACTGGAATTATTGTTAATTGCTGTAGAAATTTATTTGAGATCCTAGATATGTCAAAAAGATCCGGTCTTCATGGTTGGGGACTGTTGTTTGGATCCGGTCTTAATGTGAAGAATATGATATGGTTTTTTAGATGGAACATTAGATGGTTCATCTAATTCTGAAAAGGTTGGGAACTGTTGTTCTTTATAGTATTTACACTCGTGAGCTCTGATTCTTGTCGTATATTGAATGCTAAGCATTCATGTTTTAAATACCTCACTTGTAAGTTATTAGTTGGTCCTTCATTATAATGTTCCTTTTGGAATATCTTATGGTGAGCAATTAGCCAGTCACATAATGGCCAATTAGCTATTTTCTGTATGATTGGTCAGTTAGCTCACCTATAGTGATCCTAAAATGTTTTTATTAGATACCTAAATTAAAATTTGTTAGTTGATCCTTCATTATAATGTTTCATTGTAATGTTCCTTTTGGAATATCTTATGGCGAGCAATTAGCTTTCATATAATAGTCAATTAGGCTATTTTCTGTGTGATTGGTCAGTTAGCTCGCCTATAGTGATGTAGTGGAGGTTTTGCATTGGAAGCCTAAAATGTTTCCATTAGATACCTCGCTTACATTTTTGTTAGTTGATCTGTAAATTGATTTCTGTACTATAATATTTTAGAATGCAACTTTAAGGGATAGTTCTTTTTTTTCAAGAAGATTTGTATGCATAGATTATTGTCAATGAGAAAAGTCATCTTGTGTAATGTAGAAATGTCTAAACCCTTTCAGTTGATGTTGTTGACAATATATCTTACAAGGCAGTTAGCCGATCTGATAAGTTGCCAACTCGGCTGTCCTTTTTGTGTGAGTGGTTATAGATACTCACCAATACAATGTATTGCTCGTATTTACCAAAAACTTGATTTGTTTTCTATTAGAAACTCCACTTTAGTTTAGTTAATTGCTCTCAGAAATTTTATAATGTTTAATTTTGTCACTTGCATTAGTTGATCTGTTATGTCATTTATGAAGCACTTTGTGTAATGCCTGTTGTTCGTATTACGTATTTGGAATACGTATACGTATTGTATTTGCATATCTCCTTGGTTTGGCTTGGCTTGTTTACTCTCGGTTTGGGTTGGCTTGGTTCGGCCGGCCCAATGCTTGGTTCATCATGGGCCAAGGGTGGAACACCTTAGCCTATGCTTCTCCTTCATTTCCACCACAACCCCCCTACCTACCACCACCTTTGATATTTATTGCCATTTCTTCTTTCTTTCTCTCCCATAATTCTCATTTACTTCTCCTTCCCCCACCATTACTCTTCTCCACCAACCAAGAACACCATAGGCAAGTGCAACTTGCTTCCACAAGAGAACTCCTTTTGATGGTTTCATTAGCTTCTCCTCATGATTCTAAACCACATTAGAACTTGTCATTTTCCATTTTGAGGCTTTAATTCTTGTAGATCTAGAGTTTTGCTATTTTCGGATTTTTGGTGTTTTGATCTATCAAACTTGCTTGTTTTTAAGTTTTGATGGCTCCATGTTTTAGAGAATTTCATTCTACCCAATTTTGACCTTTGGAAAGTTGGATTCGGACTTGTTTTGACCAAGATTTGGACAATTGAAGCTTAGATTCAACTTTAGAGTTCTTGCTGTTCTTGCCATTTGGAGAAGACAGTGAACAGTGAGCTAGCTTTTTAGCTTACGCCACTGAGCTGTACGTTGCTCTTTAGCGAGCGTACGCTAGCCTTCGTACGCTGCTCTTTAGCGAGCGTACGCTAGCCTTCGTACGCTGCTCTTTAGCGAGCGTACGCTAGCCTTGATATGCTGCCTGTTGGCAGCGTAGCTTGAGCGTACGCTAGCTTGAGCGTACGCGTGCCTAGCTTAAGCGAGCAAGGCGTACGCTGGCCCCTTTCGTGCGCTAGCTCGAGCGTACGCAGTCTTGAGCGTACGCTAGCTTGAGCGTACGATGACTTGTAGCTTGAGCGTGCCCTTGTATACGCTGACCCTTGCGTACGCTCCCCATTGGAAGTGTATGGATCCTTTGGTACGCAGACCTGGGCGTACGCTAGCCTGAGCATAGCCTGGCTTGAGCGTAGCCTGATTACCCTTGATCTTCTATAGCCCCGTATATTGATATTTTCTTAGATATTTAACGTCCATTTTATATCCTTATGCCTTTTGTCATGAACTTGATAATCGCAAATTTACTTGATATGTTTGAAATTGATAACTGAGCCTGACACGATAGTGACCCGTAGTGGTGCACTCCTGACATAATGACCTAACATGACCTGATAGTGGCTCGTCGTGGTGCACTCCTGACTAGTATACTTGACATGATGACCTGACATGTTATATCTTGATAAGCTGTTGCGACGGCTACCTGACATAACATGACCTGTATAATGACCTGGACACCGTGGGTGATTGTGCTTGTACAAATAATCCAATCCTGTCTTGCATCATGTCTAGGAGGGGACTCCTGAGTACCACAGTCAGGGGTACCTACTAAAATGGACTAAGGCTAACAACTAGATTAATACATTAGTCATGACGAGATTTCCCAGCTACAGGCAATCCCGTTACCTGGGCGCGCTTGGGATCTGTAGCCTGCCGTCGAGTAGGGCACATTTCCAGCACACTGTCATGTGTTGCACCCTTCAAACTGCTTAAGGGTATATACGTTTCCTGGACGATGTACCCACCTGAATTCAACCCTAATCTCTCGACCTGGGTGACCTGGATAGTCTGCAGGGCTTGTGGCTGTAGAATAATCTCATTGCATCTTGTTAGTAATTAGGCTTGTGACAACCCTAGTTAGTTAAAGTATCAAGCCGTAATTCTTGTTTGGCCGCGAAGCGATTGGATGGAGTCTAACCAGTCTAGTCTTACCCTGATCCTGTTCCAGATTGCTGCACGACTTGAATGCCTGTATTTATTTTTACCGATAAATGGTGAGAAACCAAGCTCCGTTCAGACGAAGGGTTACAACCCCGGTCCTTGTTTGGTTTACGGGTTGTAACTTGGCTATCTGAATAGTTCCATGGTTATTTCGTCGTATATCATCCTGATATGTTTCTTTTTTATTCCAGTCCTTATTTTATTTATATTTATATTCCTGTGCTGATTGCTGGTTTTAGTTCTTAAGTGAAGCCTCCTTTGTGGCACTTGCTCTTTCTGGGATCTAACCCAGCTGGTTTTGTGTGGCCAGATTTCGGAGCAGCTCCAGAGGATCTACCGACCTTCCAGCCAGATGGTGGCCACTAGACGGAACCCTGGCAACGAGTGGGTTATTTTTGGCCCTCCCGCTCTATTGTAAAAATATTCTTTTGAGGCGTTTAGCTCGATTGTACTTTATTTACTGTCTGCCTACGGGCTGTAACATGATTGACAAATCCTAGGATTGATCATGTATGACTAAACTCTTGCTAGTCCTAACATTTTATAACGACTAGCTTCATGATCAGCTGAATATATAATATTTGGGACGCCTTACTATTGTATATTTAATGATCATACATCTTGTGACTTTTACTTACTTGCTTGCGATTGAGACACTAGGCTTGTTCATGACCATAGGAGACTGTTGGCTTGTAGTAAACCCTCATGTATCTAGACAGCCGTGACCGTATAGCGAGATGGAATCCATTTCATATACGTAGCTGGCTATGTCTGCCCCCGCTCTCCAATATTCTGGTTCTGGGGCGTGACATGGTTTAAGTGGTGGCCCATGCAGGTCTTGTAAATCAAGATATGTGAGGGTTTACCGAATAGATGTCTCAATCAGTATTCGTCCTTGATCTCTGTTCGTATCTTCTGAATCCCTGGATTCTTGTCCTGATCATATGCTTGTATCGTTGCTCTGTCCTGGTCCTTCCTTATTGTTCTCTATGTCATCTTCTTCAGTGGCATTGTTCGTGGTCCTACCGACCAGTAAGGCGGAGCACCTTCCGCGGACCAGCAGCAACCTGGAGATCAAGCCCAGCATTCCGGAGTAGCCTCCAGAGTCGTGCCTTCTGGCGGAGAGCCACCAGTCCAGCCAGTTCAACCTGCAGAACATGATGACGACACTTTGGTAGGTCTCGTCAGGACCTTGATAGCTTCTCAAGATCGTCGTGGAGATGCCTTGCAACAGGCAGTGGCGGATGCTTTGACTAGAGGTGGTCATCAGGGTAACAGCGTGGCCAACAGCTTCAAGCGCTTGAACCCTCCATTCTTTGACGGTAGTGAAGATGCTATCGCGACAGATGCATGGCTTCAGGACACAGAGGTGGTTCTAGAAGCAGCCAAGACTCCAGAGAACGAGAAGGTAGCCGTGGTGCACCTGCAGTTGTTAGATCTTGTCCGCAGCTGGTGGGCAGCACAGGCCGTTGGATTAGCAGCCTCCATTGCTTGGGCAGTATTCCGGGAGAGATTCCAGACCAAGTATTTCGATGCCGTGGCTCGGTATGATCTGCAGACCAGGTTCACCAATCTGAAGCAAGGAGGCAGGACGGTCGATGGATATGCGGCCGAGTTTTCGAGACTCAGTCGGTTTGCTCCCACCTTGGTGGCAACCGAGTATGATAGAGCCCAGCGATTCCAGCAGGGACTGGACCTGGAGATCTTGTTAGCAGTTGAGCAGTTTGAGCATCAGACTTTTGATGCAGTCTTGAGAGCAGCCCGGAGGCATGAGTATACCTCCCAGAGGATCGTGGACAGGACCGGAGGTCGAAAGAGATCTCATGGCCAGATGAATCAGTCTTCAGCCCCAGTCCCGGCAGCCAGGGCTTTGACTATTGGAGCTCCGAGGCGAGCGGCCTCAGTGATGTCGGTTCAGCATTCCACCCCGACGTACCCTCAGCAGCAGCAGAAGCAGAAGCAATCTTCCGCAGTGGGTTGTTCTCATTGTGGGAAGCCAGGCCATGTGGTGGCATAATATCGCAGGGCACATGGATTGTGTCTGGCTTGTGGAGCACCAGACCATAGGGTTGGATCCTGCCCGAACAGGGGTGGTTCATCCTCATCCAACCTTTCTAGCTCTTCGGTGAGAGGACCAGCTCCGGTCTATCAGCAGCAGTATCCATTGCCGAGGCCCTTGCCGCCTCAGACCCAAGTGTTCCAGCAGCAGAACCCCCAACAGTATGCACAAGCCCAGGCCTTGAGTCAGAGCAGGCAGCGAGGGTTTCAGCAGAGGGGACCAGCACCCCGAGGGCACGGTCAGGCTATGGTGATGATCGTAGAGGAAGAGTTGGCACCAGGTGAGGTAGTGGCAGGTACTATTCTCGTCAACTCCTTTCCAGCTTCAGCTTTATTTGATTCTGGTGCATCGCATTTATTTATGTCTGCACGATTCGCGACACGGGTAGGATTGGAGCCCGAGTCATTATCAGTAAGGCTCAATATACTTACTGGTAACGGACTTGTGGGAGTAGATAGAGTATTTTCCTCGTGTCGGATCGTAGTTAGCGGTAGGGAATTCTCCGCTAGATTGATAGAGTTCCCGATGGCCGATTATGATGTGGTCCTAGGGATGGATTGGTTGAGGAACCAGTATGCTAGGATAGACTGCCATATTGGTAGGGTTGTTTTTAGCATTCCAGGAGAGCCGGAGTTTTCTTTTTCTCGAGGCGAGGTTGAGCCTTCTCCTCCGATATTGCGGATGGCAGTAGCAGCAGTTCAGTTGCCCAGGATAGTGGATGAGTTCCCAGTGTTTTCCCAAAAGAACTTCCAGGTATGCCTCCGGAGCGGGAGATCAAGTTTACTATAGACTTGATTCCCGGGACAGTCCCAGTGTCAGAGAAAGTCTACAGGATGGCACCGTCAGAGTTGGAGATATTATACAAGATGATTGAAGAACTCAGAACCAAGGGATTCATTCGTGCTAGTGGATCGCCTTGGGGAGCCCCGATGCTTCTTGTGAAAAAGAAGGATGGTACGTCCAGGTTATGTGTTGATTATCGTACCTTGAACTCAGTGACAATCAAGAACAGATACCCTCTTTCGAGGATAGATGACTTGTTTGATCAACTCAAGGGGCGTCAGTATTCTCGAAGATTGACTTACGCTCAGGATATCACCAGATCAGAGTCAGAGAGCAGGACATCCCGAAGACAGCTTTTAGATCGAGATATGGGCATTAGGAGTTCCTTTTTATGCCTTTTGGAGCAACCAATGCGCCGGCAGTATTCATGGACCTCATGAATCGTATCTTTATGCCTTACTTGGATCAGTTTGTGATCATGTTCTTGGATGACATTCTGGTCTACAGTAAGAGTGAGGCGGAGCATGAGCAGCATCTTCGTGTGGTTCTTCAGATCCTCAGAGAGCACCAGCTGTATGCCAAGTTCAGTAAATGCGAGTTCTGGCTCGATCGTATTTCGTACTTGGGTCATATCATCACCAGAGGAGGAGTAGAAGTGGATCCCCAGAAGATTATGGCTATTGAGTCATGGCCAGTGCCTAGCACAGTTGCAGAAGTTCGCAGTTTCCTTGGATTGGCTGGTTATTACCGACGGTTTATTTCAGACTTTGCTCGGATTTCAGCGCCATTGACGCAGTTGACCCGCAAAGATGTGCAGTTTGCTTGGACAGCAGAGTGTCAGAGTTCTTTTGAGCAGTTGAAGCGAGGCCTGATAACAGCTCCTATTCTCACGCTTCCAGATGGGGTCGGAGGATTCTCAGTATACTGTGATGCTTCAGGCAGAGGTTTAGGATGTGTTCTGATGCAGCATGGGAAGGTGATAGCTTATGCGTCACGACAACTTCATGATCATGAGAGGAATTACCCAACACACAACTTGGAGCTGGCAGCAGTGGTGTTTGCACTTAAGTTGTGGAGGCACTACTTGTATGGAGATAGGGTGGAGATTTTCACCGACCACAAGAGCCTGAAGTATGTTTTCACCCAGAAGGATCTTAACATGCGTCAGAGGAGGTGGCTGGAGCTTCTTGTGGATTATGATGTCAGCTTACAGTATCATCCTGGGAAGGCCAATGTCGTAGCAGATGCATTGAGCAGGAGAGCCGAAGCTTATTTCCTAACAGCACAACCAGGCTGTTAGCAGATCTTCAGAAGATGGTTATTGAAGTTGTTCTCCCTTCCAGTGTGGCATTGATGGCCAGCATACAAGTTCAGTCCACTATAGTCGAGAGGATCCGGATGGCGCAGTCGGCAGATTCTAAGCTTCAGCGACTCAGAGCAGAGTGTGAAGCAGGACGAAGACCAGAGTTATGTATTCATGAGGATGGTACACTTAGGCATGGTAAGCGTCTTTGTGTACCCAGTGGAGACATCAGACAGGAGATCATGTCAGAAGCGCACAGTTCGCAGTATTCCATCCATCCCGGCAGTACGAAGATGTACCGTGATATCCGGCAGCATTTCTGGTGGAATGGTATGAAGCGGGAGATAGCTCGGTTTCTCTCGGTGTTTGGTTTGCCAACAGGTTAAGGCCGAACATCAGAGACCGGATGGACTTCTTCAGCCCTTACCGATTCCAGAATGGAAGTAGGAGCATGTGACCATAGATTTCGTGACTGGATTACCTAGATCCCCAGCTAGTAGAGATGCTATTTGGGTCATTGTGGATAGGCTTACCAAGGTAGCGCACTTTCTCCCGTTTAGAGTTGGTCAGTCGACGGCTCAGCTAGCGGAGATGTACCTCAGGCAGATTGTCAGATTGCACGGAGTGCCAGTCAGTATCACATCGGACCGAGATTCAAGATTTACGTTGTACTTTTAGCGTAGCTTGCAAGAGAGTTTGGAGACTCATCTCCAGTTCAATTCAGCATATCACCCGCAGACAGATGGCCAGTCGGAGCGTACGATCCAGACTCTTGAAGACATGTTACGGTCTTGCACGCTTGACTTCGGTGGTTCATGGGAAGATTATTTGCACCTGGTGGAATTCTCATACAACAATAGTTTCCAGGCCAGTATCCAGATGGCACCGTTCGAGGCACTGTATGGCAGGAAGTGCAGATCTCCGCTAGCCTGGGATGATGTTGGAGAGAGGCAGATGCTTGGTCCAGAAATGATTGCTCAGACCGTTGAAGTAGTCAGGCGAGTTAGAGATCACCTTCGAGTTGCCCAAGATCGCCAGCGCCATTGGGCCGATTCTCATCGGCGCCCTCTCGAGTTCTCGATCGGCGATCATGTATTCCTGAGGATTTTGCCTAACCGTGGCGTCATTCGTTTCGACGTACGGGGCAAGCTTAGTCCTAGGTATATAGGACTATTTGATATTCTGGAGCGAGTAGGAGATGTATCCTATCGTCTCGCTCTTCCACCGTCGCTAAACGAGGTGCATGACGTGTTCCATGTATCCCAATTACGACGGTACATCCCGGACCCGAGCCACATCCTGGATCATTCGGAATTGGTTGTTGGTACCAACCTTTCGTATGAGGAGAGGCCCGTGTCTATATTGGATCGAAGAGAGAAGATCCTCAAGAACAAGACTATCAAGTTAGTCCGAGTTGCTTGGGGTCATCACTCTTTGGGTGAGTCAACGTGGGAGCATGAGGATGATATCCGATCACGATATCCTGACTTGTTTGACTCGTGAGGTATAATATCTTTTTTATGCCTCATGCCATCAATTTCTTGCTTGTATGATTGATTGATTGCCTAGTATAGCTTGCCTGTGAATTGTGTAGCTTGTTCTTGTTCCTCTAGCCTCTTAATTAAATTTCGAGGACGAAATTCTTTTAAGGTGGGTAGAGTTGTAATGCCTGTTGTTCGTATTACGTATTTGGAATACGTATATGTATTGTATTTGCATATCTCCTTGGTTTGGCTTGGCTTGTTTACTCTCGGTTTGGGTTGGCTTGGTTCGGCCGGCCCAATGCTTGGTTCATCATGGGCCAAGGGTGGAACACCTTAGCCTATGCTTCTCCTTCATTTCCACCACAACCCCCCCTACCTACCACCACCTTTGATACTTATTGCTATTTCTTCTTTCTCTCTCTCCCATAATTCTCATTTACTTCTCCTTCCCCCACCATTACTCTTCTCCACCTACCAAGAACACCATAGGCAAGTGCAACTTGCTTCCACAAGAGAACTCCTTTTGATGGTTTCATTAGCTTCTCTTCATGATTCTAAACCACATTAGAACTTGTCATTTTCCATTTTGAGGCTTTAATTCTAGTAGATCTAGAGTTTTGCTATTTTCATATTTTTGGTGTTTTGATCTATCAAACTTGCTTGTTTTCAAGTTTTTATAGCTCCATGTTTTAGAGAATTTTATTCTACCCAATTTTGACCTTTGGAAAGTTAGATTCGGACTTGTTTTGACCAAGATTTGGACAATTGAAGCTTAGATTCAACTTTAGAGTTCTTGCTGTTCTTGCCATTTGGAGAAGACAGTGAACAGTGAGCTAGCTTTTTAGCTTACGCCACTGAGCTGTACGCTGTTCTTTAGCGAGCGTACGCTAGCCTTCGTACGCTGCTCTTTAGCGAGCGTACGGTAGCCTTCGTACGCTGCTCTTTAGCGAGCGTACGCTAGCCTTGATATGCTGCCTGTTGGCAGCGTAGCTTGAGCGTATGCTAGCTTGAGCGTACGCGTGCCTAGCTTAAGCGAGCAAGGCGTACGCTGGCCCCTTTCGTGCGCTAGCTCGAGCGTACGCAGTCTTGAACGTACGCTAGCTTGAGCGTACGCTGACCTGTAGCTTGAGCGTGCCCTTGTGTACGCTGACCCTTGCGTACGCTCCCCATTGGAAGTATATGGATCCTTTGGTACGCAGACCTGGGCGTACGCTAGCCTGAGCATAGCCTGGCTTGAGCGTAGCCAGATTATCCTTGATCTTCTATAGCCCTGTATATTGATATTTTCTTAGATATTTAACGTCCATTTTATATCCTTACGCCTTTTATCATGAACTTGATAATCGCAAATTTACTTGATATGTTTGGAATTGATAACTGAGCCTGACACGATAGTGACCCGTAGTGGTGCACTCCTGACATAATGACCTAACATGACCTGATAGTGGCTCGTCGTGGCGCACTCCTGACTAGTATACTTGACATGATGACCTGACATGTTATATCTTGATAAGCTGCTGCGACGGCTACCTGACATGACATGACCTGTATAATGACCTGGACACCGTGGGCGATTGTGCTTGTACAAATAATCCAGTCCTGTCTTGCATCATGTCTAGGAGGGGACTCCTGAGTACCACGGTCAGGAGTACCTACTAAAATGGACTAAGGCTAACAACTAGATTAATACATTAGTCATGACGAGATTTCCCAGCTACAGGCAATCCCGTTACCTGGGCGCGCTTGGGATCTGTAGCCTGCCGTCGAGTAGGGCACATTTCCAGCACACTGTCATGTGTTGCACCCTTCAAACTGCTTAAGGGTACATGCGTTTCCTGGACGATGTACCCACCTAAATTCAACCCTAATCTCTCGACCTGGGTGACCTGGATAGTCTGCAGGGCTTGTGGCTGTGGAATAATCTCATTGCATCTTGTTAGTAATTAGGCTTGTGACAACCCTAGTTAGTTAAAGTATCAAGCCGTAATTCTTGTTTGGCCGTGAAGCGATTGGATGGAGTCTAACCAGTCTAGTCTTACCCTGATCCTGTTCCAGATTGCTGCACGACTTGAATGCCTGTATTTATTTTTATCGATAAATGGTGAGAAACCAAGCTCCGTTCAGACGAAAGGTTACAACCCCGGTCCTTGTTTGGTTTACGGGTTATAACTTGGCTATCTGAATAGTTCCATGGTTATCTCGTCGTATATCATCCTGATATGTTTCTTTTTATTCCAGTCCTTATTTTATTTATATTTATATTCCTGTGCTGATTGCTGGTTTTAGTTCTTAAGTGAAGCCTCCTTTGTGGCACTTGCTCTTTCTGGGATCTGACCCAGCTGGTTTTGTGTGGCCAGATTTCGGAGCAGCTCCAGAGGATCTACCGACCTTCCAGCCAGATGGTGGCCACTAGACGAAACCCTGGCAACGAGTGGGTTATTTTTGGCCTTCTCGCTCTATTGTAAAAATATTCTTTTGAGGCGTTTAGCTCGATTGTACTTTATTTACTGTCTGCCTACGGGCTGTAACATGATTGACAAATCCTAGGGTTAATCATGTATGACTAAACTCTTGCTAGTCCTAACATTTTGTAACGACTAGCTTCATGATCAGCTGAATATGTAATATTTGGGACGCCTTACTATTGTATATTTAATGATCATACATCTTATGACTTTTACTTACTTGCTTGCGATTGAGACACTAGGCTTGTTCATGACCATAGGAGACTGTTGGCTTGTAGTAAACCCTCATGTATCTAGACAGCCGTGACCGTATAGCGAGATGGAATCCATTTCATATACGTAGCTGGCTATGTCTGCCCCCGCTCTCCAGTATTCTGGTTCTGGGGCGTGACACTTTGGTCCTGAACTCAATCCATTAAGATGGTATAGTGGACTTTATATTAGAGGCTGATCTATCAGAATGATGTCTGGTCAGTATGATGGTCACTCATCCAAATAGATACAAATTGGTGTCCAGTTAGCCATTCAGATAACCCGCAAGTTTGCTATGTGACAATTCATTGTAATCCATGGGGGAACAAAACTTGTTTCCATTGGGGAGTTTTATTTACATTATACTTTATTCCTTCGAGTAGTATATGGTGGCATTGTTATTGCGAATATTCAACCTAGATGTTACACAAGAATTGAAGGATGTTCTTAGCCAGTTTAAAATCTGAGATCTGAAGTACTGCTGATAATATGCCTGACATAGCCTGCTCACTCTCTAGGTCTTATGACTCTTTATCTTATTACCTTGAATTGTTGACACTACGCCTTTCTGGTTTCTGGTTGGGTGAGACAGTTATAATGCTCATGATCAAATCACATGTTTGTCCGAAATGGATAGGCATAACTGTTATTTGTAAAGTGATCCTATCTTCGATGATTTGACCATTACCTTCACAAGAATTAATTCACATTTACTTATTAAATTTTCAAGATGTTGGATAGCTTTTCTTGTGGTGATCCTACCTTCGATGATTTGATCATTACCTTCACAAGAATTAATTCACATTTACTTATTAAATTTTCTAGATGTTGGATAGCTTTTCTTGTGGAATGCAGCTGAATAACATTTTCTTTTCTTTTCTGTATGTTTTAGTTGGTGACGTAACAAATATCTATTACATGCCTTATATGTTCTAGAGCGATTGATTATATGTTTGTGTCCATAAATTAGGAATTGGAGTTAGTTGCCAGGAAGATAGTTAAAATGTGTAATATATCACACCAGATCTTTTGATGAAGTGCAATAGTCTGTCCAATTTTCGGTGCTAGCTCAAATTATGTTCCTTTATCTATAGGTAGTTTCTACCTTCTGTCCTCAGTATTTTTTGGCGAGAACATTAATTGCTTTTCTTTCCAGCTTGTGTTGCTTATGATATTTCAGATGCGCCTTCTGTTCTACACATTTGCTAATTGTTAATACTTGATTGCTTCTTACTCTTGATCCTAATTTTGTTACAAATGTTGTGCTCTTGTTGATGTCTATGCCGTTACAACTTGATACAGATTGATCCAACTTGATACAGATTGATACAGATTGATCCAACTTGTTACAAATGTTGTGCTTCTTTGTCATATATCCTTAGCTATAGAATTTTAGAGGAATCTGAAATTAGTATGGAGATGTGAACAGATGTCTTTCCTGCTCTCTTGTTACTATTATGATCACCCATCACCACCACCACCAACAGATCTTTATGAAGATGAATAGGAGGTTGCCCTATGGTGTGGGAATGGTCATACCATAACCACCTGGAATTTTGTGGTTATGACAAGTTTTTGAGGAAATTATATTGTTCTTGCTTGCTTCACTTTCAAATACCATAACCACCTGGAATTTTGTAGTTCACATTTTTCTATATTTTTAATTACATGTAATTGTTTCTTATCTATACAATACACTCACTTTCATTCTTAGTGTCTATGATAGGTCATTTTGGTTGAGATTGTATTAGCAGCCAACGAAGTCACTAAATTTGGTTGTTAAGGATGGATAAAACATGGATTAATTACTCCTGGTTCTTTTAAATTTTCTTGATTTATCTTTACTTTTAAGCTATCAAATATATAAATAATTACATAAATTATAGTTTGTTTTTTGTAGGTCTAGTGATAAGTACCTAGAAGGAGTGAAGAGATTTATAGCAAATGCTAAGAAGCATGCCATGAATCCTGATAGGGTCGTATGTCCTTGTAAAGAATGCAAAGTTGAAAAGTCATAAAAAAATGATGTAGTATTTGATCACTTGGTCCGTATTGGTTTTGATCCTTCATATCAATTTTGGGTTCTTCACGGGGAAGACCCAGGTGGTTTTGAACAAAATGAGACTTCTGAGTTGCCAGATGCTCATAGGATGTACTATGATGCATATATTCCTTCTGCTGGAGATTCAGAGGCTACTGAGGGTATGAATATGAATGTAGATGAGGCTTTTAGAAAAAAGTTGGAAGAAGCTGAAGCTCCTTTGTATCCAAGTTGTACCAAGTACACAAAGATGTCAGCAATCATTACTCTTTACAAGTATAAGGCTACAAATGGGTTGTCAGATAAAGCATTTAATGAACTTCTTGAGATTTTGCAAGATATGTTACCAGAGGAAAACAATATTCCATATTCATTATACACGGTAAAGAAGTTCCTAAAAGCGTTTGATTTAGGATATGAGAAGATACATGCTTGTGTCAATGATTGTTGCTTATTTAGAAAAGAGAAAGAGCACCTGGATACATGTTAAATTGTTACTACAAACCTTGTGAATGCAAAGTGCAACCTGTTAAATTGGACTGCCTCAGGGCAGGTGGTGGCAAAGGCAGAAATTGCAGCTACGGATTCTAAATCAATGGTACATCATGTTGTACTTGGACCTGATTGCTACAAAGTTTGGGTTAAGGAAGTTTAGTTCCAGAAGTTACTTTGTTTCGAGCCTCAAGAGAATTTTTCACCCTTGAAGATGCTATAGGAAGTACAATTGCGTGGCCACACAAGTATATTAGTTTTGAAGAGATTCAGGTAATTTAATTATTAATATGTATGTTTAATTTGACATTACCAGCACTACTTATTCAATTTCTATACATCTTCGTAGCACTACTTATCGTATAGAATTCATATTCCACTAGATTTCTGTGGGTTAACTTCCGATGCACTTTTTATTTGACATTACCAACACTATTGATACTTAGGCAAGGTCTCATATTTCCTTTTTGTTCTCTACACAAAGGAGGCAGGGTGAATTTGTATCGAAATTATGCAACAAAAAACAGAAAAATCAAAAGGAAAACCATGAGTACAAAGAATATCTTTATCATCAGCCATCGGTTAGAGGATATGCCATTAAGGTGTAAAATTTCATCCCAATTAGCATTTCTTGATTACGATGCAACTATTGGTACAGTAAATTTCTACATAGCTGCAAACTTGAAAATGTTTCATTATAGTCCCACAAACAGTCAAGAATGTGCAAACAGCCGAGTAATTTGGTACCAAGAAAATGTTTCATTATAGTCCTTTGGACTACTACAATATCTTTGCAAAAAAAAGTAAATATTTTAGTGTCTACTCTTTGTAGGAATGTTAAATTTTTTGACAGTCAGTCCTAGTCCTGCATCTGTAGTGGACGGTCCCTAGTAAAATAAAAATTGAATGACAAACTAGTAAATAATTGGATAGCCCCAGATAACTTTTTTATAGTGTCTTCATAAATTACCTTCTGAAATCACAACAATGCTTGTGTAATCTATATATTACCCGGGATTGATTTGTAGAAAGCGTCAGAGAAAGATACAACAAGGAATTGGAAATCTTCATAAATTACCTTCTGAAATCACAACAATGCTTGTGTAATCTCTATATTACCTGGGATTGATTTGTAATCTATATATTACCTGGGTCTCAAGCTTGACTTCTTTTAGTTCCAATCCTTTTTTTAAGCCAAACATAATAAGTCAAGAAAGATACAACAAGGAATTGGAGTACTCGGTCACGGGACCCATCACATAATTCTTTGGGTCCTTTAGCTCTCCAAGTTGTATAGGTATCAAACAAATATTCCATAGTTACGTACCATTATAACAACTAAAGGAAATAGATTTATTTATTTATTTTTTATTTTTACCTGTATGGCTCTGATATTAAAGTGTCCCAGGTCAGCAAACATAGCTTCAGTTCCTGTTTCATTTAATTAGCAGTTTTAGTAAACTACGGAAAATAACATATTTAAGGAACGTCTTAGTTTCATACCTGTAATGCACAACACGACCCCTCCAAGAGAGAGCCAACCTTCTTTTCCATTTCTCTTGAAATAGTCTACCATGTATTTTGGATTAAATGCATGCAAAACTCCTGCTCCATGGGCGTATAAGTTGTACATTCCAATACCGGCGATGAAGGAGAACCATAATAGAATGATAGGGGCAAATGTATACCCAACTTTATCCGTGCCGAAACGTTGAACAGAAAATATCATGATCAAGATGACAATAGAAATAATAGCAATTGTACCTGTCCAAGGTGCAAGAAGAAATATGTTCATAGCTCAGGCCAGTTTAATTAAAACAGACTGGTGAGTGTGTCTACATCAACATAAAATTGTTCTTTCCTCCATTTCATTTCATATAATCTAAACCATCTCACTCTTTTTATATGATGTAGTAATACTAATTTTCCTCCAGTTACTTTGTTTTTAATTCTGAAATTAACGTAGTTTTTTAATACCATTTGAGCTGCCCATGTCCTTAATAATTCTTGTCCTTCATCTGCTTGAGTGGATAACAAAGAAGCAGGAATGTGGAGCTATCTCTGTGATTCTGTCTTTTCTTTGTGATTTATCACTAGAAAGTCTCTCTTATTAGTTTATTTCCTTACCTACATTTCATAACAAAGAAGCAGGAATGTGGAGCCAAAGTCATGTGTTCTTAGGGTAGTTGTTTTATATTTAAACCTTTCTTTTATTCAATCAGAATATAGAATATGCATATTTTGTTGATATGACTCACCAGAGATGCATGGAGTTAGAATGCCATCACCCATAACCATTGATACACCTAAGATTGTCACAAGGAAAAGTACGAGTTTAGCCGTTTGGCTGTTCTCCAGTTTTCCTTTGATCTGCTCAGCTTGTGTTTTTCCATGGCGAACAGATTGGTAGCTAATCTTTGAAGTATTCTGAGAAAGACTACTACAATATCTTTGAAGTAAAGTCATAGATCTACATTTGCATCTCAAAGACAACACCTTGCAAAAAATATCGGTTTGGTTTTCTTTTCTTCAGCTGCTTGTGTTTTAGTGTAGGTAGTACTCTGAACAAGTATCTCATTTTTGTTCAGTGGTCTTTTTTATTAATTGACTTGACGAAGAGTGGGGCTTCAATCGATCTTCTGATCATAAATGTGAATGGGTCTTTATAGACAGATTTAAGCTCAGATCTCAGTTTAGTTTCTCACAGTACTGAAATGTCAGATGGTCTTTTCTCAGAACTGATGTGCCATATGATGGTGATCATGGAAATTCCTATTTGTCCAATATCCACATGGTGAGACTCTAGAGAGTATCTTGTTGAGCTTGTGTCTGCACCTATTGGACTGAAGTCCATTCCGTATCCTAAAATTCCTTATGTTATGGAAATTCTTTATACCTGGGAACTTATTTTTTAGTACATGATCCTACTTTTGTTTTTTGGACCTTATTTAGTGCATTAATACACATTATTTTTTATGTTATCATCATCCACTCATTATTATTCTTTTTTCAGGAAAAATGATCCTCTTGTTAACATGACTGCTAGGGAAGCTGTGGATGTAAGATGCTTACTTTCTTTCAGATTCCTTGCAATTTCATTTAAAGACTTATGAGTTGAATCTTTTCTTATTTCTTTTATAGGTTACTTATGACAGAAAATCACTTTTGCCCATTTAATGTGGTTCTCAAGGCATGATTCTAATCCGAATGAGGACGCTAAGAAGTTACTAGTAGGACTCTTTCATATATATATTATGTAATCGACTTTGTTAGTCTTAAACAAATTGAATCCTATATCATGTAATATACTTTATGAACATGGTTGATTTTGGCTACTTATTTGGAACATGGTTGATTTTGGTTACTTATTTGTACGTGAACATGGTTTAACTATATGTGAACATGGTTGGTTGGTTTTGGTTACTTATTTGTGAACATGGTTGATTTTGGTTACTTATTTGGAACATGGTTGGTTTTGGTTACTTATTTGTACGTGAACATGGTTTAATTATATGTGAACATGGTTGGTTGGTGTATATATATATACACTGATGACATTTTGAAATCTGTCGTTGAACTTAGTTTATATGATACATAAGAAGTGCCATGAAATAATATTCATGACATTTATTAATTGTCATTGAGTAATTTTAGATGAAATCTCTCGGGTGTAGTAATTTCGATGACACTTATTAGATGACATTGAAACGCGTTAAGATGACACCTGTAAAATGTCATGAAAGTGTTTATCCTCTGTCATTTAGATGGCACAAAAAAAGGTGTTGTGAAAATATCAATGACATTTATTAAATGTCATAGAATGGTTTAGATGACACCTATTAAGTGTCGTACAGTCAATGACATTTATGAACTGTCATTGAAGCAGACTAAAATGACACCAGTAAAGTGTCGTGGAATGAGCATTACACGACATCAAATAAGTGTCATCGTAAAGATATTATATGACACTTACAGAGTGTCGTTGAAAGTTAAAAACTTTCTATGACACCCCCTCTAGACTGCACCAAAAAAAGTGTCATGGAAAGTCATTAACGACACTTTTCGAGTGCCGTTAAAACACTTTTCTGTTGTAGTGTTGTAACCCTTCACCTGAACAGAGCTTAGTCTCCAACCAATTATCGATAAGAGTAAAGCATGAACAAGCATGTGCTGAAATAATCATAGACTGGCATTGCTTAAACAAGACTAGACTGGACCACATCCATCAATCACGGCCAAGCAAAGAGTACGACTTGATACTTTAACTAGCTAGGGTTATCACAAGCCTAGTTACTAGCAAGATGCAATGAGATGTTCCGGCAGTCACAGGCCCTGCAGCTATCCAGGTTATCCAGGCGAGGTTGATTATCAAAATTATCCAGAATTATTAGATGGCTTAGAGTGCAACACATAACAGTGTGCCTTGTACTTGTTTCATAAAGTGCCCCACATGACAATGGGCTAGAAATGTGCCCTACTCGACGGCAGGCTACAAGTCCCTCAGGTGTGGCCAGGATAATGGGATCGCCTGTAACTGGAAATATCTCTCTATATGAACTACTTGATCAATCTAGTCATTAACCTTAGTCAGATTCAGTATGAATTCTTGACCATGGTAACCAGGGACTCATGTCCTAGACATGATGCAAGACGAGAATAGACTAGTAGCTTGTACAAACAAGTTTCAAGTAAGCATTCACGGTGTCAAGACTAGCATTTACTTAGCAAGTCAAGGTAGCTGTCACAACAACATTCAATGTTACATGTCATGATTACTTAGCAGGCCAAGATAACCGTCGCAACGGTGTTCATGAGTTCATGTCGGGATTACTTGTCAGGGGTGCACCACAATGGGTCACCATCATGTCATGTACTTGTTATTTGTTAGGAGCGCGCCACGACAAGCCACTATCATGAGTTGTCACAAAATCATACCGTGTACAAATTATCATTCAATATTAACATATTATGACTATATCAAGTTCATGTCAAAAAGGCGTAAGGATATAATGAGGGGTGCCACGCGCCCAATAAAAGGGGAATCTAGGGCAATGGATGCCAGGACCATACTGCGCCGGGCAAGGAGGTAAGATACGCTAGTGCTAAGAAGCCTCAGGGCAGGGGAGTACGCCAAAGGAGTACGCCAAGGAAGTACGCCAAGCCAGATGAGGACGCCAAAGGATATGCCGAAGGGAGTATGCGTAATGGAGTACGCGTAAAGAAGTGTGCGTAAATAAGGTACGCGTGAATGAAGTACGCGTGAAAGAGTACGCGTAAAGGAAGTACGCTTAAAAGAATACGCATAATGGAGTAAAGTTACGCGTAAAGGAGTACGCATAGTGGAGTCAAGTTACGCGTAAAGGAGTATGCTTAAAAGAATACGCATAATGGAGTAAAGTTACGCGTAAAGGAGTACGCTTAAAAGAATACGCGTGAAGCTTGTTTTACGCCAAGGCAGGGTAGACTTTGTTTTACGCGTAAAACAGATTCACGCTGACACGAATAAACGTGGGCGTAGAGTTTGATATTACGCGGGCACGTATAAACATGGGCGTAGAGCTTGATATTACGCGAGCACGCGGGCACATATAAACGTGGGCGTAAGGAACCTCCAGAACTCTAAACTCCATGAAACCTTCAATCTAAGCCAAAAATGGGACTTCCATAGATCAAAATGGGGTAGAACGAAATCCTCTACAACATGGAACAACCAAAACTTGAAAATAATAAAGTTTAATAGATCAAAATCCTAGAAATCTGAAAATACAACAAAGTTAGATGTAAAAGAAATAAACCATGGAAATTGAAAATGCTAAGTACTAAAGTGTCTTAGAATCTCGTGAGGAAGACAATGGAACAACAAAAATAGAGTTCCTCCATGAAGCAAGTTGCACTTGCCTAGGCCTCTCTCTTGGTAAGTGGAGAGAGTTGTTATGAGGAAGCAGAATGAGTAAATGAAAAAGTAAGAAAGTAATGAAGAGAGAGAAAGGGTTGGTGGGTTTTAAATGGAGATGGTGGTAGGTAGGGGGTTGGGTTCATGATGAACCACCCTAAACCAAAACCAATCCAAGCCGAACCCAAGTCAAAATAAACCAAAATAAACCAAGTCATGCAAGATTAAGCTAGACAAGCCTGATTACGGGTCGAAATTCCGTACACGTATACTAAAAATATGTATAACGAAAAATGGAGGTGACACCAGAAGCGTGACAAGAACCGTGTATCTCGATCAGAGACAATGTATACTGTAACTCCGTGCAGCCGTACGATCTCGTCAAGGTATATCTGAGCCAGTTGATCGACGCTCCAAGTAACTTTGATGGCGATGAAATGTGCTGACTTGGTTAGTCGGTCGACGATGACCCAAATGACATCGTTCTTCCGTGGCATCTTCGGCAGGCCAACAATAAAGTCCACAGTTATATGCTGCCACTTCCATTATGGTATGGCATGGTTTTGCATCTCTCCACCTTGTTCATGTCGTTCTTTTTTATGTCGTTCCATCAAAAAATTGTACGGAAGTCCTTGTACATCTTTGTGCTACCGGGATGCAAGGAATATTTCGTATAGTGTGCCTCCAAAAATATTTCCTTTCTTAGTTCTAAGTCCTCCGGGACGCATACCCGACCATTTACCGTAACACTCATGCCTCGTCTTCCGCAAAGTCGGTCGCCTTACCTGTCAAAACAAGCTCCCACTTTTTTTCAAGTACGGATCGTCCTTGTGACCCCCATTTTTCAATTTTAATAAAATGCCTTATTTTCCTTATTATTTATATTTAGGCAAAACTTTATTCTATTGGCCATGGATAGTTTTATCAAACCTTATTTTTAGGCCAGGTCCAAATCTGGACAGCCAAATTGGGTCAAGCAGCACAAGCCAATATTTATTTTACCTTTCTTTTCTTCATTTTCCTATAGCCCATAGCTTATTTTAACTAGACCAGAGCCCACCAAACATGGCCCACGATTTTAAGCCTAAGAGATTTGGACTCAAAACCCAAATCCCTAATTCATATTCCTCATAAGTTGGACTAAGGCCATATCTGCTAATACTTATTATTTTCTTCTTATTCTTCTAGTGGGTCATGTGTAATCAACTTACTCTAGGATATAACTACCTATAGCCCATCACATGTGAACCGACCGTTAGTCAGAAGACATCTTCTTCTTCCTTAAACACAGGTGCAACGTCGAGCAAAGGACTTATCTGCAACTCCGACGGGAATAATGACCCTCCTCGCTCGTTCTAGAAGGCTCCAGCAGCTTCTTTCCAACCGACCTTACCATTCGATCTCGTCCGTCCGATCCACCAACCTTCCCCGACGAATCTCCGCCGCACGTAAGTAATGGCCACAACCACCCGTCGCACCTATTTAAAGAGCTGATCCCTCCTCGTTCTTCACTCCTCTTCCAAGCGGCGAAGCCCTGTCTCGTTGGCGAGCGATTTTCTCTTTTTCTCCTTCCTCCACCACCGATCAAATTGACTAAACCCTAACTCCCGAGCTCTTGGCCTTGGCAAGTGCGGTGATGGCAAAAACATAGCTCTCCCTGACAGAACTGTTAGTACCGAGGCACAATTTTCGATGGAAAATTCTGAAACTGAAACAATTGTAAAGACAACGTTTCAAATGCAACACCTTAAAGAAGATGTGCAACAGAGATCCTGGAGGATTCTGAATTACGAGGATCTAAAAAGATTCTACGTAATACACAAAAAATCTAAAGAGACTTTTGTGCAAGCGACTATCGGCAGTAGAGCTTCTAAAAAGAAGTTACTGTAAAAGGCAACAGCAGCAATGACAGGCGAGAATGAAATGCTGGGGTGAATGAACCACCGTTTCTCAAAGCTTTATTCGCCCCATACGAGCACGAACAGCTTCCAGGAACCAACAAGTTCACAAAGAACTTCTGAAACGCTCGTAAGTCAATATTTGAGACTTGAACGGGCTTCCTAGACTTAACAGACTCCCTCAACTCTCTTCTTGGTGCCTCTTTCAAAGGAGGCCAAGGGGCTCTATTTATAGAGTGGAGTTGAGACTTCACCTCTTCTCCTATCCGATGTGGGACGAAAATACCAATACTCAAAAATAGAGTTTGATATTTTAGATCATCCCACAATCAGCATAGAAGTGTGCCAGTCCACGCCTACCTCCCGAACACTCCCGTGCATGCACGAGACATCCTGGAGTCCGTGTCCGAGTCCGAGTCCGCACAACAAAAATTAACTTGCATCCTTGTTGGATTTAATCCTTTTTCCTTCTAGGAAAATACTTCCATATGGCACAAACTTGTGCCCCACTACACCTCATGTGCACACCTCAACACAAGCAATGCATTATATTGAGATACTCACCATTTGGTGTAGCCGATGTGGGACTATCTTTTCTAGTCCAAAGGCAAAAACACCAACAATCCCCCACATATCTCAATATATAGGTTGAGCATTCCCCATAGTGACTGCCCATCATGCATTAGGAGAGATGTCGCTACGACTTGAATCTTCCCGCATAGGTTAAATAACAGCATGATACAAGAATAGACTAAGCCTTGAATTCTGCACCATAACTGCAATTCTTCATACTCACATAATGACTTCAACTGTACTTCTGGCTGTACATTGAAGGCCCTGTGCCAGCCTGGTTTCAGTGTATAATTTTAGGCGTCTACAAGTTTACCCTCAAGAGATGGCCTGATATCTCTTTTCATACACTATAGGTGAGTTCTTTATTAAAGAGATATGGCATGAAGCCTTGCGCTTCCTTGCGGTGCTACGCCGCTATGACATGGCCCGAAGCCGAGGCATTACCCCTACATGGGAACCTCATCGTAGTGTCATACTACTGTAGCATGAGGTCACAAGCCTCTTTGTAGTACCAAACTATCCAGCATGAAGCCTAAGGCTTCCTTGCGGTGTTACGCCGCAACGACATGTCTTACAATGCCGAGGCTTTACCCCTACCTGGGTACCTCATCGTGGTATCGTGCCACTGTAACATGGGGCCATCCTCCCCTTTGTAGTGCTGTCTACAACTCTTTAATTACGTCATACAGTATTAGGCTACCTGCCTATTTGCGGTGCTACGCCGCTGTGACTTGGCTTGCAAAGCCGAGGCATTACCCCTACCTGGGAACCTTATGGTGGAGTCATCCCACTGTAGCATAGATTTTCACTCCTTGTAGTACTGTTCTACCGTGCTTCCTGTAAAGCACACCAGGCATTCACTCTGCCTGAGAACTCATTAAGGCGTTTAAGCCAACCATCCACAGGATCAGTTTTTTCTGCAGAAAAAATAATAGTAGACAACAGTGGTTATGGGTCCGTATCCCTTTCATGTTCCAGAAAACAAGTACCCACTGCTACCTGATAGTTTCCCAGTCAGTGATCCTCCTTTGAACCAAAAGTTAGATGCCTAGTAGATTTCTCTTTGAACTAATAGCATAAAACTTTATGGTAGGATTACAAAGACATACTATCAGAATGCCTTCAAGCCCATTTTCCAAGCTATGTCATCGACCAACTGGCACTTGAGGCCTTTCGTGAATGGATCTGCCAGGTTCTCCTGACTCCGAACATCAATCACTGCAATTATACCTCTTTTGATAAGATCGTGTACTGCCCTGTGCTTCAACCATACAGTCCTCTTCTTTCCGTTGAAGAGGTCATTTGATGCCACTGATGCTGCCGCCTGGTTGTCACAGTATATCGGTATTGCCGGTATCTGAGCCCCAACCACCGGAAGATCATACATGAGCTTCCGAAGCTACTCTGCTTCATCTGCAGCAGCATCCAATGCAAAGAATTCAGATTCCATGGAGGAGCGAGATAACATAGTCTGCTTCTTCGACTTCCATGATATAGCAGCTCCATCCATGGCGAATACGAATCCACCTGTGGAATACTCGCTCTCCATATCTGAACACCAGCTAGCATCACTAAAGCCTTCCACTACTGACGGATCTCCGCTGTAGAAAAGTGCATATGTCTGAGTTTTCTTGAGATATCTCATAACACGCTTCACAGCTTTCCAGTGCTCAACGTCTGGATTGCTTGTGAACCGACTCAGCATTCCCACGACAAAAGCTATGTCAGGCCTTGTGGCAGTAGTAGCGTACATCAAGCTTCCGATGATGCTAGCGTACTCCAACTGCCTGACTCTTTCCTTCGAATTTGGCTCCAGCTTCTGATCACTCCGGTTCGGTGTGTCAATAATAGGAAGATCTTGATACCCGTAGCAAATGAGCATCTTCTCAATATAATGAGATTGTGACAGCGCTATTCCAGTGCCTGTCCGGATGATCTTGAGCCCCAAGATTACGTCGGCTTCCCCCAAGTCCTTCATACTGAACTTGGTCGAGAGGAATTTCTTTGTCTCTGTGACGCAGCTTAAATCCATACCTAGGATTAACATGTCGTCCACGTAAAGACATACGATTACTCCTCTTCCGTCAGCAAACTTCGTATAGACACACTTGTCTGTTTTACTGACCCTGTAGCCATTTGACCTTATCACCTTGTCAAACTTCTCATGCCACATTTTGGGAGCTTGTTTCAAACCATACAGAGACTTTATCAACTTGCAGACTTTGTCTTCCAGACCTCTGACGACAAAACCTTTTGGTTGTTGCATGTAGATCTCTTCGGTCAGCTCGCCATTAAGGAATACCGTTTTCACATCCATCTGATGTATCACCAGCTTGTGTATTGCTGCTAGAGCAATTAACAATCTGATAGTTGTCATCCGAGCTACTGGAGCATAAGTGTCAAAGTAGTCGATCCCCTGCTTCTGAGCAAACCCCTTGGCCACTAGCCTGGCCTTGAACTTGTCAATGGTTCCATTTGCTTTCATCTTCTTCTTGAAGATCCATTTGCATCCGATGGGTCTTGCTCCTTCTGGCAGGTCAACCAATACTAATGTGTTGTTGGAGGTGATTGAGTCAATCTCATTGTCTATCGCCTCCTTCCAGAATACAGCATCTCTGGTCTTCATCGCCTCATCATAGGTAAGCGGATCTGCTTCCACATGATAGGTGACGAAGTCATCTCCGAAATCTTTTGGCCTCCTCGTTCGCTTAGATGACGGCTCAGCGAGTTCTGGTTCAGCTGGTGTCTCCTTGACGACAGCTTCATCTAGGACTACTGGTTCATTAAAGACTTCTGTCTGTTTTGTACCCTCATCATTCTCCGGAAGATCCGCGAGAATAATATTCTTGTATTTTGCAAACTTGTCTTCAAAGTATTCAGCATCGCGAGATTCGATGATATGGTTTGACTCGATATCAAGGAATCTCCGAGCATCACTCTTCTCGGCATACCCCAAGAAGATCGCCTTCGTAGTCCTTGTCCCCAGCTTCTGAATCTTCAGATCCGGGAGCTTCACATAAGCCAGACACCCCCACACTCGAATGACATTCAAGTTAGGTCTGACTTTGAACCAGAGTTCATGAGGAGTTATGTCGGAAGTTGCATATGGCACTCTGTTCAGAATGAACGTTGCCGTTAGTGTAGCTTCTCCCCAGTAGCACTTTGGAAGACCCGCAGTCAACAGCATGGAGTTCATCATCTCTGTCAACGTTCTGTTCTTTCTTTCTGCTACTCCGTTGGATTGAGGAGAGTACGGAGCCGTTGTCTCATTGATGATTCCATGTTCTTTGCAGAATGATAAGAATTCATGAGACCGATACTCCCCGCCTCGATTACTCCTTAACCTCTTGAGTTGATGTCCAGTTTGTCGCTCAGCCTCGGCCCTGAACTCCTTGAACTTCTCGAATGCTTCGTCTTTAGACTTGAGCAAGTAGACGAAAGCATACTTTGAGAAGTCATCGATGAAAGTAATGAAATACTTCATCCCGGCCTTGTTTTCCATAAATAAATTCACTTTATTTATTGTGTTTCTGGGAAGATTACAACTGTAGGAATCCGATCTAGAAGACGATCGCTTTATCCCTTGGACTATACGAAGAAGAAAAGCTCTCAAAATTTTGACAGTAAGTTAGATAACTATGTATCTGTACAATGAATGAGAAAAAGAACTCTATTTATAGAGTCAAAAATAACTGAAAGGATAACTGTCTTCACAACATGTGCCTAGTTAAAAATCACGCAGGATCTAACATACGCAAGGTTGTGAGCAGTTACTAGACGTGGCCTATAACTGTTGGACACATGGCAATCATGCATGAGTCGTATGCAAGTTACAGGACACGCAGGCGAGAGATCAGTGGCATGGCTGCCACGTACTCCAATTTGATGAAATCTACGCAGACTTGTTGAAGACGAAATCCACGCAGACTTGGGTCAAAAAGCTTCAAAATCCACGCAAACTTGGGGCAAGAAACTTCAGAATCCACGCAGACTTGGGGCAAAAAGCTTCAAAATCCACGCAAACTTGGGGCAGAAAACTTCAAAATCCACGCAAACTTGGGGCAAGAAGCTTCAGAATCCACGCAAACTTGAGACAGAAAGCTCAAAATACACGCAGACGTGAGGAAGGAACATATAAGTTCAAAATACACGCAGACTTGAGCCAGAAGGCTCAAAATATACGCAATATTGAGGCAGAACTGCCAGCTGTCTTGATTCGATGTGCCTCGACTGACACAAAATCTCTGACAGTGATTGCCTTTGTCAGTCGTATTAAATGACAAGAAGCTCTTTTGGTACGCCAACTTGGTGAAGGCTGAGTCTTGCTGAAGAAGATTTCAAAAGTCACGCAATAGTCGGCTGTGATCTCTCGAGTTCCGTGTATACGTGGCATACGAGAAGACATTCTTTGACTGTCGTGCTGTCAGTCATAATGACACTCTGACAAAATGATGAGCTGTCTCCCAGCGTGATTTTTAAATATTGTCATGATCAACTCAGTGTGACTTTGAGACTTTGTTCTGATCAACTCCGCGTGACTTTCATTTTTAAGGCCTACAAAACCCCCTTCAAAGTTTTCGAAAGTTGAAAAGACTTCAAAATTTTGAAATACTTTGAAAATATCTAAATGAATTTATTAAATGTCATGATGACTCTTCATTTTCCAAGACTGATTGAATCTAATTTATGGTGGAATATGAACCGCCGGCGAGCTCTTTTATATATACGGGGAGAAAATTCAGCTTTGATATTCATCTTACGTCAACATGACTCCGAAGGAAGAAGCTGAAGAAGAAGCAAGAAAGTTGGGTTTCTGTGCACATGGCGACCCTACTCTCGGGGGTAAAGATCCGGAGCCTTTAGTTTTCGAGTTCAAAGATGACCCTACACAACTAGCCAAGAACTTCCTGAGCCACTTTGGTCTGGACGGCTCGTCTTCTTCCAATGGGCGCAGCCTCGCAGAGCAGCGTGAAATGCTCAATGTTCTGTTACATCGTATGGGAGTCACTAGTATAGAGGAATTGGGTGTCAAGCTCAGTCGCTTTGAAAAATAGAGCGTGTCTTTTCATGCTTCTGTTTTCTATAAAAAATGTTGCACTTCTTTTCCTATGTAAGGTCATCAGTGCCTCTTTACCTTTTACTTTGAAAAATGTGGTACAACTTCATGCTGAGAACTAGTTTTACTCCGAACAACGTGTACTAATGAAGAGCAGCGGCACTCTTTGAATGTTTCAAATATTGTGCTATTTTCCAAAGTACACGTGACACTCATTCCGTAGTTATGAGCGCTTTTTACTCGGATCTTTCCAAAAATAGGCTTGTACTTCGACCCTATTTAAACAGATAGGTGAGTTTCACACATACTCATTCCTTTATTCTTCTTCTTCTTCTGAGAATGACCTTTTTGCAAGATTCCATTCTCAACAGGAAAGCAATGATTTTTGATGTTGCATTTTTGTGCACTATGTTATCAGACATTGGTTTGCCAATCTTTAGCGCCAAACCGTTTGATCTTGATGGTGAGTCCAACATAGTATGCGTACCACTTTTCACTGTTGAAAATAAGCTTTTGTTTCTGACTGAACAGGGTGCGCCTGTCTTTATTTGGCCAGTGCACGCCTAATGATAATGGCATTTCTGTTGATTAATTTCTTTTTCTTTGCTGTTTTCTGCAGGAGTTCGACTGAAAATTTTTCTTCAGAACTGGCATTGGTGATTTGGATGCTGTGGAGAATATTCTTCTGACACCTACATCAGGGAGCTCATACGCTTTTGACGCGTAAATCAGACAACTCAGAACTCTTCGTGGGATAGAAGGGTCTTCCTCCAATGGTAGGAAGATCCTTTATACACGAAGAGTTGGACGGTGGAGTCAACTCTACCCCGAGAAATCGGGTAGTAGAGTTCCTTTCATGGCAGAACTAGGAATTGTATCCCAATATTGGATACATTCCTATCTCCTTTAAGAGGTCGCTTCCAATCCACCAGTTGTATTGGCAGCAACACGCCTTCGTGCTGCCCTACTCTGTGGTTCTCCTCTCGTCTGAGAGATAAGACCAGAGTTTGATTCCTGCTGGACAATTAGGAATTGCCACCAACAATGAACCCGCCAGAGAAGATCAAAGAAGAAATGGATCCCCATTAGATTATTATTGTGTACATGGAATGAAAATCCAAAATTGTAATAGATTTCCATTATGATTTGTAAGAAAGTCTAAGAAAATGTAATAGACTTTTTATGATAAAATGAGAGTGGAAATGATAATTCTTCTATGCTCAATGATTTGTATTTATTTTCATGAATTGTGGACATGGTAAACTTTTCTGATTTAGAGTATTTAATACTATCAGAGGTAATATGGACGTGATAATATGTAGGAACTCAAAAAAAAATAGATTGATTTCTATGCAGAGGTCAAAAATAGAAAATGACAAATGAGCAGGTAGATTCGGCATTTATCCAGAGGTTATGAAAACGTGATAAATAACGAATCCCCAAAATAGAAGATTATGAACGGACGAATCGTCAGATGAATATAATAAATGAACGAATGAACCGTCGGATGAATGTGTGAACCGTCGGATGAATGTGACGCTTCATTATTTGAAGAACTTATGCCTATAAATATAGCAGAATTCTGACAAGAACGAACACTTCCATTCTTCAACATAAAAATATCATCTGAAGAAGCATCCAAGAAAGCTGGAATCGCCCTGAAGGTTCAGAAAGGCACTGAAGAACACCCTGCTGATCTAGTTCAGCCGAAGGAAGTAGAAGCAGGCAAAGGTTCGTCTGCACCCAAGCCACCAAGGGACATTCTGGACTTCCTGCTCGAACCAGGAAGGACTGAAGAAGAAGAAGCCATGAGGATGGCCGCTTGCAAGTTTCGCGTGGGTTCCAGCAAGGAGGTTCTCGGCTCTTTTGCTGACCGCATTTTCGAGAAGGACGGCAGTGGCCCGCGTCCAAATGTAGAGAAGGATGATAGTGATCTTCCTTAATATCATGTACTATGATTCATGATTAAAATAAAATAAAATTTTATTTATAAATGTGAACTTGTCTGATGATTACAAGCATTTATACATAATACTTTTTAAGGAATTTGCCATTAATAGGCATTATAACTTTTCGACCATCCAGTTCTGAGAGTTGATAAGCTCCATTTGAGAAAACTCTGCTTACGACATAAGGACCTTCCCACTTTGCGTCAAATTTGCCCTTGCTCATATGAGTTATAGTCATAAGACGTCTGACTGTTAGAACAAATTCTTCTTTTTGATATGCTCGAACTCTGACTTTCTTATTAAAAGCTCTTGAGATTCTAGCTTGATAGAATTCGATATTCTGTTGAGCAGATAATCGCTTCTCATCCAGAGCTTCTAATTCCTGAAGTCGAAGACGATCATTATTCTCGGCGGTGAGTTCATTAGCGATTGCTATCCTTAAAGAAAGAATTTGAATCTCTAATGGAAGAACAGCTTCGCATCCATACACCAGAGAGAAAGGTGTACATTTAGTAGCATTACGAACTGTAGTACGGTAAGCCCACAAACATTCACCGAGCTTCTCACTCCAATTATGTTTGTTAGTAGAAACAAACTTCTTTAAGAGTTTAATGATGGTCTTGTTGAAATCTTCTGCTAATCCGTTAGTCGCTGGATTGTATGCAGTAGAAGGCACATTGTTGATCCGGTGATCGTCACAGAATCGAGTAAATTTCTGGCTGACGAACTATGGTCCGTTATCATGAATAATGCGTCGAGGAACACCAAATCTGTAGATGATGTGGTATTTGATAAAGCTGATGACATTGGACGTCTTGACTTCAGATAAAGGAATGGCTTCGGCCCATTTGGAGAAATAATCGGTTATTGCGAGAATAAACCGATGACCTTTTGATGACGGCGGATTAATCGGACCAATAATGTCCATGCCCCAAGCTTCGAAGGACCATGATGCTGCCGTCGGATGTAGAAATTCTGAGGGTTGATGAATAAAATCCGCATGGATTTGATAAGCTTTACACTTCTTTGCATATTCGATGGCATCTGATACCATAGTGGGCCAATAATAACCCATACGTCGAATACGGTCCTGAAGTTTTGGTCCAGGCTGATGTGCTCCACAAATTCCATCATGTGCTTCACGAATAATCTGCTGAGCCTCATCACCGACAACACATCGAAGAAGTAGACCGTCATAAGCTCGACGATATAAGGTTTTTGTAGTATGATTGTAATAGAATCTGAGTGATGGTCGTCTAATAGATGCTGCTTCACTCGGATTATCTGGAAGAATATCATACAATACGAAATCTAAGAAAGGAAGTCTCCAATCTTTATCCGTATTCTGAGTCTCAGCTGAATTACTGAAGATGAATTCTATGCTAGAATCAGATGAAGATGATAAAGATTTACAACTAAATCCAAATCCTCTTGTTGCGTTGACATCATGTGATGTTGATTCTTCAATGTCAACTGGAAGACCTAGAGTCAGGTTATTTTCGAGATGAAATAATTCTCGATTGCGGACAACAATCATCTGTTGTCGTCTAATCGGAATAGCTAACACCGTCGCAAGATTAGTAAGAGCATCAGCTTCTGTGTTACAAGCTCGCCTAACATGCTCAATGAAGAACTCTTCAAATGAAGAAGCCATAGATATAGCCGATCTATGATAGGGAACCAGATCTTGATGGCGAACCTCATAAGTGCCCCTTATCTGATTGACAATGAGTTTAGAGTCTCCGTACGCCTCTAAATATTGAATATTTAGATGTTTAGCGAGTTGAAGACCAATGAGTAATGCATTGTACTCGGCTACATTGTTTGAACATGGCTGATCGAGAGAATAAGCCCTTCGGATAGCAAGACCTTCTGGTGATACAAGAACAATTCCAACTCCAGCGACAATATTACCATTAGGACCTATTCTTGATGCTCCATCAAAGAATAGACGCCAGGTAAGATCTTCTTCAGCAACTTGGTTTGAATATAGGACTTCATCTGGGATTTCATCATAGAGTTTTAAATTTTCTGGAATTGAATGAGCAGCCAAAAAATTAGCTAAAGCTTGTCCTTTGACTGACTTCTGAGGAATATAGTGCATATCATACTGAGCAAGTAAGATTCCCCAGTTAGCCAATCGAGAATTCAAAACACTAGGTTTTTTCATCATGACCCGTATAGGATTGATCCTGGAGATGACATGAATGGTCTGGCCAATGATATAATATCGTGTCTTTTGAACAGCGAACATCAAGGCTAGACATTCTTTTTCAACCGGTGAATATCGAGGTTCAGCTCCGGTCATAGTACGACTGAGATAGTAAATGGCTTGTTCATGACCATTTTCATTCTTTTGAGCGAGTAATGCACCCAATGAATGACTCATTGCTCGGGTATATAGGAGGAACGGTATTCCTGAGACGGAAGGTACCAATACTGGAGGGCTCATCAGATACTGTTTTATATCATCAAATGCTTTCTGACATTCATCATTCCAGACGAAAGAAACACCTTTCTTCATGAGTTTATTGAATGGTCTGCAGCGTCCTGAAAGATTAGAGATGAATCTCCTGATATAAGCGATCCTTCCTTGAAATCCTCGTAGCTCTTTTAAGGTGCGTGGAGGACGCATCTCTTGGATGGCTTTGATCTTCTCGGGATCCACGTGTATACCTTTAGAGGTAATGACGAAGCCGAGAAATTTACCACTAGAGACGCCTAAGAAGGACAGTAGGGTTCATCTTTAATTGATGCTTACGCATTAGATCAAATATAGTCTTCAAATCTTGGATGTGATCCTCCTTTTGTCGACTTTTGACTGCAATATCATCAACGTAGCATTCGACTGTTTTCTGCAAATGTTCACAGAATATAGTGCTCATGGCTCGTTGATAAGTTGCTCCTGCATTCTTGAGACCGAATGGCATCACTGTATAACAGTATGTACCGATCGGCGTTCTGAAAGAAGTGTGTTTCTCGTCGTCTGGAAACATTTTGATCTGATTGTACCCAGAATACCCGTCCATGAATGACATCCGTTCAAACCCACAGGTATTATCGATCATGACATCAGTAATTGGTAGAGGGAATTCGTCTTTAGGACATGCCGCATTGAGATCGCGGAAATCTATGCATACTCTGATCTTGCTAGTCTTTTTAAGAACAGGAACTATATTAGCCACCCAATCGGGATGTTGTTCCTCTCTAATAAACCCAGAGGCCATGAGTTTATTGACTTCAGCTTCAATTGCATCCATAATGTCTGGACGAAATCGTCGCTGTTGTTGTTTGACCGGTTTAGCGTTCGGCAATATGTTGAGCTTGTGAGTTGCGATTTGTGGATCAAGTCCTGGCATATCTTCATAACTCCAAGCGAAGATATCGATGTAGTCACGAATAAGTTTAATCATGTCTTGCTTATCAGTTTCTGAAAGACTTTCACTGATGAATATTGGTTTGGGAGATCCCTCTTCGCCAACATCTATTTGAACAAGTTTGTCTTCAGTCGGAGGTTCTTTTTGCTCGAATCGGAACTCCCATTGATTATCTAACCTTTGGGCCCATTGTTCTGATTCAGGTGAGATTTCAAACTCGTCTTCGTCTTCATCACTTTCTTCAGAACGGTCAATAGAGACCATGTTGGAAGACAGAATGTTGCAGTAGAAATCACCGATACTCGTATCAGAATCCCAAGAGGTAGTACTAGAAGAATCAGATCTGTTATCTTCGTCAGATTCGGGATCTTTATGAACAATATTGATAAAAAGAATAGGAGCAGTATAACCCAATCCGTATTTCGTCCTCCCATATTTCAGAGGAGGAATCCGAACAGGCATTTTTCTTCCTTTTCCACTATTGAGGCCAGTTCTGAAGTCATAGCCCATACTTTTAATGATGTCTTTAGATTGCTGACTATAACGACGTAGTTGTAATCTTCCAGTATCATCATTTTTGTCATCGTCTTCAGGGTTAGAAGGATTCTGGGGCCCTTTATAAAAGAATATTGGAATGTCTCCTGGCTTTCTGCTGGGAACTAGAAAGTATGAAGATTGTACTGATTCTAGGGATACATCTGTATGAACAGTCTATACAACTCCTATGGTTATTGTGCTCAAGTCATCTAACAAATGTAAATAACTATGAACATAATTACACATATCAATATACTGCAAAGATGGAGACTTTTCATTAAATTCAAAAGCAACAATATTTACATTGGGAGAAGGCTGAGCCTTAGAGATCTTAGCCAAATCAATGACTAAAGGGGGAGAAGATGAACGAGAAGGATTTTTGTTTCGATTAAGATCGATAAAAAATGGCTCAGAAGAGATGAGCTCCTTTGAAACTTGAGATGGAAGAGTAGTCCGCCTTCCAACTGGGATTACTAGAGTATCCTGTTTCACATGTGAAGATACAGGAACTGTAGTACGCCCACTGACAGAAATGATCAGTGTATCTTGAGAAGACGACTGAGATAATGGAGAAATCCGTCCACTCACTGGAATGATGAAAGAACCTTCTCCAGAGGGTTTGGGAGATTGTTGCTGAGTAGTTCGACCTTTAATAGGGATTATTAAAGTCTCACTTTGTGAATCCTCTTTCTCCATAGCTTGTATCACCCTTGTATATTCTTCTTTATACATCCGGGAATCATTGAAATAGGCTTCAACCCTATGGAAAGGATTTATATCAGCAACTTCCTTTTGTACTCTTCCATTGCTGTCAATGTATTTAAAACACTGATGAAGAGTAGAAGGCACCACATTATTTTCATGAAGAAAGGGCCTCCCCAGAAGAAGATTATAGGATCCCACAATCTCGATCACATAGAAAGTGACTTTGGATCTGAAATCGCCTATCTGAAGTTTCAGATGAATCTTTTCCAAAGGCTCGCTTCTGCTTTGATTGAATCCCAAGATAGTAGTAACTGTCTTGGAAAGCTTATGAAGAGGGATTTTTAGTTCATCCAACAGACTCTTTGGCATTATGCTTATAGCAGACCCTGGATCAATGAGGATACGATCTATCTTCATCGTATCGATATAACCGGTATAGTAGAGAGGCCGATCATGTCGATTGTCTTCCAGTAGCATGTCATCTTGTGTAAAGGTGATATTTGGGATAATCTCCAGTACACTGTTGCAATGTAAGCAAGTGGCAGGTTCTACTTCTGGCTTCTTTAACTGTGCAAGACAAGAGTCAGCTTGAAGAAGTGCTTCACTTAACGTCTCCCGAGTCTCTTTAGAAAGACGTAGAAGTTCAAAGATGGACATTCTAGCTGGAGTATTAGCAAGTTGAGCTAAAATGTCGAAGTTATAAGGCTTCTGAAGTCCAAGAGGAGGGGACTTCTTGATGGACTTATCAAACCGAGCCTGTTGTTTGCCTTTCTCAAGGGCTGTGGGCTTGGAAGGAGCAGATTCAACCGGTGCAGTGGAAGGGATAGGTGCAGTGGATGATTCTTCTTCAGGAGGAACATTAGGAGCATCTTTATCAGTAGGAGGGATATCAGAAGTATCCTCAGGATTCTTGGAATAATCCCTTAAATAAGATTTCCCTGTTCGAGTAGCACCAGCAAGTGCTTCTTCTTTGTCTTTTGGCTCTGTGTCAGGATCAGATCCGAGAGAAGTCATATGACATGACTTAATCTTTCCAGCCTTCTTGGACTTTCGAGAAGTAGTCTTTTGAAGAGAAGGAGATTCAAAATCTGCCACTAGATCAGGATGTATCCACATGATTTCTCCTGTTTCCATAGTAATTGGCACTAAACCCTTAGCCTGTGGAGGAGAAAGATTCACTATGTCAAGAGTTGCCTTGGGAATAGGAATGATCCCACTTTCAAGGAGTTGAGGAGGAAAATCTCCAAATTGCATAGAGACGACGTTGGAAGTGACGGTCTTCTCTTTTGGAGTAAGAGAGATAGCTCCAGATTTAATCATTTCTTGGATCTTTCCTTTCAGTACATAACATGTACGAATTGTGTGACCCAACATTCTGTGGTATGGACAGTATTTGGGATGATCTGTCTTACCAGCTTTATCAGGTTTCTTGATTTCAGGTAATTATATTTTATTACCTTTCAACAGACATTCAAAGATACCAAGGACATCGTCGTCGTCAAAAGAGTATTCTTCTTTGGGACGAGGTGCTTTTGGTTGTTGAGTTGTAGAGGCAGGAGGAGTTTGAACATTTGATGCATCTTTGCTCTGAAGATTAACTTCAAGGGTTTCTTTTCCCTTGCGAGCATTATTTTTAGCATTATTGTTAGCACCTTGACCTGTTTCTTTGGGAGTCATCTGCACTCCTAAACCTTTGAAGGTTTCAGTACTAATTTCTGCGGCCTTGGCACTAACTATGAAGGAAGGCCAGTCTTGAAATTGAGTAGATCCTGTCCACATGCTGATGATTGGTAACAAGTTTGATTTGCATGTGTCGATGGTGACAGCATCAGGAGTTCCAAGAGGCATCTTCAGAGCTTCTCTTCGAAACCGTTCAATAAAATCCTCTGTAGTTTCATTATTTTTCAGCTTAATTCTAATAAGAGCAGACATAGTCATGTCATTGAGCCCTTCATAAAACCGTTCAAGAAACATCTGTTTGAAACCGGCAAATGAAGTAATACACCCATCGGGGAGACTTCTATACCATTCATAAGCCGTTCCCTTGAGACATCCAATAAACACCCGAGTAAGGAGGGCGTCACTTGGTTGTAGCTGATCAGTCATCACTTCAAAGTGATTAATAAACTGACTCGGAGAGGTGGTTCCATTATAGAATGAGATTGTAGGAGGCTTGTATTTAGGAGGATACGATACTTGCTTCCATTCTATCGGATAAGGTTGCTTGATGCCTAACCTTTGTAAACCATCTTTCTGTTTAAATGCCTCGAATTGAGTTTTGAGATTCTTCAATTCTTCAGAGACAACTCCGGAAGATTGTGGAGTTGTAGCTTGTAGAGAATAGTTGGGAGGAGGAACAGCATTGTAAGTACTACCCCCAGCTCCGGAGAGACTAGGATTTGGTTGAGCTGGTCCAGGAGTATTGGATTGTACTGCTGGAGGAACTTGTACTGGACTTACACCAGTGTCAATTGGTATAGCATCTGGTACAGTCTGTCGATTTTGCATCTGTGTTGCCATGAGTTCATACATCGACTTTATAGTATCAGCCATAGACTTCATTTGCTGTTCCAAAGAAGCAATTCTTTGTTCTTGAGGAGTCAAGGAAGAAGAAGGTTCATCAGTATTCCTATCAACCATATAAGTCGTGACTGTACGAGGGATTATTGATGAACTGGTGGATGTCGTTTGTTCTGAATCATTGCTTTGTGCATCAAAGTCAATTATAGGAGAACTACCCCCAGTAGGAAGAGGTGGGAAGTTAGATTCTCCAAGGAATTCAGAATCATCTTCAGAAATCAAAGTCCTTTGACTAGAGACCAGGACTCTTGCTCTTGTGCCTCTATATACTCCATTTGGACTATCATCTCTACCCCCAGTATTCCGAGAGGTCATGTTGACAGAAGCAAACAAAGGCTCATCTTCATCAGGCATAGGTTCACACTGAATTCGATTGAAGACAGATTGTCGTTTTGTTTGACATCTGTATTGCATTGTGACTCTCGGCTGGAAGTCACATTCATGATCAACGTAGTCCTGAACCATTGATTGACATCTGCACTGAATTATGACTCTTGGCTGGAAGTCACATTCAGTATGATCCATTGTCATAGAATTATTCCTTCTCTTCTGTTGAAGGTGTTCTCGTAAATCTGTTTGTGATGACTGAGGTACATCAGAGAACAATCTTTGTGTATTTTTAGGAATATATTTCCGGTTCTTGGGTCTTGATGGCTCTTGATTATATAGGGAGTGATTAATAGGAGCCACATAATTTCTAGCATACTCTGCATCTGGATCTCTTATCTTCATTTCCGATTGGTGTAGTTTCTTAACACCAGAAGTGCTTCCCAAACGGGTTTGATTAAGTTTTGTTCTTAGATCAGTTGGAGGTAACACATTGGTTTTTGAAACTTGGAGTTTCCTTCCACTGATCTGGATATTTGCAGAGAAGGAAGAGTTGAACCATCCCCTTGATTAGGAGTTGGTAACAGACCCTCTTTTCTAGACAGATTCTGTGTCCAATTCGAAGAAGTCGTAGAAGAAGACATTAAGGAATGTTTCTTCTTAGACTTATTCAAGTTCGGAGACATAGAATGTCCAGAAGGAAGAGTAGTCAAAAGACCATCTCCTTTTCTTTGACTAACAAAATTGTCAGTCAAAGTTGTTCCTGAAGTAAAGACTACAGGAGCAGAAGAAACAACTAAAGAGTTATTTCTTTTCGAAGGGACTTTGTGTGGAAGACCACCCCCAGTTTTAGTAGAACTTGGCAAAGAAGAAGAGATAGCTAAAGAGCTATTCTTCTTAGATGAAATACACGCTGAAATAGACTTGGTTAAAGAACCAGTACTGTTAGCGTGGCTTTTGAATTTAGAATTACACGCTGGAACAGATTTGGCTAAGGAGCCAGTACTGTCAGCGTGATTTTTGACTTTGAAAATACACGCTGGAACAGATTTGGCTAAGGAGCCAGTACTGTCAGCGTGACTTTTGAATGTGAGATTGCACACTGGAACAGGTTTGGCTAAAGAGCCAGCACTGTCAGCGTGACTTTTGACTGCTGTCTTTTTAGAGCACACAAGAGTGTGTTTGCTTGCAGTAGAGTCTTTGCCAGTGTTAGGAGTAGACACTGTGGCAAGGACTTCACCATTGGCTACCAACTGATTCTTAGGGACATAGACAGAGCGTCCCTTCGACTTGGCAGTGGTGATGGAGGCTGAAGTGGGCTTGCCACCCTTAGCCCGCTGCATTTCTTCGTAGGCGAGTTGATCGAATTGGATCGATATCACCTTCTTCGTCGAGCCGACTGACGAAGTGTCGCATTGAGTTATTGCCATCTCAGAAGAGGAGATGGTTTTCCCCAGCAGAGTCGCCAATTTATTTTCCATAAATAAATTCACTTTATTTATTGTGTTTCTGGGAAGATTACAACTGTAGGAATCCGATCTAGAAGACGATCGCTTTATCCCTTGGACTATGCGAAGAAGAAAAGCTCTCAAAATTTTGACAGTAAGTTAGATAACTATGTATCTGTATAATGAATGAGAAAAAGAACTCTATTTATAGAGTCAAAAATAACTGAAAGGATAACTGTCTTCACAACCTGTGCCTAGTTGAAAATCACGTAGGATCTAACATACGCAAGGTTGTGAGCAGTTACTGGACGTGGCCTGTAACTGTTGGACACATGGCAATCATGCATGAGTCGTATGCAAGTTACAGAACACGCAGGCGAGAGATCAGTGGCATGGCTGCCACGTACTCCAATTTGATGAAATCCACGCAGACTTGTTGAAGACGAAATCTACGCAGACTTGGGTCAGAAAGCTTCAAAATCCATGCAAACTTGGGGCAAGAAACTTCAGAATCCACGCAGACTTGGGGCAAAAAGCTTCAAAATTCACGCAAACTTGGGGCAAAAAGCTTCAAAATCTACGCAAACTTGGGACAAGAAGCTTCAGAATCCACGCAAACTTGAGACAGAAAGCTCAAAATATATGCAAACGTGAGGAAGAAATATATAAGTTCAAAATACATGCAGACTTGAGCCAGAAGGCTCAAAATATACACAATATTGAGGCAGAACTGCCAGCTGTCTTGATTCGACGTGCCTCGACTGACACAAAATCTCTGACAGTGATTGCCTTTGTCAGTCGCATTAAATGACAAGAAGCTCTTTTGGTACGCCAACTTGGTGAAGGCTGAGTCTTGCTGAAGAAGATTTCAAAAGTCACGCAATAGTCGGCTGTGATCTCTCGAGTTCCGTGCATACGTGGCATACGAGAAGACATTCTTCGACTGTCGTGCTGTCAGTCATAATGACACTCTGACAAAATGATGAGCTGTCTCCCAGCGTAATTTTTAAATATTGTCCTGATCAACTCAGCGTGACTTTGAGACTTTGTTCTGATCAACTCAGCGTGACTTTCATTTTTAAGGCCTACAGGCCTTTGTAGAGAATTGTTTGAAGTTACAGATATCTGAGTGAACCAACTCCAGAAGATCTGTGCTTCGATGGACCCTTTGAAAGGGTTTCCTAGTGATCTTCGTCTGAGCACATACTTCGCATTTCTCTACCTTACCCCCACACTTGGAGATAAGTCCTAAACTAGACATTCTGTTTATCCTTTTACATTGAACATGTCCTAGCCTATTATGCCACAACTCAAGAGAATAATTCAAAAAAGTGATTGCATTTATATTATCATGCTGGGTTACAACAAGCTGGATCTTGTACATTCCTTCAGTTTGAAAAGCTTTCCCGAAGAATGTACCCTTCTTGGACATCACCAACTGGCCAGCATTGATGTCCATCCTCAAGCCTGCGTTGCAGAGCAGACTTCCATAGACAGGTTCTTAGCAATTACTGGAACATGCTTCACACCTTGAAGCGTCAGAGTGTTCCCCGATGTGAGTTTCAGCTCCACCGTCCCGATCCCCAGTACTTCAGCTTGTGCCTGGTTTACCATTATGACCTTTTTTGAAGTTGGCTCATAAGAGACGAACCAGTCTTTGTCTGAATAGACATGGCAGGTCGCACCAGTGTCTATCCACCAGTCCAAGTCAGCCCCCACAGTTGCAACCTGTGCTATCATGGCAACTAGATTAGTAATCAAAGAAACCTTACTAGGCTCACCTTGTTCTTTGGGCTTGGACTTGCATTCGGATTTGTAGTGGCCCTTCTTGCCACAATTGAAGCAAGTCACATGGGACTTGGACTTCTGCTGCTTGAAAGCAGGACCCTTCACTTTCAGATTCGTGAAGTCCTTCTTTTTGCGATGAGAAGCTGCCTGCTTCCCCTGGTACTCTCTGGTTTGGACCAGATTAGCCTTCGCCAGTTGCTTGGACAGAGTATCCATCTTCTGTTGAGAGCGCATCTCGTCCTCAACATGGATCTCTTGCAAGAAATCTTCCAAGCTAATTTCCATCTTATTTCGATGCATCCTTGCATAGAAGTCGCTCCATTCTGTAGGAAGTTTCGCGACGATCCCTCCAACGACAAACTTGTCGACGAGGGGCATGTTCTCGTCTTCTAGTTTCTGACGCAACTTCAGAAACTCCTTCACTTGGGGCAGCATCGCCTTCTCGTCTTCGAAGGTCCACTTGTGGTATTTTTCTACCATGAAGATCTTGGACCGGTTCTCGTCATCTTCATAGAGCTTTCCCAAGGAGTCCCATATCTCTTTGGCAGATGTCTTCTTGGAGTAGGACTCTGCCAGAGAGTCTTCCATGGAATTGAGTATCAGTAGTTTGTATATACTGTTTTCTCTCTTCCACTTCGCTTCCTTGGTCGTAGCAGCGGCCACAGCAGCAGCAGATCCAGTGGTTGGAACGATCGGTTCTTCTTCTGACAGCACGTGATCAACATTCACGAGTTGAAGATTTAAAGTGACCTTTCGTCTCCATATCTGGAAGTGTTCGCCATCGAATTTCTTCAACTTGTTAAAGTCGGTATCGATGAGCGAAGCACGAGAATTATCCATCTTCTCATTAAAGCTTTGAGATTGTTAGTGCCGAGGCACAATTTTTGGTGGAAAATTCTGAAACTGAAACAATTGTAAAGACAATGTTTCAAATGCAACACCTTAAAGAAGATGTGCAACAGAGATCCTGGAGGATTCTGAATTACGATGATCTAAAAAGATTTTACGTAATACACAAAAAATCTAAAGAGACTTTTGTGCAAGCGACTATCGGCAGTAGAGCTTCTAAAAAGAAGTTACTGTAAAAGGCAACAGCAGCGATGACAGGCGAGAATGAAATGCTGGGGTGAATGAACCACCGTTGCTCAAAGCTTTATTCGCCCCACACGAGCACGAACAGCTTCCAGGAACCAGCAAGTTCACGAAGAACTTCTGGAACGCTCGTAAGTCAATATTTGAGACTTGAACGGGCTTCCTGGACTTAACAGACTCCTTCAACTCTCTTCTTGGTGCCTCTTTCAAAGGAGGCCAAGGGGCTCTATTTATAGAGTGGAGTTGAGACTTCACCACTTCTCCTATCCGATGTGGGACTAAAATACCAATACTCAAAAATAGAGTTTGATATTTTAGATCATCCCACAATCAGCATAGAAGTGTGCCAGTCCACGCCTACCCCCCAAACACTCCCGTGCATGCACGAGACATCCTGGAGTCCGTGTCCGAGTCCGAGTCCACACAACAAAAATTAACTTGCATCCTTGTTGGATTTAATCTTTTTTCCTTCTAGAAAAATACTTCCACATGGCACAAACTTGTGCCCCACTACACCTCATGTGCACACCTCAACACAAGCAATGCATTATATTGAGATACTCACCATTTGGTGTAGCCGATGTGGGACTATCTTTTCTAGTCCAAAGGCAAAAACACCAATAAGAACTTGGTGACGGCGTGCGACCGATCATCACCATACCTCTATCGTCGACAAGCCTCTCTGGCAGTTCCAGTAACGGCGAACCACCGGGGATCGACGTTCTCTGCTGTGAGGACGTCTTGCTCCGCCACGAACTTAGGACGAAGTTGACATCTCTATTGAATCAGTAAGTCCTCCGTTCTTTTTTTGACTCCTCTCTTTAATTCCTTCCTCCCTCTTGGAATTAACGGCTCGATCGACAGTCATAGTTAATTGATTCGATCGCTCACCGAAGATGAAGAGTACAGCTCTAGCGACAATTAATCGATCGTATTCTCCGAACAAACTCCCGGCCAACTTCCAGTGTGGCTTGCGAGACTCCTCGCTGATCACGGCAGCTGCAGAGCACCTCCTTGAGCTCCGGAGCAAGTGCTTCTTCCGACGAATCGACGACGCGACGAAGCACCGGCTTCTCTAGGGGAGGGAGAGACGACAGGATCAGGTGTTAATCTGTAAGCAGCCTTGATCTCTCTTCTTATAGAATTGCTCGATCGGACTAGCAGTCAACTCTTGATACTCGGAGTCTTCTGGTTTTGATCAAATCTTGATTATCTCGACGATTTCAATTACAAATCGATCTTGATCGAATGAGAGAAACTAAACTCTACATTCGTTGTATGATGAACAACTAGTATTTGATGAATTGCTTCCGAGAAGTTACACACCCTGTTTGAATTCGGAAGAAGACACGAGAGTCGGTATCAACTTGTAGACACAGGTATGTTCTTTTCATTCCTCTTCCATTTTGATTTCTATATGGAGATCGGACGTAGCACAGTGTGCGGTATTGGCAAGCTAGTGTCAGAAGAATGACACTGATGTGTGGCTAGCATTCGAGCCAGAGCTTGAGTAAGTCGGGACTCGGGAGACCTCCGCATTGTATCCCCGAGTCCGAGGTGAATACTGAGAGTATGTGTTAGTGTTGGTTCAATTAACTGACCGTTTGATTTAATTCTAGGTCAATAATTTAAATACAGTGTTGGCTAACGATCATGTGCAGGATTGTTGAGACTTAATGGATCGGTTCAAATATGAACTAGGAACCTTGATGCTATAGGATGTTTTAAAACAGATGTTGGGATGAACCAGCCTTTGAGTTTATTTTGTTGAAGTGTTAGTTCTTGAGTATGGGTTATGTTATGTTTTAACAGGTGAAGGGTTATTGAGTTGGAAGAGAGGGCTATGACCCAGTTTAGAGAATTTAAATAGAATTGGAGATGGGCCTTGAGTAACGAGGGTGGTACCACAGCTGTGTGCTAGGTCCAATAGACCAAAGCCAATAAAATAGTTCGAGATATAGTTCGATATTAATGCTAGGCCAAGCCAATGGGCCAGAGGCCAATCCTAATAGTTGATTGATTGTTCTAGATATTATGGTGAACTGGACTTTGGGCTGGCCAGGTTTTTTCAGTTGCAATTAGTAGCCTAATGGTTAATAAGAAATTGCTCATGGGCCTACAGGTCGTACCCTAATTATAGGAGTAGAGTATTGGATAAGGCTTGGGTAAAAGCACAATAGATATAGTTGGGTAAAGATTTAGACTTAATATTATAATGGAGTCTAGTAATAATAGGTTAAGTAATTATTGACTAGAAATAGATAATAAGAGTTCTATTCTTTCTAAGACCTATTGTGCCTTTCTTGACATAGATTTTTCTTCGACTTTGGACTTGACACCAACGACAATCTAGGCAAGTACATTGACTTGAACTCTTTACCTTGTATTTCTGTTTTGCTTCTTGTTCTCATATTGGGTACAAGATTGACACGATTATATTATGCCTCATTGATCATATTGTGTTTCATTGATTGTCTTATGGGGATTGGGAAATATTATCTAGTGTATGACCACACCCCCTTAGGTAGGTTATTGTGAATAGCCTATTCGTACACCTCACGTACGATTAAGCCGCACCTTATTGTGATATTATGGTTTCCATCCGGTCACACATTGGATAAATATTTCAAATTCACTCTTGTATTGATCGTCTTGTTTATTGTTCTATTTTTTTGTCTATTGTTTTATATTACAGGTTAGTCCATATCATTACTTGTGCATTTCAGATTTACTTGTATAGTATTTCTTATCGGGATTGTACTTTGCTCCTTTTTTGACTGGACATGTTACAGGTGAGAATGATGTGGTCATTTACCCTAGCCACTATGGATCACTGTAAGAGATAGCATGCATATGCTAGAGTAGATGCTGTTCAGGAGATACATAAATCCTTTGTATAGATTTACTTTTCTGTCTCGTTGATGACGTAGTACCTGTTGATGTAGCTGGATGATTGTATTAATAATTGCTTAGGGTTGCTTTATTTTTATCGAATTTGTTTCCGGATATCTATTGTAAAGATGTACACCAAAGCATAGTAATATCTGTGATGGTCGTTGTGATTGTGTTCTGGGCACGAGTTCTAAAAGCTGTGATGAGTATGATTGATTATATTCATGTGATGATTTATGAGGTTTACATAAAGCTTACTAAGTTGTGTCTACAACGTAAGCTGGGCGTGTCCGACTCGTATCTGATTATTTGAGAGCAGGTCATGACAGTCCTTTTGAGCGGACTTGATCTGTCACGACCCGCACCCGAGGTAAGGGTACGAGTGTGTAACAGCGTCCCAGCCTAAGCCGCAGAAATGACGTAGAACGTTGTCTAGGTCTACTATCTAACAACAGTTATAATACCAAAACCTGTCGAGAATGGTCAACTTTGAACGGAGGACAAGCAATGACAATATAATATACTCAATCACAAACTCTAAGAAAATAGATGATACTGAAAGATAAAGACAACAAGGAATGAAATATAATCCTGACAATCCAACACAGAAATAATACAAGTCCAGAGTCCACAATCTTAAGTGCAAATACTAATATAATAACAAGTCAAAAAGTACTCTGGAGATAAGCCCAGTAAAAAAATCCTGCTCTAACTAAACAGTAGCTAGAGTCTCGTCAGGCGGAGCTAAGCCCTATTGAACCAAGTTATCTAGGTCTAAATCCACTACGTCCTCTGGACCGTAGTAGGTACAACAATCCTCCTCATCAGCATATGTAATATTTTGTCAACATATCCAGTCAGGATGGAACGAGCACAATCAACTAACAACAGTTCACAAGATAGGATAAAAGCTACAAGACTGTAAATAGAGAGTATGCCATGACCCGTACCCAGTGTAGGGACACGAGAAGTGGATACGTCCAGCCTACGTCGCAGTGTCGGCGGTAGAACGCTGTCCTAGGTCACATACATCTAACAATTATAAGGTACCTGTACAATGTATACGCTCCGAATGGAGGACAATATAGAAATGTACAACTCAATCACAGCTAAGGTAGATAGTACGATAAGATAGATAGATAGATAGATAAGAAAAGTCGCCAAATGAAATACAATAAGAGAAGAAGTCTAAGAGTCTAAGATAGCAAATCCACAACATCTAGAATAACAAGATCTCCAAATAAGTACAAAGTGTATCCAAAACAAGACAAGATAATAAGTAAGATAACTAGTCTAGCTAACTAGCCTAGACTACGGGGGTAATGTCCTCTGCAAGGGCTGGGTCCTCCTGGGAGTCCAGCTCACATGTGTCATCTAGGCCTGCTCCATAGTATGTGGGACAAAACTCTTCAATGTCATCTGTAATATTTCAACAAGTCCAGTCAGGACAGAAACGAGCACAATACATCTCACGCAGTTCATAATATGACATGATATGTAAATATGCTATAGAGTAAGATACATGAAACGCTGGGAATATATGAAGCAAAAAAGATGACTGTAAAGAAATATCTACTATAAGCAAAGAGCTAACAGTGGCTAGTGATGTAGAGTATAAGATAGACATGTGAACGGTTTGAATTTGCACATGAGTATACTAAAGAGTTTGCACATGATTACACTACTTTAGAATTGTTCACATGACCATTTATACTCCTTCGTACCCCTATCAATACACAAGGATCCAGACAAGTTATGTTATTGCACATGATATCACATAAAGGCCCATAAATGGGTGCACATGAATGTATACATGGGGGCTCTGTGAACATGAGAGTACATAAATCACAAGAGTGCACATGAATGGTGAAAGCACCGGAGTACATGATGAAAGTGAAACGAACATGACATACTGTTACTCGATGCTCCCGAGGGGGATAACATCTCATGAAGGGATCCATGTAGTACCAATCCGTGTTAACAACGTGACAGCATCAAGTAAAGTAATCTAGAGCATAAATGTAATTCCTATCAAGTATGAAACTGTCAGAGAATGTACTCACCAGGTATCCTGAGTATCCGATGAATATATATATGTCCAGACAGAGTAGATGAGTCATAAATAGAGTAACACAGGTCACAACATGTCCAGATTGGTAATACTGAAGATTACAATATATTCTATATGATTTCTAGGTCATCTAGGCCAAAGTCGACTCTTGGTCAACTCTGGTCAACTACACTAGTCAAACTAGCTCAAGCCTAGTCCAATCAAGTCTCACTAAGCCTAACCAAGCCTAGGCTAGCACTCACACACAATTTCAAAGCTACATAAGTCATCACACACATTATATATATATATATATATATATATATATATATATATATATATATATATATATATATATATATACTCAATGTATATAGGCATACACATAGGAAATTACATATAGGCTATCATGTATAGGCACCCAATATTGACATAAGCAAGGCATCATAATATATATACTATATATATATATATAGAGAGAGAGAGAGAGATGTCACATGCATAGGTTATACATAGGAAATTCAAATGTGTACATGTTAGTGTGTGTGTAAGGTGAAGTGAGTGTAATGTGTGCATAGAGTATAGGTTCAGTTCAGGTACAGTGTAGGACATACATGTGTCAAGTGTTCAGTCAACTAAGTGTACAGTTAGTTAAGTGTCAAATGAGTGTAATACATGATCAATTCAGTTCAGATTAGCAAGGTTCAGTTACATATTAGCAAGTTAGTGTATTAAAGTGTACATATACACATAGTGTCCAGAAGTTAGGCTCAGGAATACATGTAATGTTCAGTTAAAGTTAAGTGTGCGATTTAGTTAAGGATAGTATACAAAATGAATACAAGGTGCAGAATCTGTGTACAGAGAGATAGTTAGGATCAAGGTGGGTGTACAAACATTCAAATGTTCAGTCATATCAATGTACAGAAAGTATATCAAGTGTACATATATTAACATATTTGCAGCAGTTCAGTTGATGTCAATTTGAGTGTCAAAAACAAAGCATATCATAAATCCAACCAAAACTCCACATGTGAATCCCAACACTCAACACATATCCTAGCATGTAATAACACATATAAAACATATAATTAGCATTTAAAATCGAATTTAAACCATATTCGAAAATCAGAAAAATGCATTGATACTGTGTGTATCAAAGTTTTGGGGGAAAACACAAATCCATACCGAAAACACAGTATAATCCAAATTAATAGGTTGGTAATGTGTCGTGTAGGTGTACACGTGCTACACGGGTCGTGTCCTGACTCGAGAACACACACAGACACACGCATGGCGGTGCAGTGTCGTGCTGCGAGTCACAGGATTCGTGGACACGACACATGACACCCTACGCCACGTGGTCATGCCCACGTGTAGCCCATGTGTAGGGATACACAGTCGACACACTATGAGGTATCCATGTCGTGTCCAGTGCGGACACGAGGCCCGTATCAGCCCGGGTTTCTCGTGTACATGCGTGTCAGCCAAAATGATGCACACTGTTTTGCGTGTCCGATACGAATCTACTTGACACGAGGCTTGGGGGCTGACGTGTTAGTCATGGCCCCCACCTCACTGCCAAGTGGCTGCTGCCTACGCGGCCTGTGTGAGGAGAAAAGCTCCTCGAGCAGCTGGGCACTGCCCGTGCTTGCTACGAGCATGTTCGTGTCTTGTTTGGACACGAACACGGCTCGAAAATCAACTCAGTCATGGGGAAAACATTGTACACATATAAATCAACAAATCAGTTCAAAAATACTTCAAAAATATCAAAGAAAAACTCATTGTGGCATTTCATCAAACACATACACACAACCTATGATACGTGTCCGATACGGACACCAAATTGACACGAATTCACACAAGACTCACTCTACAGCTTGTGGACACCTAGATCTATGCATCCATGCAAAAAAAATTAGGAAATGGAGGTGGTTTGAGGGGTTTACCTATTAGGTGTCAAACTCAAGGAAAAATCCCTAAATAGAAGGATCCTTCTTGCAACTCTCAAGCTCCAAATAGCACACAAGCTGAGTTTTCTCACCACCAACAGTAAATAGGGGTTAAGTAGATCCCAATGCAAAAGACTAGAGTTAAAAAGGAATAGAAATGAAGAAATTATGAAGGGTTGAAGAATGGACAATACCTCTTTCTTGCCAAAATTAGAAGTGGTGTAAAAAGAGGCAAGAATGATTCAAGAGGCATTAAATAGGGGTTGGAGGAATCCCTAGGCCGACCACTTAGGGGGAAATTAGGGTTAGGGTTGATGGCTAGTGGGCTTGGGCCAAGTTTAGATCTTAAATGGTTCAAACCCTTAGCTATTAGTTCAAACACTTAAGGCACCTAATCTCTCCATGCAACTCAGTCCAAAACAAGTCAACTTGGGTCGACTTAAGTTAGACTAGGGTCCACACCATGCTAACCATGTCACCAAAGTCAAAGTCAATATCTAGGTTAGTCTCTAAAGTCACAACTAGCAAAAGTCAAAAATAACAACCCTTACTCAAACAATTCAAATTAAATTCAAAAAATTTAAAATAACCAAAATACCCTCAAGCTAAAATGTGGTAGTGACAAATCTACCCTCCTTAAAAGAATTTTGTCCTCGAAATTGAAAGACGAAACTAAACTGATGAGAAGGATAGACAATCATACCTTAAGGTCCAAATAGATATGGGTATCGCTCGCGCATCTCATCCTCCCGCTCCCAGGTAGACTCTTCTGGAGAATGTTGCCTCCATGTGACGCGAACCAAGGGTATCACCTGGTTTCTCAGAACCTTCTCTCGTCGATCCAGAATCTCCATAGGCTGCTCTGGATAGCTAAGTGTAGGTCCCATCTCAATCTTCGAGTGATCTAGTACATGGCTAGGATCTGCCACATACCGTCTCAGCTGTGACACGTGGAATACGTTATGGACTCCCACTAGTGCAGGTGGAAAGTCTAGCCTGTAAGCCACATCACCGACTCTTCCGCTGATCATGGAAGGTCCGATGAAGCGCGGGCTAAGCTTCCCACCTCCACCAAAACGTATCATACCACATGTCGGAGATATCCTCAAGAAAATCAGATCTCGATCCTAATCACAAACAAGGTCTCAATTACTAATATATCCAAACATGATCAAACAAAATCATAAACAAAACAACACCTAATTCTAATCCTATCTCTAATTTGTACCTCAAACTCCAAAGGTCTGCGGTGGCTATCAGTCCAGTATCGATGTCTGTCCTACGCCACGCAAATTAGGTCTCTGATGAGCTTCACCTTCTCGGCTGCATCTACAACCATCCCAGGTCCCAATAAAGCTCGTTCTCCAACATCATCCCAAGACAAGGGTGTACAACATCTGCGCCCGTACAGTACCTCGAATGGTGACATCTCAATGCTGGCCTGAAAACTGTTGTTGTATGTAAACTCCACTAAGTGCTGGTGATCCTCCCAGGATCCTACAAAATCCAAAACATAAGTCCGCAGCATGTCCTCGAGTGTCTGAATAGTCCTCTCTGACTGTCCGTCCGTCTGAGGGTGGTATGCAGTACTAAACTTGAGCTGAGTGCCCAAACTAGTCTGCAGGCTCTGCCAAAAATGGGAAGTAAAGCGACTATCCCGATCCGAGACAATGCTCACCGAAACTCTATGAATTCTGACAATCTGCCACATATACATCTAGCCTCTCTGTAGATGTACCCACTTTAAATGGCAAAAAGTGGGCCGATTTGGTCAACCTGTCTACGATGACCCAAATTGCGTCTTTCCCTCCTGGTGTACGCGGCAATCTAGAAGTAAAATCCATCGTGATGTGCTCCCACTTCCACTCTGGAATAGATAATGGCTGCAACAAACCTCATGGCCTCTGCCTCTCTTCCTTGACCTGCTGACAGACCAAACATCTGGCTATGAAGCGAGCTACCTCCCGCTTCATCCCGTACCACTAGACGTGCTCCCTCAGATCCCTATACATCTTGTTGGCACCTGGATGTATAGAATACTGAGATCGGTGGGCCTCCTGCATGACCTGCTCCCTGAGCTCTCCACTGGACATGCACGGCCTGGAACCATGCCTCAATGTGCCATCCTCTGCAAGAGTAAACTCATCATCCACCAGCCCTGCTCGAACCTGCTCTCGAATACACCGCAGAGCAACATCCTTGAACTGCGTCGACTTGATCCTCTCTATCAAGTCTGACTGAATCTGAAGGCCCCACATCTGCATCTGAACTCCTGGCACAATCACCTCAATCTCCAGGCTCTCCAAATCTGCTAACAAGTGACGATCCATAGTCAAACACATGGCTGTTGGATACCTACTCAAGGTATCGGCAACCATGTTGGCCTTTCCTGGGTGATACTGTAGTAAAATGTCGAAGTCCTTCATCAACTCCAACCACCTGTGCTGCCTCATGTTGAGCTCCTTCTGTGTAAACACATACTTCAAGCTCTTATAATCTGTAAAGATCTCCACCCGCTCTCCGTATATGTAGTGTTTCTACAACTTCAAAGCAAATATAACTGCTGCCAACTCCAAGTCGTGGGTAGGGTAGTTCTTCTTATGGAGGACGTAACTGCCTAGAAGCATATGCAATCACCTTCCCATGCTGCTGCAAGACACAACCCAAACCCTTCTCTGAGGCGTCACTGTAGATAGTGAACCCTCCTGATCCTGATGGCAATTTTAGAATCGGAGCTGTCGTCAGCCGCTTCTTCAACTCATCAAAAGTGACCAGACAAACTCTGTATCCTTCTGGGTCAGCCTAGTTAATGGCTCTGCAATCCGAAAGAAATCCTGCATGAACCTCCTATAATAGCCTGCCAATCCCAAGAAGCTCCTGATCTCTGTTACTGAACTCGGTGCTGACCAAGCCTCAACTGCCGTGATCTTCTTCGGGTCAACTGAGATCCCATCTCCAGTCACCACATGACCCAAGAAGTCAACTCTGTCCAGAAAGAACTCACACTTTGAGAGCTTGCCATAAAGCTCCTCCCTCCCGAGAGTCTCCAAAACCACTCTCAAGTGCTCCTCATGCTCTTCCTCAGTCTTCGAGTACACTAGGAAATCATCGATGAACACTACCACAAATTTGTCCAAGTACTGGTGGAACACCTTATTCATCAAGTTCATGAACACCGCCGGGGCGTTAGTCAATCCAAACGGCATCACCATGAACTCAAACTGGCCATACCGTGTCCTGAATGCGGTCTTCAGGATATCCTCCTTCTTCACCTTCACCTGATGGTAACCTGACCTCAGATCAATCTTAGAAAATACCCTTACCCTACTCAGCTGATCGAAGAGATCGTCGATCCTCGACAACGGGTACTTATTCTTGATCGTGAGGTTGTTGAGTGCCCTGTAGTCGATACACATCCTGACCGACCCATCCTTCTTCGGTACAAAGAGTACCGATGCACCCCATGGTAAAGAACTCGATCGGATGAAGCCCTTGTCCTGCAACTCATCCACCCGCTTCTTTAACTCTAACAGCTTCTTGTTGTTCACCCTATAGACGTGCTGAGATATCGGCTCTGCGCCGAGCACTAAGTCTATAGAGAACTCCACGTCTCTATCCAGTGGTAGTCCTGGCAAATCCTCTGGAAAGACGTCTATGAACTCCGCTATCGAAGGGTGTGGCACTTCCTGCTCCTCAACTGATACTCCACAGAAAACTTCGCTGCTCTGCTCTGCCTGCCGTCGGATGAACTCGAACTCTAGCTCTCCGGGTGCTCTGAAAAGAACTCTACCCCCGCGGCAATCTATGCTGGCATGGTGCCTGCTCAACCAATTCATACCGAGTACAATATCGTAGTTCGACAATGGCATCACCAGCAGACTCACATCCAACTCTCGGCCTTCCAAATCAACTCTTCGACCCTTACAAATATCACTAACGAGGATAATGCTACAACCCGGTCGTGATCTTGCAAGTCCTAGGCAACGATTCAGATACAAGGTGGTATCTAATAGCAAAAGATACAGACGCGAAGCTGTGGGAAGCCCCCGAATCGAACAATGCAAAAGCTGGAATGGAGTCGAGAAGAATAGAACCTGCGATCAGCTCCCCGATAGTATCTGCATCCTCAGCTACCATGGCGAAAGCTCGCCCCTGCTGACCTCCCCTGGCTTGCTGCTGATGCTGAGCGAACCTCTTTTGCTGAGTCTGTAAAGGTCCCTTCTGCTGTACTGCTGGAGCTCTGGCCCCCGCTCCCTGAGCTGCTCGTCCTGAAGACAGAGGACACTCCCTCAATTGGTGCTCCACCGAACCACAGAGTAGGCACCTCCCGAGCCTCTTCCTGCAGTCATTCCACACATGCTCTGGCTTCTTGCAGAAACCACAACTGATAGGCTGTTGCCTAAGTGCCTGCGGCTGAACCCTCGGCTGCTGCTGCACCTGCTGGAAAGGTGCACGGTCCTGACCCTGGAACTGTCTTTGCTGCTGCAGATACTGATGCTGATGCTGCTGCTGAAAGTGTGGCCTCTTGGCCGGTCCCCCGCTACCACTGGCTCCCTGAGCGTCTCGTCCCCTCTTGAGCCTCAGCTCAAGATCATCCTCTGCTGATAGGGCACCCACCAGAATCTCCTCATAAGTGGCACTCCGGTCACTCTTGGTCAAGGACTTGACCTCCTTGACTAACCCCTTTCGGAACCTCCGGGCCTTTCGCCGTCTCACTGAGCCCCTCAACAAATTTGCCCAGACGGCAGAACTTCCCAGCGTACTCCTCGACAGTCTGACTGCCCTGAACTAAACTCTCAAACTGCGTCTCCAGGGCGCCAAGAGCTATGTCAGGAAAAAACTTCTCCTTGAACAGCTTCTTGAAGGCTGCCCAAGTCTGTCTATCTATACCGACCCTCGGGTCCGTCTGGTACCATGTGCGGGCCAGATCCTACATCTGGCTACCTGCCGCCTCAATCTGCAGTCGTGCTGGAATCTTCGCCAGCCGGAAGATCTTCTTGATGTGCTCTATCCAGTCATCCGCATATAGAGTCCCCTCAGTGTCGCGAAAGTCCCACGGACGCATCTTCTGGAAGTCCTGGATCCCTGGTGTCCTCGGCTAATATGGCTGCATCTGGGCTACCTGCGGCTGCGTAATAACTCTATCCACTGTCGTTAGGGCAAGCTGATGGGCATTCTCTATGTCCTGCTGGAAATGAGCGGACTGCTGTCTCTGTGCATCCACCATCCTCTGAAAGAAATCAAACAACTGCCCTGCGTCAACTGATCCGGAAGGTGGCTGCTGCCGAAAGAAATCGGGAATGATGGGGGAAGGTCTCTGTACAGGCAGAGGTGTACCTCCAAATGCAGCAAAAATGCCAACCTGAGTCTGCACAACAGGTGCTGTGGTCTTGAGGCCCTGCTGAACAGGACGGGAGGTGGCCGACCTCTCGATAGTATCCTCCGGACCGGAGCGATGAGATCGTGTCTCCATAACCATCTTGAAGACAGATCAAAAATAAGAAGCAATTACTGAGAATGAAGCAAAAAATCAAAGGAGGACGGTTTATTTATTCAAAGGAAAAACATTAAATCAACAAGAATTTAGATGGCAAGTATTGGATCAGAGTTTTTCTAATGTGATTGAGTACCTCAAAACTATATCCTATACCTACTGTAGGCTGTAGTGATACTCTAGTTTGAATACCACAACAAATCTAGACCTGCATGGGCTACCACTAAAAACGTGTCATGACCCGCACCCAATGCAGGGGTACGAGAAGTGGATACGTCCAGCCTACGCCGCAGTGTCGGTAGTAGAACGATATACTAGGTCACATACATCTAACAATTATAAGGTACTTGTACCATGTATACGCTCTGAATGGAGGACAATATAGAAATGTACAACTCAATCACAGCTAAGGTAGATAGTACGATAAGATAGATAGATAGATAAGAAAGTCGCCAAATGAAATACAATAAGAGAAGCAGTCTAAGAGTCTAAGATATCAACTCCACAACATCCAGAATAACAAGATCCCCAAATAAGTACAAAGTGTATCTAAAACAAGACAAGATAATAAGTAAGATAACTAGTCTAGCTAACTAGACTAGACTACGGGGGTAATGTCCTCTACAAGGGTTGGGTCCTCTTGGGAGTCCAGCTCACAGGTGTGATCTAGGCCTTCTCCATAGTATGTAGGACAAAACTCCACAATGTCATCTGTAATATTTCAACAGGTCCAGTCAGGACAGGAACGAGCACAATACATCTCACGCAGTTCATAATATGATAGGATATGTAAATCTGCTATAGAATAAGATACATGAAACACTAGGAATATATGAAGTAAAAGAGATGACTGTAAAGAAATATCTAGTATAAGTAAAGAGCTAACAGTGGCTAGTGATGTAGAGTACAAGATAGACATGTGAACGGCTTAAATTTGCACATGAGTATACTAAAGAGTTTGCACATGATTACACTACTTTGGAATTGTTCACATGACCATTTATACTCTCACGTACCCCAATCAATACACAAGGATCCAGACAAGTTATGTTGTTGCACATGATATCACATGAAGGCCCATAAATGGGTGCACATGAATGTATACATGGGGGCTCTGTGAACATGAGAGTACATGAATCACAAGAGTACACATGAATGGTGAATGAAAGTGAAACGCACATGACATACTGTAACTCGATACTCCCGAGGGGGATAACATCTCATAAAGGGATCCATATAGTACCAATCCGTGTTAACAATGTGACAACATCAAGTAAAGTAATGTAGAGCATAAATGTAAATCCTATCAAGTATGAAACGGTCAGAGAATGTACTCGCCTGGTATCCTGAGTATTCGATGAATATATATATATATATATATATAATATATATATATATATATATATATATATATATATATATATATATGTCCAGACAGAGTAGATGAGTCCTAAACAGAGCAACGCAGGTCACAACATGTCCAAATTGGTAATACTGAAGATTATAATGCATTCTATATGATTTCTAGGTCATCTAGGCCAAAGTCAACTCTTGGTCAACTCTGGTCAACTACACTAGTCAAACTAGGTCAAGCCTAGTCCAATCAAGTCTCACTAAGCCTAACCAAGCCTAGGCTAGCACTCACACACAATTTCAAAGCTACACAAGTCATCACACACATTATATATATAGGTACATATATATACTCAATGTATATAGGCATACACATAGGAAATTACATATAGGCTATCATGTATAGGTACCCAATATTGACATAAGCAAGGCATCATAATATATACTATGTATATATAGAGAGATAGAGATGTCACATGCATAGGTTATACATAGGAAATTCAAATGTGTACATGCTAGTGTGTGTAAGGTGAAGTGAGTTTAATGTGTGCATAGAATATAGGTTCAGTTCAGGTACAGTGTAGGGCATACATGTGTCAAGTGTTCAGTCAACTAAGTGTACAGTTAGTTAAGTGTCAAATGAGTGTAATACATGCTCAGTTTAGTTCAGATTAGCAAGGTTTAGCTACATATTAGCAAGTTAGTGTATCAAAGTGTATATATACACATAGTGTCCAGAAGTTAAGCTCAGGAATACATGTAATGTTCAGTTAAAGTTAAGTGTGCGGTTTAGTTAAGGACAGTGTACAGAATGAATACAAGGTGCAAAATCTGTGTACAGAGAGATAGTTAGGATCAAGGTGGGTGAACAAACATTCAAATGTTCAGTCATATCAATGTACAGAAAGTATATCAAGTGAACATATATTAACATATATGCAGCAGTTCAGTTGATGTCAATTTGAGTGTCAAAAACAACTCGAAGCATATCATAAATCCAACCAAAACTCCACATGTGAATCCCAACACTCAACATATATCCCAGTATGTAATAACACATATAAAACATATAATTAGCATTTCAAATCGAATTTAAACCATATTCGAAAATCAGGAAAATGCATTGATATTGTGCGTATCAGAGTTTTGGAGAAAAACACAAATCCATATCGAAAACATAGTATAATCCAAATTAATAGGTTGGTAATGTGTTGTGTAGGTGTACACGTGCTACATGGGTCGTGTCGTGTCCTGACTCGAGAACACATACAGACACACGTACAGCTGTGCAGGGTCGTGCTGTGAGTCACAGGGTTCGTGGACACGACAGACGACACCCTACGCCACGTGGTCATGCCCACGTGTAGCCCACCTATAGGGCTACACAGTCGACATACTATGAGGTATCCACACCGTGTCCAGTATGGACACGTGGCCCGTATCAGGCCGGGTTTCTCATGTACACGCGTATCAGCCAAAATGATGCACACTATTTTGTGTGTCCGACACGAATCTACTTGAAATAATGCTTGGGGGCTGACGTGTCTGTCATGGCCCCCACCTCACTGCCAAGTGGCAGCTGCCCACGTGGCCTATGCGAGGAGAAAAGCTCCTCGAGTAGCAGGGCACTGCCCGTGCTTGCTGCGAGCGTGTTCATGTCTTGTTTGGACACGGACACGGCTCAAAAATCAACTCAGTCATGGGGGAAAACATTGTACACATATAAATCAACAAATCAGTTCAAAAATATTTCAAAAATATCAATGAAAAACTTATTGTGGCATTTCATCAAACACATACACAACCTATGATACGTGTCCGATACGGACACCAAATTGACACGAATTCACACAAGACTCACTCTACAGCTAGGGGACACCTAGATCTATGCATCCATGCAAAGAAATTAGGAAATGTAGGTGGTTTGAGGGGTTTACCTATTAGGTGTCAAACTCAAGGAAAAAGTAGAAGGATCCTTCTTGCAACTCTCAAGCTCTAAATAGCACACAAGCTGAGATTTCTCACCACCAGCAGTAAATAGGGGTTAAGTAGATCCCAATGCAAAATACTAGAGTTAAAAAAGGAATAGAAATGAAGAAATTATGAAGGGTCGAAGAATGGACAATACCTCTTTCTTGCCAAAATTAGAAGTGGTATAAAAAAAGGCAAGAATGATTCAAGAGGCATTAAATAGGGGTTGGTGGAATCCCTAGGCCGGCCATTTAGGGGGAAATTAGGATTAGGGTTGATGGCTAGTGGGCTTGGGCCAAGTTTAGATGTTAAATGGTTCAAACCCTTAGCTATTAGTTCAAATACTTAAGGCACCTAATCTCTCCATGCAACTCAGTCCAAAATAAGTCAACTTGGGTCGACTTAATTTCGACTAGGGTCCACACCATGCTAACCAAGTCACCAAAGTCAAAGTCAACATCTAGGTTAGTCTCTAAAGTCACAACTAGCAAAAGTCAAAAATAACAACCATCACTCAAACAATTCAAATTAAATTCAAAATTTTCAAAATGACCAAAATACCCTCAAGCTAAAATATGGTAGTGACAGAGTATATACAGGAGAAATGTAAGTGTACATGTAAGTATCATGGCAAGAAAAATTGTAAACTAGAGCTAGAACAAGGCAAGTAAAACTAATCATGGCTTGTACAAGAATCATCTATCTAAGTGTGTGAGTACTAGCTTCGATATGTGGCCGACTTGGGTCTGAATAAGGTCTAATGATCTAGACAATCATATGTGGAGTGTAGGGTTGGCATTCACAAGGTCTACAAGAATAATAAGGCGGATAATAACCACACATTTATACTAATACTCCATGGCCCTGACTAGTAGAGTGGATCCAAACAAGACACGTTACGACACGGAATTCTACGAGGAGGGAGCAAGTCTCTTCGAAAATCGGTGTCCATATACTGCACAAGAACTACAATAGGCTTGCACAAGATATACCAAGATAACAAGGAATAATATCTCATGTCGGGGTCCATGAATACCAATCCGTGTGACCAATATGTCAAGAACAAGTATATCTACACTAAGTACATGGATTATAACAGTTATCGTAAATTGGAAAAGTTATCAGAGAATGTACTCGCCTGAGCTGTGATGAAATATGCCAACAGAGTCCAATATAATGCCTCGAGGACCTAAAGATAGAATACTGTATCAATATAATGTTTTGGAAGTAAAAACAAATCATACTAAGTCAATCTAGGTCAATCAAGCTCAAGACAAGTCAAACTAAGTCAAACTAAGTCATAGCAAGTCAAACTAAGTCATATTAGGTCATAGTAGGTCATAGCAAGTCAAACCAAGTCAAACTAGGTCAAATTAGGTCATACTAGGTCATAGCAAGTTAAACCAAGTCAAACTAGGTCAAACTAGGTCAAGGGTTGACTTATAGTTGACTTTTGCTCAACTGGTCAACTCTAGGTAAACTCTAGGTCAACCAAGGCTAATGTTGACTAACAGTTGACTTTTGGTAAACTGGTCAACTTTGGTCAGGTTCTGGGCATTTCTAGGCAAAGTGTTGACTTTTGGTTGACTTTGGATCAAAACAGTCAACCGGGGTCAAAACTAGTCTAAACATCCTATTCCTAAACATTACCAACCAAGACATCCAAAATCTAACCGTATCTTAACATGTTAAACTCATATCTTAAATACAAGGTATTACCTTAACACTTACCCTTTACCTTACCCTTTTCATAGGGCAAAACCCATTTACCTTGTGATACCATCTTGGTATCACAAGATACCACAACTCCGCACTCTCATTCTAGCTCACAACCAATCTATATCTCTATCTCTAATCCTAACTCAAATCCAAGTATCATATGTATATATCTTACCCTCTAATATGGAATACCTCAACGTAAAACTTACCGTAACATATTACCTACTAACATTCTAACATGACACCAACATAGGCTAACACCACTCTAACTATCCCTCGAACTACACTCTAACACTCACTAATAAGTGACTAACATAAGGTTTATGTAGAGTGGTATATAGGGAATACATAGGGGTATATATGGGGGTCATTGTGGGGTGAATAGGAGGGTGAATGGGGCTCCAAACAGCAGCATTTGCTGCTGAAATATGCTGCTGCTACTGTCTCTAAGGACAACAGCTAGATGGTTGCTGCTGCTGACTTGGGGCAGCAGCTTGCTGCTGTTGTAGCAGCTGTTCCCCCCCCTTTTTTCTCCCCTCTACACACCTCTTTCTATCTCCCTCACTAATCTACATATATATCTACCTAAACATCCACACACACACACACACACACACACACACACACACACATATATATATATATATATATATATATATATATATATATATATATATAAATTTTTTAAAAAAATATATATATATATATCATCCCCTCTCAACATACAACTCACACACACACACACATATATACTCAAATAAATGTATATATCTCTCCACACACTACCACAAGAACAACACCACCACTCTCACCTCAACAACATCAACCCTCTCATGAAAGCACAAAACATTCCAACACTTGCAATATTACACAAAACAGTCCACTATTTGTAATACAACACAGTAGTGGATAAACACATAGGTTCTCCCAAAAATTTCTATATGAAACTTCACCCAAACATTGATACCATGCTAGATCTACCCTCTAAACAATACAAAACTGAAATTAGAGATCAACATGTCCTCTTTGGCCTTTTCACAAGCACTTGGTGTGCCCTCTTTGGAATCCCTCAATGGGACACACCTATATTCATGCAAACACCAAAAGAGGACTCTAATGAGCCTTTAAACATTCTAAATGGTGAATCTATCATATGGGGTTGGGTTCCTATGGATCAAAACCACAAATATACAAGGGAAATCAATTTATAGGACAGGTTTTACCTATTGGGAGTGGGATCCCAATAAAATTCTTTAGGACACGGCACCGATACGAAGTTCTATCCAAAAGGACACCTCTCCTTGCACCTTGCCCAAATTTTTGGCTATAATCCTTTCTTGATGGTGTGAAATGGATTGAGAGAAGTTTGGATGGAGGAATGTGAGGGAATGGTGATCAAATCAAAGAGGGGAGCTCTCTAATTTGGGGAAGAACACTTGGAGAAATAAAAAGAGGCAAGATGAATGAGAAGAAGGGGGCAACCCTAGCCTATGTATGGTCGGCCATGGGGGTGTGTTGGGCCTTGGGTGAAAGCCCAATAAGGCTTCTATATGTCTCTTTAGGTCAAGTCTAGGTTTGGTTCAAGTTTGGAGTCAAAAGGGCTAAGTTTGGATCTCTAACTTAACCATTCTAACTAGTGGTAACTAATCTAACTTACTAACTTACTAACTTAAATGATGGGTTTTGTGGGCCATGTCTAACTTAAGTTTGGGTTCCATCTAGAGTCTAAGCTATCTGGGTCACTAACACAAGTCGGAACGAGACGGAACTTAAACCCGACTAAACAAATCCAATAAAAACATTATAAAAAATATAAAATCTCTAAAATATTGAAAAATGACCAAAATACCCTCAATGGTGAAAATTGGGAGTGACAAATCTACCCTCCTTAAAAGAATTTCATCATCGAAATTAAAAAAACCAACCAAAAGAAAGCATAAGCAGAAAACAAAGGACATATACCTCAAATCTCGAAGAGATAAGGGAAACGCTCCTACATGTCGTCCTCTCTCTCCCAGGTAGACTCACCTAGAGAGTGGTGCCTCCATGCAACGCGAACCAAGGGTATAACCTGGTTCCGGAGCACCTTCTCCCTATGATCCAGAATCTCGACTGGCTGTTCTGGATAGTTGAGAGTAGGTCCCACCTCTATCGCTGAATGGTCCATTATATGGCTAGGATCTACCACGTACCATCTCAGCTGTGACACATGTAACACGTTGTGCACTCCCTCGAGCGTAGGCGGCAACTCTAGTCGATATGCCACTGCAACGACCCTCTCCAAGATACGGAAAGGTCCAATGAATCGCGGACTAAGCTTCCCGCCCCGGCTGAAGCAAATCGTACCACGTGTCGGGGAAATCCTCAGAAACACCATGTCTCCAACCTGTGCACGAAACAAAACTCAGCACAAAAAACCAACAAACAATCACAAAAAAAAACACAATAGGAAACTGAAACTAACCTCGAACTCTAATGGTCTCTGGTGGCTATCGGCCCAATACCGCTGCCTATCCTGCGCCACCCGAAATTTATCTCTGATAACCCTAACATTCTCTGCTGCATCCACTACCATCTCAGGGCCAAGCAAAACCCTCTCGCCGACATCATCCCAAGACAAGGGAGTACGACACCTCCGTCCATATAGAGCCTCAAAAGGTGACATCTCTATACTGGCTTGGTAGTTGCTGTTGTAAGCAAACTCTACCAAGTGAAGGTGGTCCTCCCAAGATCCCCCGAAGTCGAAGATACAGGTACGAAGCATATACTCGAGATTCTGAATTGTCCTTTTCGACTGCCCGTCTGTCTGGGGGTGGTATGCGGTATTGAACTTGAGCGATATGCCCAAGCTAAACTGCAAACTCCTTCAGAAGTGGGAAGTGAATCGGCTATCCCGATCCGAGACTATGCTCACTGGAACCCCATGTAATCGAACTATCTGCCGCATGTACATCTCCGCCAGCTTCTCCGTAGATAAACCCACCTTAAAAGGCAAAAAATGGTCCGATTTGGTCAATCGATCAACAATGACCCAAATCGCATCCTTCCCTCCCGGAGAATGCGGAAGTCCAGACACAAAGTCCATGGTGATGTGCGCACACTTTCACTCGGGAATGGGTAGTGGCTGTAGCAATCCACCTGGTCTCTGCCTCTCGGCTTTCACCTGCTGACACACCAAGCATCTAGAAATGAACTGAGCCACCTCGCGCTTCATGTCGTACCACCAAACATGCAGTCTAAAGTCTCTGTACATCTTATTGGCACCAGGATGCATAGAGTACTGAGAATGATGCACCTCCTGAATAATCTCCTCTCGAAGTCCTCCATTCGGCATGCACAATCTGGTACCATGCCTCAACGACCCATCTTCCGCGACAGAGAAATCATCCAACAATCCTTTCTGAACCTGCTCCCTGATGACCCTCAGAGCCTCATCCTCAAACAATGCCGCTCTGATTCTGTCCATCAGCTCTGACTGTACCTAAAGACCCCACATCTGCTCTTTAAACCCAGGAACTATCACCTCTATGCCCAAGCTCTCCAAATATGCCAGAAGGTGACGATCCATCGTCAAATACATGGCCACCGGATACCTGCTCAGCATCTGCAACCACGTTGGCCTTCCCCGGATGATACTGCAATGAGATATCGAAGTCCTTCATCAGCTCAAGCCACCGTCTCTGCCGTATGTTCAACTCCTTCTGAGTGAACACGTACTTCAAGCTCTTATGATCCGTGAAGATATCAACTCGCTCTCCGTACAGATAATGCTTCCACAACTTCAAAGCAAAGATAACGGCTGCCGACCCCAGATCGTGGATAGGGTAGTTCTTCTCATGAGGACGTAACTGCCTAGATGCATAGGAAATCACCTTCTCGTGCTGCTGAAGAACGTAACCCAAGCCCTTCCCAGAAGCATCACTGTAAATCTTTAAACCACCAGTCCCAGATGGCAACGTCAGAATAGGAGCCGACGTCAACCTCTTCTTCAACTCCTCGAAAGCAGCTTGACACTCATCAGTCTAGATGAACTCTATGTCCTTCTTGGTGAGTCTAGTCATCGGCTATGTAATTTGAGAGAAGTCCTGCACGAACTTTCGATATTATCATGCCAAACCCAGAAAGCTCTGAATCTCGACAACTTAACTGGGTGTAGACCAAGACTCCGCCGCTGTAATCTTCTTATGATCTACTGAAATGCCATCACCAGATACAACATGGCCTAGAAACTCTACTCGGTCCAAGAAGAACTTGTACTTCGATAGCTTCCCATACAGCTGCTCCTTCCTCAGAGTCTCCAGCACAATCCGTAGATGGTCCTCGTGCTCCTCAGGCATCTTCGAGTATACCAAGATGTCATCTATGAAGGCCACCACGAACATGTCAAGGTATTGATGGAATACCTTGTTCATCAAGTTCATGAACACTGCTGGGGCGTTGGTCAACCCAAATGGCATGACGGTGAACTCGTACTGGCCGTACCGAGTCCGAAAAGCCATCTTCGGAACATCATCCCGCTTCACCCTCAACTGATAATACCCAGACCGTAAGTCGATCTTCGAGAACACCCTCGCGCCGCTCAACTGATCGAACAAGTTGTCAATCCTCGGCAACGGATACTTGTTCTTGATAGTGAGGTTGTTGAGCGCTCTGTAATCGATACATATGTGTACCATACCATCCTTCTTCGGTACAAACAGAACTGGCACACCCCAAGGTGAAGAACTGGATCTGATAAAGCCCTTGTCCTGCAGCTCCTCGACTTGCCTCTTCAGCTCTGCCAATTCGCTATTGTTGACTCTATAGACGTGCTGTGAAATAGGCTCAGCGCCCGGCACCAAATCTATAGAGAATTCAACATCCCTGTCCGGCGGCATCCCAGGCAACTCCTCAGGAAAAACATCCAAGAACTCTGCTATAAATGGATGTGGCAATTCATGCCCTGCCAACAAGGCTCCATAGGATCCATCTCCCGGTTCCACTGCTCCCCTAGCAAACTCAAACTCTGGCTCTCCTGGCGGTCTAAACAAAACTCTGCCTCCTCTACAATCTATACTAGCATGGTACATGTTAAACCAATCCATACTGAGTACCACATCGTAGCTCGGAAGTGGCATTACGAGCAAGCACACACTCAATTTTCGGCCTCCCAGTGTAACACTCCGTCCCTTGCAAATATTATTAACCAGGATAATACCTCCCCCGGTCATAATCTTGCAAGTCCTACCCTTATACTCAGCAATAATATTATGTCTAAGAGCAAAAAAAAGAGACACAAAACTGTGTGTAGTACCAAAATCAAATAAATCTAATGCAGGAAAGGAATCGAGTAGAACAGAACCTGCCACAACATCTGCCACCGGCTCAGTCCCCTCAGCTGCTAGAGCAAATCCTCTGCCCTGAACACCCTGCTGCTGGTGGTGCTGGGCAAACCGCTGCTGCTGAGTCGGAAGTGGACCCCTCTGCTGTGCTGCAGGTACCCTCGCTGGTGCTCCTGAGCTGCCACTGCTCCACGGGCCACCCTACGAGGATTCGTAGGACAATCTCTTAACTGATGTCCAGTGTCATCGTAATAGAGGCACATACCTAGCCACTTCCGATAGACCTCCCAGATATAACCAGGCTTCTTACAGAAGTTGCACAAAGCGCCAATCTATACATGTCTCTGCTGGTGGTGCTGCACCTGCTGAACCGGTGCCCTAGCCTGAACCTGCGGCTGGTGTCACGACCCGCTCCCAAATAATCGAACATGAGTCAGACACGCCCAGCCTTCGTCGTTAGACATGATGAAATAAGCTGTACCAATATCTAGGGAGAACTATGAATCAAGATAAGAATGAAAGTAAATCACAGCATCTAATAAATCGAATCCCAGAATCTCAGATACAAGTCTAAATGTTATTACATTCCAGCAAATGTAAAATATGCTGATGTGTCTAATACAAGTCCAGAATAAAACTAAAGAAGAAAATACTAGGCTTCCTCAGCCTCTAGGACCTGGGCAACATCGACTGGCTCATAGGTGCCTCCAGGCTCCTGTCCATAATAGGTATCACAAATAGCCGCCAGCTCACCTGCAACATATCCTGGTCAGGAGCGGAGCTAAGTATATCCAAGGAAATGAACATGAACATCATAGTATGAATAAGAACACATAAAATATATATAAGGTACGAGAAATAAGAACAAGACATGAAACCTGAACTTGAATACTGAAAGTAAATACAGGGACCATGAAATGAGTCCTAAATCATGAAATAAAACCTGAACCTGAAATGTGCAATATATCGAAATATATCCAGAGTGTGTGATCGGCTTGGGTAGATTCAATGAACATGAAATGGTACGGCTTTGGTCCCGCGTGCACGATGCGGGGCCTAAGCTATTCACATGAATAGTAACATGGGTTTGATCACACATCTGTTGTATTTTCCCTCCCAGACACAAGTAAACTCAAGAAACATGATACAAGACAATACCGTGATACATCGTGTCAACAAGGAGATACATGAATGAATATACAAGACATAAGAAAATGAACAAGTCCGAGGAGTATACTTGCCATGCTCAGGGTGATCAAGTGTGGGATGTACAGCTGGATATCCTCATGTTTATGATTACACTTGAGTTAATTACAAAGTATATTGTTACAAATTCGTATGAATCTAGCTAAATACTCTCACTCTTATATTTTCACAAGTTACTTGGCTAACCCTCTAAGAATTGGTATAGTTGACAAGGAAGTACTATGAACTAGTAGTCATCAGGTTACAATGAAATCCAATAGTTAACTAGCACTAGTTAAGTTATTTATAGCTAGTCCTTTGACCTTGCATCAAATCAAGCTTCTATAAATCCATTTCCCATCTGATAGAAATCAGGACCCAAGAGACTTGTTTAATATCTACTCAATAGTTTTATTATAGAAACTATTTCAACTTATAGGTAGGTTAGAGACTTAGGGACATGTCTATTCAACAGTCATCATTTCTATAAAGCTAATTTCAGGAATTTGTGATACATCAGTCTAAATAGGAAACTTTATGTGACAGATGACAGGTCTACACTATTCTTTCTCTTCAAATGTCAATGCCTTCATGCTCAAAACATATAAGGTGCAGTTATGGTGATACATTAGTCCTAAACAACACTGAGACAATCCTACTCTACTGTTCAGTCCAATCCAGGTTACAAATCTATTTCCTATAATCTGAAACAGATTGCTAGACTGTGAAAATTGCTAGACTGTTAAAATGGAAATCCATTTCAATCTCAGGACTTCAATCCCAATGGCTAAAGCTTCAAAGTATTAGTTTCCTGAGCAGGACTGTCATATACTTGTTTAGACTGAGATCATTCAGTCTTAAATCCTCATCCAGGTTCAGGTGTGAACCAGTCCTTAGAAGGACTGGTATAATTAGTCCAATTAGAACTGATGTATGTCAGCTCTTATAGGATTTACATGTATCAGTACTTCTCAGGACACATATATCAGTCTATTCCTAAGCACTGATAACTACATGACAATCCCCCTTATTAAGTTCCAAATGAAAAAGTATTCAGAAGCTTCATAAATGCTATAGGACATTTCCTACTGCAGGTATTGACATACTCAGTAGCAGTAACCATATGTGGAACTTGATTCCCATGGACTCAGATACAGACTGCAAACCCTTCTTCCCATGTACACTGGCTTCAAAACTTGGAACTGAGATAATGTGTGGTTTTGCAAGGATACTTAAACTTAGGTACTAATCATGTCCAGCTTCCATAGTTCAGTGTTAAACAATATTTAAACCAAACTGCACACAGACTAAATATTCTAATCAGTCAAATTTTTAGGATAGTTACCAACAGTCCAATTATCAGGACAGCTACTAACAGTCCAATGATCTTAGGTTATATTTCTAAAGTTCAATCCAGAAAAAGACTGATATAATTCAGTCCAAGCCACAATCGATTCAGACCATTTAACCAAGACACTGATATATAGTCATATAAATCAGTCTCTTAGGCAAATTGTTACCAAATCAGTCTCGAACATGACTATTATCAACATATTTTTCTAAAGCTATCATCACTCTACTCACATCACAACTCACTCTTACCTGGAATATGTTAAAGGGACTAAACCTATGACACCAATTTACAACCTTACTGAAACAGGGATTAAACTTAATTCAATATCTAGAGTAGCTTAATGATTTAAACATCTATTCACTATAAAACATAACCATTATCTTAAGGTCCTACAGATTCCTGAGTCCACAACTGGTAAATTCTCCACTATACGATACATGAGTTCATCTTGAACTTAAAATATCAGATATTAAGAGCATTTTAAATTGGAAAAATAGGCCATGGTTCAAAAGCAACCTCATAATCAAAACGAAATTAACTCAACTATAGAACTAACGAGCAATTGCAAAAATACATTGGAATAGCAAAGAGTCGATCAACCCAAGATACATACTAATGTCTAAATCGACAGTTCAATACCTGAGTGAAACTCTAAGGAAAAATGTGTACAGTCTCTTCTCGATGTCAAATTCAAACTCAAATTCACTGTGGCATTTATCGATCAAAAAGAAACAATTCAGCTAATATCGATCTCAGGAATAAAATCTAAAATGATCAAGAGTTTGAGGAAAGGGTCCTCAAGTCAGATTCACAGTTCTTACAATTGGTGAAAGGTCAAATCCTTCGATTCTCTCCAAATTGCCTCGATCAGTAATTTAAATAGTCAAACTCAGGATTCCTTCACCAATCCGCAGTCATGAAAAATTTGATTCACTAATGATCCGATCTACTCAATCTGAATGTTGTACCAAGAACAGGAAGCCTCATCAAAATGTTACAACATCAAAAATAAAAGTGAGCAGAAATCAAACTAACCAGATCTCAATCAATTCAAATTGAAGAATGAAAGCGTAAAGAAACTCGGACCATTCAATCGATCTTCTAATCTAAAATCCGAACAACAATTCCGTAGTCAACTAGAAAGATCAATATACTTCTTCATTCAGGGGAAAAGATTGGAACACTCACCGATCTATCAGGGAGCTGATGATTAGACGCCTATGGAGAGGATCCTCGTCATAGAGATGATATTTGGCATGGTTGATCTGAATCGAGCTCGAAGAAGGAGAGGGTGGAAATAGCTCTTAAATGGACACTGACCTCTTCTCTGCAACAGAACGAAGGAGCTCTAGCCTTTAAATAGGCTGTTAGAAAATTCTTGAGGAAGAAGGAAATTGGGCGGGAATCAAAATTCCCCACTACTCTTGTCAGAGACGGTTAGAGGAATTTGAATTCTCACAGGAAATCAAATCAGAAGGAGATGGTTCTTCCTACAACTCTTAGAAGAGGGAAAATCGAAATTAAAGAGAGGAAATGAACTCTCAGTAACTGTTAATGCAGCTCAGCTTAAATAGAAAGGAATGGACTTAGAAGAGAATGGGCCTAGAAGAAAATAAAAAGGAAACTACTATTGGACTGGCTGAGAAGCCCAAATGCTAACAAAAAAATAAAAATAAATTGGCTTAGAAAATCCAAGATAAATTTGTAAAACAATTTAATAGAAAAAATATTATTTAGAAATGTGATAAATGGGGTTACAAATCTCTCTCCCTAAAAAATTTCGTCCTCGAAATTCGAAGGACTTCAAATTTAAACCTAAAAAATCACTACGACTATTCAAACACAAGCCATTTTATTGAATTTAAGAATTTTCAAAAATCAAAATACAATCAAGTAAACAAGCTAGGATAGCTCTTCCGTATCTCGTCGTCGCGCTCCCACATGGACTCTCCCGGAGAGTGATGTCTCCACATGACGCAGACAAGTGGAATAGTCTGATTCCGCAGGCACTTCTCCCTCCGATCAAGGATCTCCACTGGCTGCTCCTCGTAGGTCAAGCTCAGACCCACCTCTCGCTCTGAGTAATCTACCATATGGCCCGGATCTGGAATATAGCGTCGAAGCTGGGATACGTGGAAAACGTTATGCACTCCCTCCAAGCTAGCTGGAAGTGCTAGTCGATACGCCACCTCACCAATCCGTACCGTCACATCGAAAGGTCCGATGTACCTCGGACAGAGCTTTCCGCCTATGTCGAAACAAATGACGTCTCTAGTCGACGAGATCTTCAGGAACACTCTATCTCCGACTGCAAACACCAGTGGCCGTCTACTGCTGTCCACCCAGTGCTTTTGCCGATCCTGTGCAACTCTGAGATGCTCTCTGATCAATTTGATCTTCTCAGCTGAGTCTACCACCATCTCTAGCCCAAGCAAAGCCCTTTCGCCAATATCGACCCAAGATTAGGGTGTACGACATCGCCGCCCATACAGTACCTCGAACGGAGTCATCTCAATGTTAGCCTGATAACTGTTGTTATAGGCAAATTCCACTTGATGCAAGTGATCCTCCCACGAACTGTCGAAGTCGAGTGCGCAAACCCGCAACATGTCCTCCAGTGTCAGAATGGTCCTCTCGGACTGCCCGTTCGTCTGTGGATGATAGGCGGTGCTGAACTTCAACTGTGAACCCAAGCTCAGTTGTAGACTCCTCCAGAAATATGATGTGAAGCGGCTGTCTCTATCTAAAATGATGCTCACCGGCACCCCGTGAATCCTCACGATCTGATGCATGTAGAGATCTGCAAGCTTCTCGGTCGACAGCCCTACCTTGAAAGGAATAAAGTGAGCAGACTTCGTCAGTCTGTCCACGATAACCTAAATAACATCTTGGCCACCGGGCGTACGCGGTAAACCAGAGACGAAGTCCATGGTGATGTGCTCCCACTTCCATTTTGGAATAGGTAAAGGCTGGAGTAATTCCGCTGGTCTCTGGCACTCTGCCTTGACTTGCTGGCACACAAGGCATCTGGAAACAAATCTGGCAACCTCTCATTTCATTCCATACCACCAAACATACTCTCGCAGATCCTTATACATCTTGGTAGATCCAGGATGAATAGAATAATGTGACTGGTGGGCCTCCTACATCACCTCCTCCCATAAATCCTTGGGCACACACAACTGAGTTTCGTGCCGCAGGGATCCATCATCTGCAATGGTGAAGTCGCCGAGCAATCCTGCCTCTGCCTGGCCTCTGAGACATCGGAGTCCCTCATCTAGAAACTGGGCCTCCTTGATCTTCTCTATCAGTCCTAACTGTATCTGCATGTGCATCAGCTGCCCTCCAACTCCTGAAAGAACAATCTCAATCCTAAGACTCCCAAGATCCTCCAAAAGATGCCGATCCATAGTGAGAAACATAGCAACAAGATATCGACTGAGAGCATCTGCTACCACATTCGTCTTTCCAGGGTGGTACTGCAGATTGATGTCGAAATCCTTCATGAGTTCCAGCCATCTGTGCTGTCTCATATTCAGCTCCTTCTGAATGAAAACATACTTTAGACTTTTATGGTCCATGGAGATGTCCACTCTCTCTTCATACAAGTAGTGCTTCTACAGTTTCAAGGCAAAAATGACTGGTGCAAGCTCCAAGTCTTGTGTAGGATAATTCTTCTCATGAGGCCTCAACTGTCTAGAAGCATAAGCAATAACCCTCTTGTTCTGCTCAAGCACACATCCCAAGCCTTTTTCTCATGCATCGCTGTAGATGACGAATCCTTCCAATCCAGATGGCAAAGCTAGAACTGGCGCTGTAGTGAGTCTTCTCTTCAGTTCTTCAAATGTTGACTGGAAGGCGTCGCTCCAAATGAACTCCTCGTCCTTCCACATAAGCTTGGTCATTGGCTCTGCTATCTTGGCAAAATCCTTTACGAACTTCCTGTAGTATCATGCTAGCCCCAGGAAACTACGAATCTCAGGTACTGACTTGGGAGGTGCCTATGCTTCCACTGCCTCAATCTTCTTGGGATCCACAGAAATCCCCTTTCCAGTCACCACATGCCCCATGAACTCCACTCTGTCCAAGAAGAACTCACACTTCGAGAGCTTCCCGTACAGCTTCTCCTTCCGTAGAATCTCCAGCACAATTCGCAGATGCTCCACATGCCCCTCCTCGGTCTTCGAATATATCAAGATGTCATCAATGAAGACTACGACAAACTTGTCCAGGTACTTATGAAAAACTTTATTCATCAAGTTCATAAACACTGCTGGGGCATTGGTGAGTCCGAACGACATTACCAAGAACTCATACTGGCCGCAACGGGTGTTGAAAGCTGTCTTCGGAATATCCTGCTCCCGAACCTTTATTTGATGATACCCCAACCGAAGGTCAATCTTGGAAAAGACCTTCGCCCCACTCAGCTGATCAAACAGCTCATCAATCCGCGGCAACGGGTATCTATTCTTGATGGTGATGTTATTGAGTGTACGATAATCGATACACATTCTCACAGTCCCATCCTTCTTAGGCACAAAGAGTACCGTTGCTCCCCAGGGTGAAGCACTGGACCGAATAAAACCATTGCCTTCCAACTCATCAATCTGGGCCTTCAACTCTGCAGCTTTCTTCGGGTTGATCTTGTAGCAATGCTGGGACTTCGGCGCTAATTCGGGCACTAGGTCGATGCTGAACTCCACATCTCGATCTGGCGGCAATCCTGGCAACTCCTCGGAGAAGACGTCGAGAAACTCTGCAATCAGCGGATGAGGCAACTCCTGGGCTTCTGCAACTGCTCTGAAGTAGACTCCCTCTAGCCTCTCTGCGATCCGTCTTCTGACCTCGAACGACGGAACTCCAGGCGAGCTGAAAGTGACCTTCCCCTCATAGCATTCTATTATGGCAAACTGCTCGCTCATTCAGTCGATGTCGAGGACTACATCGAATTCGGGCAATGGCATCACTAGAAGTCGAGCCCTAAGCTCCCGTCCAGCTATAGTGATAGGGCAATCCACCATCTCACTAACTGGCACTATCCCTCCTCCTGTCATAATACGACAGTTCCTCCTATTGGGCTTAGGTGTGAAGCCGTGTCTATGTAGAAACTCATATGATACGAAGCTATGTGTGGATCCAGAATCAAACAATATAATAGCAGGAAATGAATATTTGATAACAGAACCTGTGATAACATCTGGAGCTTCATCCTCCTCCTCAACTGTGGCCATGACATAAGCACGTCCCTGCTGTGGTCCTCCCCTCTACTGCTGCTGGTGCTGTGTAAATCTCTGCTGTCGAGGTGGTAGAGCTGGTCATCCTCTCTGGGGTGCAGTAGGCAGTGCTCTGGGTGGTACAGGTGGTGGTCCTCCAACTCCTCGGGGTCCTCCTGCTAGTTTGGCTGTGGCCTGCTGACAGTCTCTCATCTGGTGTGCATCTGACCCGCAGAATAGGCAAAGTCCGAACCTCTTGCGACAGACCTCCACGTGGTATCCTGGCCGATGACAGTATGTGCAAGTGACCCCATGCTACCTCTGATGCTGAACTGTTGTAACTCTGACAGGACGGTGTTGAACTGGCCTCGTCTGAGTCTGCATCTGCACTCTCTTCGCCGGTGCCTGATAACAGCTTCTGCCGATGTCCCTATCCCTCTTGGGCCTCGGGTCCATCTCCTTCTCAATAGCTTGAGCGATCTTGAGGATGCTCGAGTAAGTAGTCGCCTGGCTGATCGCCACTGCGTGCCGCAGCTCTCTGGTCAGGCCCTTCTTGAACCTCCAGGGCCTCTCCTCCGGCGTGCCGACTAGGTTCTCTGCGAACCTGCTGAGTCGGGTAAACTCTGAAGTATACTCCGCCACTTTCATAGTCCCCTGCTGCAAGGCCTCGAGTTGCATCCGAAGCTCGTCTCTCTCGATGTCTGGGAAATACTTTTCCTTGAACAGAGTTTTGAAATCTGCCCAAAGAACCTGGGGTGCTGCTAACTGGGGCTCCTCGTGGTACCAGGCTCTGGCAAGGTCGAATAGTCACATACTCGCCACCTCTACCTTTAAGTCACCAGGGATCCTCGCCATCTTCAGCGTCCTCTCCGCATTTTCTAGCCACTCATTTGCATAAACGATCCCCTCATTGCCCCAAAAGTCTATCGGGCAGAGGTTCTGGTAGTCCCTGGCTGTCCCCGGTCTCGATGCTGCTGGTGCTGGAGGTGCTACCGGTGCTGGTGCTGCCGTCTCTCGAGTCCTGAGTGCATCAACGAGGTCGCTCTGAACTGTGCTGCCTAGTAGTTCTGGGCCTCCATGAATTATGGAAACATGGCCATCACCTGGGCGCCGTCAAACATCATCATCGAGGGCAACGGTGGAAAGATAGGAGGCGGTGGTGAAAGCTGATCTGCTGGAGCGTCTGGTGCGAGCTGATCCGAACTGCCTGCAACTCCGGGCTGATCCGCGGTATTCCTCGTAATGACCATCCTACAATAGAAAGAAAACTTCGTTGATTGACAAACCCTAAAATCTAATAAACAATGTTTTTATAATATCAATGCACCTGATATACCCTGATTTCTCGATTTTTCTATGCTGTGATCAAGTTTCCCTAGTGTAATCAAGTCCCCCAATAGTACGCTAAGACCTAGGTACTATTAGGATAGACCTGCATGGGCCACCACTAAAAACATGTCACGACCCGCTCTCGAATAATTGGACACGAGTCGGACACGCCCAGCCTTCATCGTTAGACACAATAAAGTAAGCTGTACCAATATCTAGGGAGAACTATGAATCAAGATAAGAATGAAAGTAAATCACAGCATCTAATAAATCGAATCCCAGAATCTCAGATACAAGTCTAATTGTTATTACATTCCAGCAAATATAAAATATACTGATGTCTCTAATACAAGTCCAGAATAAAACTAAAGAAGAAAATACTAGGCTTCCTCAGCCTCTAGGTCATGGGCAACATCGACTGGCTCATAGGTGCCTCCAGGCTCCTGCCCATAATAGGTATCACAGATAGCCTCCAGCTCACCTGCAACATATCCTAGTCAAGAGCGAAGCTAAGTATATCTAAGGAAATGAACATGAACATCATGGTATGAACAAGAACACAGAAAACATATATAAGGTACAAAAAATAAGAACAAGACATGAAACCTGAACATGAATACTGAAAGTAAATGCATGGAACATGAAATGAGTCCTGAATCATGAAATACAACCTAAACCTGAAATGTGTAATATATCGAAATACATCCAGAGAGTGTGATCGGCTTGGATAGATTCAATAAACGTGAAATGGTACGGCTTTGTTCCCGCATGCACGATGCGGGGCCTAAGCTATTCTCATAAATAGTAACACGAGTATGATCACACATATGTAGTATTTCTCCTCCCAGACACAAGTAAACTCAAGAAACATGATACAAGACAATCCCGTGATACATCGTGTCAACAAGGAGATACATGAATGAATATACAAGACATGAGAAAATGAACAAGTCCGAGGAGTATACTTGTCTTGCTCAGGGTGATCAAGTGTGGGATGTACAGCTGGATATCCTCTTGTTTATGATTACACTTGAGTTAATTACAAAGTATATTGATACAAATTCGTATGAATCTAGCTAAATACTCTCACTCTTATATTTTCACTAGTTACTTGGCTAACCTCTAAGAATTGGTATAGTTGACAAGGAAGTACTATGAACTAGTAGTCATCAGGTTACAATGAAATCCTATAGTTAACTAGCACTAGTTAAATAATTTATAGCTAGTTCTTTGACCTTGCATCAAATCAAGCTTCTATAAATCCATTTCCCAACTGATAGAAATTAGGACCCAAGAGACTTGTTTAATATCTACTCAATAGTTTTATTATAGAAACTATTTCAAATTATAGGTAGGTTAGAGACTTAGGGACATGTCTATTCAACGGTCATCATTTCTATAAAGCTGATTTCAGGAATTTGTAATACATCAGTCTAAACAGGAAACTTCATATGACAGATGACAGATCTACACTATTTTTTCTCTTCAAATGTCAATGCCTTCATGCTCAAAATATATAAGGTGCAGTTATGGTGATACATTAGTCCTAAACAACACTGAGACAATCCTACTCTACTGTTCAGTCCAATCCATGTTGCAAATATATTTCCTATAATCTGAAACAGATTGCTAGACTGTGAAAACTGCTAGACTGTTAAAATGGAAATCCATTTCAATCTCAGGACTTCAATCCCAATGGCTAAAGCTTCAAAGTATTGTTTCCTGAACAGGACTGTCATATACTTGTTTAGACTGAGATCATTCAGTCTCAAATACTCATCCAGGTTCAGGTGTGAACCAGTCCTTAGTAGGACTGGTACAGTCAGTCCAATTAGAACTGATGTATGTCAGCTCTTATAGGATTTACATGTATCAGTCCTTCTCAGGACACATATATCAGTCTATTCCTAAGCACTGATAACTACATGACAGGCCCCCTTATTAAGTTCCAAATGAAAAAGTATTCAGAAGCTTCATAAATGCTATAGGACATTTCCTACTGCAGGTATTGACATACTCAGTAGCAGTAACCATATGTGGAACTTGATTCCCATGGACTCAGATACAGACTACAAACCCTTCTTCCCATGTACACTGGCTTCAAAACTTGGAACTGAGATAATGTGTGGTTTTGCAAGGATACTTAAACTTAGGTACTAATCATGTCCAGCTTCCATAGTTCAGTGTTAAACAATATTTAAACCAAACTGCACACAGACTAAATAATCCAATCAGTCAAATTTCTAGGATAGTTACCAACAGTCCAATTATCAGGACAGCTACTAACAGTCCAATGATCTTAGGTTATATTTCTAAAGTTCAGTCCAGAAAAAGACTGATACAATTCAGTCCAAGCCATAATCGATTCAGACCATTTAACCAAGACACTGATGTATAGTCATATAAATCAGTCTCTTAGTCAAATTGATACCAAATCAGTCTCGAACATGACTATTATCAACAGATTTTTCTAAAGCTATCATCACTCTACTCACATCACAACTCACTCTTACCTGAAAAATTTTAAAGGGACTGAACCAATGACACCAATTTACAACCTTACTAAAACAGGGATTAAACTTATTTCAATATCTAGAGTAGCTTAATGATTTAAACCTCTATTCACTCTAAAACATAACCATTATCTTAAGGTCCTACAGATTCCTGAGTCCACATCTGGTAAATTCTCCACTATACGATACATGAGTTCATCTTGAACTTAAAATATCATATATTAAGAGCATTTCAAATTAGAAAAATAGACCAGGGTTCAAAAGCAACCTCATAATCAAAATGAAATTAACTCAACTATAGAACTAACGAGCAATTGCAAAAATACATTGGAATAGCAAAGAGTCGATCAACCCAAGATACACACTAAAGTCTAAATCGACAGTTCAATACCTGAGTGAAACTCTAAGGAAAAATGTGTACAGTCTCTTCTCGATGTCAAATTCAAACTCAGATTCACTGTGGCATTCATCGATAAAAAAGAAACATTTCTGCTAATATCGATCTCAGGAATAAAATCTAAAATGATCAAGAGTTTGAGGAAAGGGTCCTCAAGTCAGATTCACAGTTCTTACAATTGGTGAAAGGTCAAATCCTTCGATTCTCTCCAAATTGCCCCGATCAGTAATTTAAACAGTCAAACTCAGGATTCCTTTACCAATCCGCAGTCGTGAAAAATTTGATTCACTAATGATCCGATCTACTCAATCTGAATGTTGTACCAAGAACAGGAAGCCTCATCAAAATGTTACAACATCAGAAATAAAAGTGAGCAGAAATCAAACTCACCAGATCTCAATCAATTCAAATCGAAGAATAAAAGCGTGAAGAAACTTGGATCATTCAATCGATCTTTTGATCTAAAATTCGAACAACAATTTTGTCGTCAACTAGAAAGATCAATATACTTCTTCATTCAGGAAGGAAAGATTGGAACACTCACCGATCTATCAGGGAGCTGATGATTAGACACCTATGGAGAGGATCCTCGTCATGGAGATGATATTCATGGTTGATCTGAATCGAGCTCGAAGAAGGAGAGGGTGGAAATAGCTCTCAAATGGACACTGGCCTCTTCTCTGCAACAGAACGAAGGAGCTCTGGCCTTTAAATAGGATGTTGGAAAATTCTTAAGGAAGAAGGAAATTGGGCAGGAATCGAAATTCTCCACTACTCCTGTCAGAGACGGTCAGAGGAATTTAAATTCTCACAGGAAATCAAATCAGAAGGAGATGGTTCTTCCTACAACTCTTAGAAGAGGGAAAATCGAAATTAAAGAGAAGGAAATGAACTCTCAGTAACTGTTAATGCAGCTCAGCTAAAATAGAAAGGAATGGGCTTAGAAGAGAATGTGCCTAGAAGAAAATAAAAAGGAAACTACTATTGGGCTGGCTGAGAAGCCCAAATTCTAACAAAAAAAAAATAAATTGGCTTAAAAAATCTAAGACAAATTTGTAAAACAATTTAATAAGAAAAATATTATTTAGAAATGTGATAAGTGGGGTTACAGCTGGTGATGCTGAAAATAACGATGCTAAAGCTAAGGGCATTTAGCAGCCCCCGCGCTGCTAGTAGCCCCCAAGAAAAGGTCGTGATCCCTCTTGGGCTTCAAGCTCCACTCCCGCTCTACCTTGCGGGCCTCCGTATAGATCTCGATGTAAGTCGTATAAAAAGAGGGGATAAGTATCTTGATATCCCAGATCAATCCCTATCTGAAATGGCTCGCCCTTATCTCCGGGTTGGGAACCATATACTCCATATATCGACTCAGACGGCCAAACTCTGCGGCGTACTCCTCAACAGACAAGCTGTCCTGTTGTTGATTCAGAAACTGCCTCACCAAGTCAATCTTATCTGTAGGAGAGAAGAACTTCTCCTTAAAGAGAAGCTTGAACTCGGCCCAGGTATGGCCCTCCCCAGCAAGGGATGGCTCATTCCTGAACCAGGTGCAAGCAATGTCCAACAACTGTAAACCCACCGCCTCGACCTTCAGGTCGTCTGCTAGGCGGGAGGCCCTCATCTGCCGCTCAATTTCCTCCAGCCAGTCATCAGCATAAATCACGCCTCCAGTCCCGCTAAAATCACGAGTCCCAAGCTTCTTGAAGTCTTGAATGTCGTTCGGCCTCGGACGCACTCCCTGATGTGGATCCCTCTACTACACGGCTGCAAAATCCAACTGATGGGCATCCTCCATGCCCTGATGCATCACGTCGGTCTGCCTTTGCTGTGCCTTAGACTGGGCTCTCTGAGTCTCCAGCATCTGCTGGAAGAAAGCAAGCATCTGTCCCATGTCTGTAGGCAGAAAAGGTCGAGGAGGAAGAACATCTGTAACTGACGGAGGAGTCCGCTGTGCAGGAGGAGGAAGAGTGCCCACGCCAACAGCTGGTATTGCGACAGGAACAGTCGTAGCAACCTCCGGGACAGTCCTCAGAACTGATGGAGGAGTGTCCCCAAAAGCTGTTGCCGACGCTCCGACTGCGACATAAGTAACTGGATTAGGTCCGCAAGATATAGCAGACCTCTCAATATCTACGGTCTCAGGATGCTGTGATCTTGTCTGCACCATCCTGAAGACATATTAAAAGAAGAAAATCAATATGGCACAAGAAAGGTTATATCAAGGAGGATAGTTAGCATGCAAGAATCAATATCAAAAAAGACAGTTAAAAAGATCAGCAAGTGGAAGTTTTTCTATTTGTGATTGAGTAATCTTAGCCTATAGCCTATCCTAGATATGTACCACAGGCTCGAAACAGCACTCTAAGTCGAGCACCACTACGATATCGTACTAATTGCGACTTCTGACCTGCATGTGTCACGACCCGCACCCGTTTTTTTTTAAAAAAAGGATACGAGACGTGTCCAAGCCAGCCTACGTCGCAGTGTCGGCGGTAGAACGCTGTCACGGCCATGAAGATCAAAATCACAAATAAAGCTCATTCATATAATTAATTTAACTTACAATGATCACAAGTTTTATATTTGTAGCAAAATATAAACTTGTACAAATAAATGACTGACTACAACTCAACTATCTAGCTAGTCTCTAGGCTTTTGTCTGCAAGTATTTCCGTCACTCTCCAAGCTAAGTGAATCCACGGCTAACCTGAAAATGTTGGTTTCCAATCAGGAATGGAACGAGCACAATTCACTGAATGCAATTTCAATAAATGAAAATAACTATAAAACAAAGGTTAGACATCAATCATGAGTTTTGAAAATAAACAGAAAATACAGAAAACCAATAGCAAATAAATAGACACAGAATACTTTCCCCAACTGTTAGAAGTACCTTTGATATGTGATCAGTCTGGGACACTACACAGCACGATCTACGAGGTCTACTTGCAGAAAAATAAGCACTGTCTACGATGTCTACTTGTAGAAAAATAAACACGGTCTACAATGTCTACTTGCAGAAAAATAAACACGGTCTACAATGTCTATTTGCAGAAAAATAAACACGGTCTACAATGTCTACTTGCAGAAAAATAAACACGGTCTACAAGGTCTACTGCATGAAAATAAACACGGTCTACGGTCGGATCACACATCCTTGGTACTTCTCATTCCCGACTCAACAATTTATAATAGAGTATAAAAATCACATAACCAATGGCAAATCAATAAAATATAGTGAAAATCAATATCGAAATGCAGACAATAAACTGTACACGCCTGGGGTCCTTAACTGGTGAAACAGATAATACCATTGTTCCAGAATAATCCGATTGGCTAGGATCGATAAGCAGAAGTTCAGATTTGGCAAGAAAAATATGAATATGATTAGTCTCGATTTAGGATTTAATGTTGAAGAGGAATTTGCATAATTAATACATCAAACTATTTTGAAACATAATAATTATATTTAAAGCTATATTTATACTAATCAAAATATTTTAGAGTCATAATAAGTACCCAAACTGCTAGAAAATATCCAAAACTTCCTTTTGAGAAAATATAACCCATTACTATTTCATATAGTATTTTTATAAAAGCTTCAAAATAACAATTTTAGTTTACTAAAAATTATATGTGAAAATCTAGTGGGCATTGGACCCCATATAATTATTCAACTTATTTTAGAAGCCCAAAAGTATTTATTTATATATTTCAAAACTCACATATATTAAAACAAGCTTAAGCCCACATAAATAGTAATAATAATAATTTACTAATAATCATTGAAAAATATATATATAACTTATGTTAACATAAATCAAAATACTAAAATCCTTTAACTAGATCAAAACCTAACCCAAGACCAATACCCAATAAAATAAATCAAAACCATTCATCCCGGCCCATAGTCCATCTAGATCTGACCCAATATTTATATACTTGTTAAATATATTTTAGGTTAACTCTAGATTTGAAAGGTAGCTAGGAATACTAATAATTAAAAATAACTATAATAATACTAATGATAATACCAAAATGAAAATATTAATAATACTAACATATATATTTGTAAATAGTTTGTTCCCTCAAATACAATAAAATAACAATACTACACAAATAAAATGACAATACTGTACTTATGGATATAGATACACGTACACTATTCATTTGTATACATACCAGGTACTGATATTTTAGGAAGAACAAAACGACATTGAAAAGCATCAGCCACTGCTCTAAGCATTATTGCTCATTTATTGCTTTTGGCAGTAAATAGAAGAGGGTTGTGACTCTTTCTCCTTTGCTATAGAGGAGGAAGTAGTTGCACGAGAAAAAGAAAGGGAGGGACAGTAAGCGGAAGAGAGGGAGAGTTTGTAAAGAGGTTTCATACCGAGCTTGGCGTGAAGGGGTTCTCAGAGCACCGTCACTGGCAAGATTGGCCTACGGCGGTGGCTTCCGCGTGGAGGGATGGTGGCGGCGACGATCGGGGCATCGGGAAACGGCAGCGTGAAACAGATCCGGCGGCGAGGGCCCCGGCATCGATTTCGAGGAGATCCTGTAGCGCTGCCGCTGTAGCGGAGGCACTACGAATCCGGTGGTGCTTCGGCCAAACGTCGGCAGCTGGGACGGGGTCACCGGCAAGAAGGCCGACACCTTTTTCGAGGAGACCCGACGCGGCTCGGCGGAGTTCTCACCAGCACATGGTCGATGAGGCTAGCTCGGTAGACGCGTGGTAGTTGCGACGAAGGCAAGTCCAGAGGGAGGTCTTGGGGTGACGATCGGGTTGGTCGCAAGTGTTCTGTTTCTCGGCGAGAGCAACCTTAGGCCGGTCCGGTATGCTTCAGAACTGGTCCGAGAGTTTCGCATGGAGCATCAAAGAGTTATGGGCGTTCTGGTTCCCCCAGTATATTCGAGGACTCGTAACTGAGTCTGGAACGGACTGCGGTAGAGTTAATTGGGTCGAAGGGTTGGAGGGATGGCAAGGCAGGGTGGAGGTGTTGGATGCGTGGTCTGCGGGTGACGGTGGTGGTGGGTTTGAGAAGTCAATATGGTGGAGAAATTTCACTTGCGGATGTCTGGTGCTCGGCGAGAAAAAAGAAGATGGTGCTAGGGGTTAGGTTTAGGTTTCTTCGCCTATATTTATAGATATGGCTGGGAATAATAATATGGGAGGAAACAAGGAAGCCTTCTTAAATATATGATAAGAATTAGGATTTATAATAGATAATTTTCCCATCAATTTAAATTAAGTCAAATAGGATTTAAATATGAATTTAATCTAATCAAAACCTTGTAGGGATTACAAATAACAATTTAAACTAGTACTCCATGTTATCGAATAATTTTTAAAACAAATTAATTTAATCAAAACTACTAGTAAATAATAATAGTTAATTTTAAATTAACAAAATTATTTTAAAACAAATAAATCTCGTCATTTATACGATCACAATAATAATTTATAAAATAATATTTAATATTTATAGATTTAATTTAGATCACATATTCAATCAAATCAATAAAATAAGGGAAAACGGGATATGAGCCATAGGCTCATACTCTTAAATGAGCCATCCCACGTGGCTTCCATGTGGACCAATAAAAATATAGTGACTTGGAATAGAAAATTTAAATAGATGGAAATAAAAGATCTCATAAAATATTTGATAAATAATAACTTACCATATTTTTGCTTAGATACTTACCAAAAAAGTTTGCCTAGGAATTTAAATAGGAATAATACCATTTGTCCCTCCAAATTACAATTAAAATTAACATTAATATTAATATTAATATTAACATTGAAATTAAAATTAAAATTAATATTAACATTAATATTAAAATTAATATTAATATTAATATTAACATTGAAATTAAAATTAAAATTAATATTAACATTAATATTAAAATTAATATTAATATTAACAATAATATTAAAATTAACATTAAAATTAATATTAATATTAATATTAACATTGAAATTAAAATTAATATTAACATTAATATTAACATTAAAATTAATATTAACAATAATATTAACATTAATATTAACATTAAAATTAAAATTAAAATTAACATTAATATTAACATTATTATTAACATTAAAATTAAAATTAATATTAACATTATTATTAAAATTAAAATTAAAATTAAAATTAATATTAACATTAACATTAACATTAATATTAACATTAATATTAACATTAAAATTAATATTAACATTAATCTTAACATTAACATTATGGGATCTTTTATTTCTTTCGATTTAAATTCTTACGTAAACATATTTGGTAAGTTCTTAGGTAAAGATATGATAAGTTATTATTTATCAAATCTTTATGGGATCTTTTATTTCTATCTATGTAATTTTTTTTCAAGTCACTATATTTTTATTGGTCCACATGAAAGCCACATGGAATGGCTCATATAAGAGTATGAGCCTATGGCTCATATCCCGTTTTCCCATAAAATAATTTAAAATATTTTTTTAAGTAATCCGTAATTATATTTAAAACAATTTTGACAAATCTTTTTATTATTAAAAATTATCTATATTTTTTTTCTTTTTCCAAAACATTTTCGAAATCAATATTTTGAAGGTCATCCATCTTTTGAAATTCCTAACAAATTCAAGGATAAATATTTTTATCAAATCGTAATTTAAAAGTAGGTTTGATAACAGAAATAAATGTAAAATACTATCACAAAGTTTTGATGAAAAATAAATTTAAACAAAATTAAAAAAATCCGGGAGGAGGGTTTACAAATCTATCCACCTTAGAAATAAATTCGTCCTCGAATTTAAGAAATAGACGGGCTGGGTGGATCAGAAGGAATTGTAGTAAAAGAAAACTTTAATAAGAAGGGTATTAATCGATAAGATAAATATTGATTAAGGTTAGCAAGTGTTTTTCTTAATAAGAAGTATTGATCAAGTATTGACCAAGAAAATGAAAATAGGAAAAGAAAATAATAACAAATAGATATTATTTAGGTCATGTTCCTAAATTCTAGAAAGTTTTCACAGAAGTTTAAGAGAGAGAATTTAGATAGCTAGAAAATTAAGACCAACGAGCATAGCATAAAAATATTCCATAATGACTTGTAACTTATGCCCTCAATGTCTTGTCCTTATCATCTGTTAGCCAACATTCCAAAATTTCATCATCTTTATAAACTTAACCCTCAATAACACTATAATTTTTTTTTTCAATTTCTATCATTAACCTTTAATTCAAACTCAAACTTATCATCACCTTTTAGGATTATAACCCAATTTATCAAAATCATAATTACCGTCCTTCAGAATCCAAATCGTTCTTCTATATTGGTACCCGGCCTTAAACGCAAATTTCATAAGGGTTTAAATTTTTCAAGGTATTTCAAATTTAATTCCACCTTTATAACCTCCAAAAATTTAAATTCTAATCCACAACAAATTATATTGTCTTTATTTACGTAATTTCTTGAGCTTCAGTCACACATGCCTAACAAAAAATATTTATACCCAAAATAGGTCAACATTTATTCCTCGTTCATATTTCAAAAAAAATCTTATTAGTTGTCATCAAATTATTCTATAGCAAAAAGTTTTAATCTTATCATAGATAGATATCAAACTAACAATACTTATCATTTCTCGTCTCCAAAAATTATTCGAAGAAAAAAAACACTTTCGAAACCATTATCATACTATCAAGGAAGTATTATTAATTTAGTCTCACAAGTTTATGTCTATCAATCCAAATAACTCAACAATATTTAAAATTGAGCACATTAATGGCCCTTTGCAATAATAGTCATGATTTTCTCTTAGCACAGAATCTCAAACCATTTTCCTCGAACTTGTGTTTTGTTTTCGAGATCACAAGGTCGTCGTTTCAAAAGTCACTTCTATATTAATTCAGTTGGTAACCATCTAGAATTATACTTGTCTTAATTCTTCCTTTCAATAATTTTGAAATTCTATTTCTCGTAAAATGATGACACTGAATTCCTCATTGGTTCTCTATATCATAAGTCTATCATGCCCCTTCCTCGAAATTTTGAGGGATGTCTAGAACAACTATGCTCGATTTGTCAAATGAAAAAAAAAATAGATGAATTTAGTAGGAAGTAATTGTCAAAAGGAATGATCAATGAGATTCGGTAGATAATAAAATCCTCTTAATGAAATGAAAGGATAATTTTTTTTTCTTAATACAAAAATGGATAAAGAATGGTGGAAAGAATAGAAAAGAATACATAGATATATATGGTCAACATATATGGTTTGGGGAGTATTACCTATAGAACAGCTATCCCATCATCCTATCCTCAAAAATATTTCCAAATTTCTTCGATCAATAAAATAAATCACTACTTATGAACTTTAACCTAAAGAAAATCTCTTTGATTTTTAATACTAAAATTTCAATCCATAAATCAATTTCTTTTTTAAAAAAAAATTCCATTTTTTTTTTCTTTTTCAACTGGACGTAAATCTTCCTAAAATTTGAATCTTTATTGACAACATACCAGAGTGTCTTTATTTACGAGTACTGCAATTCCTCGAATTTTCAGTCACATATGGCTAAAAAAATTCAAACTAATCAAATTCTCATAATATTTATACTCAAAATTTGGTCGACATTTATTCTGCGTTTATATTTCAAGAAATTCTATTTTCTTGTCATCAAAATATCCTCTAAGCAAAAATTTCAATACTTATCATAGATAGATATCAAGCATTTAAAATGTAAGCCTCGAAAGAATGTAATACTTATCAATTCTCGTCCTTCAAATTATTTGAATTGAAAAATCAACACATTCAAAATATTATTATATTTATCAAGGAAGTATTCTCATTTCGGTCTCACAAGTTTTTGTACCTGAAATTTAAATAAATCTCCACTAGAACATTCTTAACAACCAAGCAATTAATCTCTCGACTTTGGTTTTCATTCTCAGTTACACATTTCTTTCTTTTTCCAATTTCATATCAATGTCTAAGATATCCTTTATGAATTCTACCAATCCAATAAACTCTACAATATATATACATGGTCAACAAATATGACGTTTAACTAATCACCCAATTACTCTATAAATAGGTATTCTCAAGAATAGTTCAAAATTTCTCAGTCATAAATTTTTTTTTTAAATCAATGCTCAATGTTCATCAACATAAAAATTTAATCTCAAGAAAATCCTTTCCATCTCAATCACTAAATTTTAAATCCATAACTCATATTCTTCAAAATTTTGATCATTATGTTTTAATAAAAAATTCAACCCTTATCATAATCTTCGCCCAAATGGTCAACATTGACTTATCGAATATTACGTAATTTTTAAACTCCACAAAACAAAACAACATATATTTTAAATCCACTCTTTCATATTCCCTTCTAAATTCAAAATTCACAAAACAAAATCTTTAAAGTTCAAAACTTAATTCTATTCTGCCAGGATCTCCTCAAAATAAAATTTCACAAAATTTTAAATTCCTCCAAATATTTTAAATTTAAATCCTTTTTTTTTCATAACTCCTTCCACCTTTCAAAAAAAATCAAAAATCAAAAATCCCAATTTAAAATAAAAAAATCCTTCAAAATTTAAACTTAAAATGCATGTATTATAACATTCCTTAAATAAATAAGATATATTAAAATCTTTTCTATAACAATCTTATCAAAACTTCAAAATAAATCTCCAAAAATTTCCATAATCCTATCTATCAAAATTATTTCCCTTGAATTTTTTTTTTGAAATTCAACATTTATCAATAATTCATCAAACCATATAGGTATTTAATCCTCAAAGGCACTAAAAGCTAATAACCTTAAAGTCTCAATTCGTCAATCGAAAACTCTATCCACCTTTGATTAGAGCCATCCTATAGAAACACAATATAATTACATAAAATATTTCAAAATCATCAAATAGAAATATCTCAAACTTAACATATATCACCACCTAAATCGTATATCCTATGTAACAAGCTTAACTACCCAAGCAATCGATTCGAAATAAATCTATGGGTCGTCCACGGGGTACCTAGTCATAGTCATTGTCCAAAAATTAAATCAACCTAATTGTGAATGAGCAATTCCTAATCGCAGGCTCGTAGTAGTATGACTAATACGGTACTACCACGAGTTCGCACAATTTGCGAAGATCGACCTGCATGGGCCACCACAAAAACTTGTCACGACCCGCACCCATTTTTTAAAAAAAAACGGATACGAGACGTGTCCAAGCCAGCCTACGCCGCAGTGTCGGCGGTAGAACGCTGTCACGGCCATGAAGATCAAAATCACAAATAATGCTCATTCACATAATTAATTTAACTTACAATGATCACAAGTTTTACATTTGTAGCAAAATATAAACTTGTACAAATAAATGACTGACTACAACTCAACTATCTAGCTAGTCTCTAGACTTTTGTCTGCAAGTATTTCCGTCACTCCCCAAGCTAAGTGAATCCACGGCTAACCTGAAAATGTTGGTTTCCAGTTAGGAATGGAACGAGCACAATTCACTAAATACAATTTCAATAAATGAAAATGACTATAAAATAAAGGTTAGACATCAATCATGAGTTTTGAAAATAAACAAAAAATACAGAAAACCAATAGCAAATAAATAGACACAAAATACTTTTCCCAACTGTTAGAAGTACCTTTGATATATGATCAGTCTGGGACACTACACCGCACGGTCTACGAGGTCTACTTGCAGAAAAATAAGCACTGTCTACGATGTCTACTTGCAGAAAAATAAACACGGTCTACAATGTCTACTTGCAGAAAAATAAACACGGTCTACAATGTCTACTTGCAGAAAAATAAACACGGTCTACAATGTCTACTTGCAGAAAAATAAACACGGTCTACAAGGTCTACTGCATGAAAATAAACATGATCTACGGTCGGATCACACATCCTTGGTACTTCTCATTCCCGACTCAACAATTTATAATAGAGTATAAAAATCACATAACCAATGGCCAATCAATGAAATATAGTGAAAATCAATATCGAAATGCAGACAATAAACTGTACTCACCTGGGATCCTTAGCTGGTGAAACAGATAATACCGTTGCGTCCAGAATAATCCGATTGGCTAGGATCGATAAGCAGAAGTTCAGATTTGGCAAGGAAAATATGGATATGATTAGTCTCGATTTAGGTTTTAATGTTGAAGAAAAATTTGCATAATTAATACATCAAACTATTTTGAAACATAATAATTATATTTAAAGCTATATTTATACTAATCAAAATATTTTAGACTCATAATAAGTACCCAAACTGCTAGAAAATATCCAAAACTTCCTTTTGAGAAAATATAACCCATTACTATTTCATATAGTATTTTTATAAAATCTTCAAAATAATAATTTTAGTTTACTAAAAATTATATGTGAAAATCTAGTAGGCATTGGACCCCATATAATTATTCAACTTATTTTAGAAGCCCAAAAGTATTTATTTATATATTTCAAAACTCACATATTAAAACAAGCTTAAGCCCACATAAATAGTAATAATAATAATTTACTAATAATCATTGAAAAATATATATATAACTGATGTTAACATAAATCAAAATACTAAAACCCTTTAACTAGATCAAAACCTAACCCAAGACCAATACCCAATAAAATAAATCAAAACCATTCATCCCGGCCCATAGTCCATCTAGATCTGACCCAATATTTATATACTTGTTAAATATATTTTAGGTTAACTCTAGATTTGAAAGGTAGCTAGGAATACTAATAATTAAAAATAACTATAATAATACTAATGATAATACCAAAATGAAAATATTAATAATACTAACATATATATTTGTAAATAGTTTGTTCCCTCAAATACAATAAAATAACAATACTACACAAATAAAATGACAATACTGTACTTATGGATATAGATACACGTACATGTTGGTGTTTTTGCCTTTGGACTAGAAAAGATAGTCCCACATCGGCTGCACCAAATGGTGAGTATCTCAATATAATGCATTGCTTGTGTTGAGGTGTGCACATGAGGTGTAGTGGGGCACAAGTTTGTGCCATGTGGAAGTATTTTCCTAGAAGAAAAAAGAATTAAATCCAACAAGGATGCAAGTTAATTTTTGTTATGCGGACTCGGACTCGGACACGGACTCCAGGATGTCTCGTGCATGCACGGAAGTGTTCGGGGGGTATGCGTGGACTGGCACACTTCTATGCTGATTGTGGGATGATCTAAAATATCAAACTCTATTTTTGAGTATTGGTATTTTAGTCCCACATCGGATAGGAGAAGAGGTGAAGTCTCAACTCCACTCTATGAATAGAGCCCCTTGGCCTCCTTTGAAAGATGCACCAATAAGAGAGTTGAGGGAGTCTGTTAAGTCAAGGAAGCCCGTTCAAGTCTCAAATATTGACTTACGAGCATTCCATAAGTTCTTCGTGAACTTGCTGGTTCCTGGAAGCTGTTCGTGCTCATGTGGGGCGAATAAAGCTTTGAGCAACGGTAGTTCATTCACCCCAGCATCTCATTCTCGCCTGTCATCGCTGCTGTTGCCTTTTACAGTAACTTCTTTTTAGAAGCTCTACTGCCGATAGTTGCTTGCACAAAGTCTCTTTAGATTTTTTGTGTATTACGTAGAATCTTTTTAGATCCTCGTAATTCAGAATCCTCCAGGATCTCTGTTGTACACCTTCTTTAAGGTGTTGCATTTGAAACGTTGTGTGTACAATTGTTTCAGTTTCAGAATTTTCCATCGAAAATTGTGCCTCGGTACTAACAATCTCAAAGCTTTATTGAGAAGATGGATAACTCTCGAGCTTCGCTCATCAATACCGGCTTTAACAAGTTGGAGAAATTCGATGACGAACACTTCCAGATATGGAAACGAAAGGTCACTTTAAATCTTCAACTCGTGAATGTTGATCATGTGCTGTCAGAAGAAGAACCGATCGTTCCAACCACTGGATCTGCTGCGGCTGTGGCCGCTGCTACGACCAAGCAAGCGAAGTGGAAGAGAGAAAACAGTATATGTAAACTACTGATACTCAATTCCATGGAAGACTCTCTGGCAGAGTCCTACTCCAAGAAGACATCTGCCCCAAGTGAAGGAGTTTCTGAAGTTGCATCAGAAACTAGAAGACGAGAACATGCCCCTCGTCGACAAGTTTGTCGTTGGAGGGATCGTCGCGAAACTTCCTACAGAATGAAGCAACTTCTATGCAAGGATGCATCGAAAGAAGATGGAAATTAGCTTGGAAGATTTCTTGCAAGAGATCCATGTTGAGGACGAGATGCGCTCTCAACAGAAGATGGATACTCTGTCCAAGCAACTGGTAAAGGCAAATCTGGTCCAAACCAGAGAATACCAGGGGAAGCAGGCTGCTTCTCATCGCAAAAAGAAGGACTTCACGAATCTGAAAGTGAAGGGTCCTGCTTTCAAGCAGCAGAAGTCCAAGTTCCATGTGACTTGCTTCAATTGTGGCAAGAAGGGCCACTACAAATCCGAATACAAGTCCAAGCCCAAAGAACAAGGTGAGCCTAGTAAGGTTTCTATGATTACTAATCGAGTTGCCATGATAGCACAGGTTGCAACTGTGGGGGCTGACTTGGACTGGTGGATAGACACTGGTGCGACCTGCCATGTCTGTTCAGACAAAGACTGGTTCGTCTCTTATGAGCCAACTTTAGAGAAGGTCATAAATGGCAAACCAGGCACAAGCTGAAGTACTGGGGATCGGGACGGTGGAGCTGAAACTCACATCGGGGAACACTCTGACGCTTCAAGGTGTGAAGCATGTTCCAGTAATTGCTAAGAACCTGATCTCTGGAAGTCTGCTCTGCAACGCAGGCTTGAGGATGGACATCAATGCTGGCCAGTTGGTGATGTCCAAGAAGGGTACATTCTTCGGGAAAGCTTTCCAAACTAAAGAAATGTACAACATTCAGCTTGTTGTAACCCAGCATGATAATATAAATGCAATCACTTTTTCTGATTATTCTCTTGAGTTGTGGCATAATAGGCTAGGACATGTTCATTGTAAAAGGATTAACGGAATGTCTAGTCTAGGACTTATCTCCAAGTGTGGGGGTAAGGTAGAGAAATGCGAAGTATGTGCTCAGACGAAGATCACAAGGAAACCCTTTCACAGGGTCCATCGAAGCACAGATCTTCTGGAGTTGGTTCACTCAGATATCTGTGACTTCTAACAATTCTCTATAAAGGCCGGGATGAAGTATTTTATTACTTTCATCGATGACTTCTCAGAGTATGCTTTCGTCTACTTGCTCAAGTCTAAAGACGAAGCATTCGAGAAGTTCAAGGAGTTCAGGGCCGAGGCTGAGCGGCAAACTGGACAACAACTCAAGAGGTTAAGGAGTGATCGAGGCGGGGAGTATCGGTCTCATGAATTTTTATCATTTTGCAAAGAACATGGAATCATCAATGAGACAACGGCTCCGTACTCTCCTCAATCCAACGGAGTAGCAGAAAGGAAGAACAGAACGTTGACAGAGATGATGTACTCCATGCTGTTGATTGCGGGTCTTCCAAAGTGTTACTGGAGAGAAGCTGCACTAACGGCAATGTTCATTCTGAACAGAGTGCCATATGCAACTTCCGACATAACTCCTCATGAACTCTGGTTCAAAGTCAGACATAACTTGAATGTCATTCGAGTGTGGGGGTGTCTGGCTTATGTGAAGCTCCCGGATCTGAAGATTCAGAAGCTGGGGACAAGGACTACGAAGGCGATCTTCTTGGGGTATGCCGAGAAGAGTGATGCTCGGAGATTCCTTGATATCGAGTCAAACCATATCATCGAATCTCGCGATGCTGAATACTTTGAAGACAAGTTTGCAAAACACAAGAATATTGTTCTCGCGGATCTTTCGGAGAATGATGAGGGTACAAAACAGACAGAAGTCTTTTATGAACCAGTAGTCCAAGATGAAGCTGTCGTCAAGGAGACACCAGCTGAACCAGAACTCGCTGAGCCGTCAACTAAGCGAACGAGGAGGCCGAAAGACTTCGGAGATGACTTCGTCACCTATCATGTGGAAGCAGATCCGCTTACCTATGATGAGGCGATGAAGACCAGAGATGCTGTATTCTGGAAGGAGGCGATAGACAACGAGATTGACTCAATCACCTCCAACAACACATGGTTATTGGTTGACCTGCCAGAAGGAGCAAGACCCATCGGATGCAAATGGATCTTCAAGAAGAAGATGAAAGCAGATGGAACCATTAACAAGTTCAAGGCCAGACTAGTGGCCAAGGGGTTTGCTCAGAAGCAGAGGATCGACTACTTTGACACTTATGCTCCAGTAGCTCGGATGACAACCATCAGATTGTTAATTGCTCTAGCAGCAATACAAAAGCTGGTGATACATCAGATGGATGTGAAAACGGCATTCCTTAATGGCGAGCTGACCGAAGAGATCTACATGCAACAACCAGAAGGTTTTGTCGTCAGAGGTCTGGAAGACAAAGTCTGCAAGTTGATGAAGTCTCTGTATGGTTTGAAATAAGCTCCCAAAATGTGGCATAAGAAGTTTGACAAGGTGATAAGGTCAAATGGCTACAGGGTCAGTAAAACAGACAAGTGTGTCTATACGAAGTTTGCTGACGGAAGAGGAGTAATCGTATGTCTTTACGTGGACGACATGATAATCCTAGGTACGGATTTAAGCTGCATCACAGAGACAAAGAAATTTCTTTCGACCAAGTTCAGTATGAAGGACTTGGGGGATGCCGACGTAATCTTGGGGCTCAAGATCATCCGGACAGGCACTGGAATAGCGCTGTCACAATCTCATTATATTGAGAAGATGCTCACTCGCTACGGGTATCAAGATCTTCCTATAATCGATACACCGTACCGGAGTGATCAAAAGCTGGAGCCAAATTCGAGGGAAAGCGTCAGGCAGTTGGAGTACGCTAGCGTCATCGGAAGCTTGATGTACGCTACTACTGCCACAAGGCCTGACATAGCTTTTGCCGTGGGAATGCTGAGTCGGTTCACTAGCAATCCAGTCGTTGAGCACTAGAAAGCTGTAAAGCGGGTTATGAGATATCTCAAGAAAACTCAGACATATGCACTTTTCTACAGCGGAGATCCGTCAGTAGTGGAAGGCTTCAGTGATGCTAGCTGGTGTTCAGATATGGAGAGCGAGTATTCCACAGGTGGATTCGTATTCGCCATGGGCGGAGCTGCTATATCGTGGAAGTCGAAGAAGCAGACTATGTTATCTCGTTCCTCTATAGAATCTGAATTTTTTGTATTGGATGCTGCTGCAGATGAAGCAGAGTGGCTTCGGGAGCTCATGTATGATCTTCCGGTGGTTGGGGATCAGATACCGACAATATCGATATACTGTGACAACAAGGCGGCAGCAGCAGTGGCATCAAATAACCTCTTCAACGGAAAGAAGATGACTGTGCGGTTGAAGCACAGGGCAGTACACGATCTTATCAAAAGAGGTGTAATTGCAGTAGTTGATGTTCGGAGTCAGGAGAACCTGGCAGATCCGTTCACAAAGGGCCTCAAGTGCCAGTTGGTCAATGACACAGCTTGTAAAATGGGCTTGAAGGCATTCTGATAGTGCGTCTTTGTAACCCTACCATAAAGTTTTATGCTATTAGTTCAAAGAGAAATCTACTAGGCATTTAACTTTTGGTTCAAAGGAGGATCACTGACTGGGAAACTATCAGGTAACAGTGGGTACTTGTTCTCTGGAACATGGAAGGGATACGGACCCATAACCACTGTTGTCTACTATGTATTTTCTGCAGAAAAAACAAATCCTGTGGAAGGTTGGCTTAAACGCCTTAATGAGTTCTCAGGCAGAGTGAATGTCTGGTGTGCTTTACAGGAAGCACGGTAGAGCAGCACTACATGGAGTGAAACTCCATGCTACAGTGGGGTGACTCCACCATGAGGTTCCCAGGTAGGGGTAATGTCTCGGCTTTGCAAGCCAAGTCATAGCGGCGTAGCACCGCAAATAGGCAGGTAGCCTAATGCTGTATGACGTAATTAAAGAGTTGTAGACAGCACTACAAAGGGGAGGATGGCCCCATGTTACAGTGGCACGACACCACGATGAGGTACCCAGGTAGGGGTAAAGCCTCGGCATTGCAAGCCATGTCATTGCGGCGTAACACCGCAAGGAAGCCTTAGGCTTCATGCTGAGTAGATTGGCACTACAAAGAGGCTGAGACCTCATGCTACAGTAGTATGACACTACGATGAGGTTCCCAGGTAGGGGTAATGCCTCGGCTTCAGGCCATGTCATAGCGGCGCAGCACCGCAAGGAAGCGCAAGGCTTCATGCCATCTCTCTTTAATAAAGAACTCACCTATAGTGTATGGACAGAGATATCAGGCCGTCTCTTGAGGGTAAATTTGTAGACGCCCAAAAATTATACACTGAAACCAGGCTGGCACAAGGCCTTCAATGTGCAGCCAGAAGCACAGTTGATGTCATTATATGAGTAGGAAGAATTGCAGTTATGGTGCAGAATTCAAGGCTTAGTCCATTCTTGTATCATGCTGTTATTTAACCTATGCGGGAAGATTCAAGTCGTAACGACATCTCTCCTAATGCATGATGGACAGTCACTGTGGGGAACGCTCAACCCATATATTGAGATATGTGGAGGATTGTTGGTGTTTTTGCCTTTGGACTAGGAAAGATAGTCCCACATCGGCTACACCAAATGGTGAGTATCTCAATATAATGTATTGCTTGTGTTGAGGTGTGCACATGAGGTGTAGTGGGGCACAAGTTTGTGCCATGTGGAAGTGTTTTCCTAGAAGGAAAAAGACTTAAATCCAACAAGGATGCAAGTTAATTTTTGTTGTGCGGACTCGGACTCGGACACGGACTCCAGGATGTCTCGTGCATGCACGGGAGTGTTCGGGGGGTAGGCGTGGACTGGCACACTTCTATGCTGATTGTGGGATGATCTAAAATATCAAACTCTATTTTTGAGTATTGGTATTTTAGTCCCACATCGGATAGGAGAAGAGGTGAAGTCTCAACTCCACTCTATAAATAGAGCCCCTTGGCCTCCTTTGAAAGATGCACCAATAAGAGAGTTGAGGGAGTCAGTTAAGTCCAGGAAGCCCGTTCAAGTCTCAAATATTGACTTACGAGCGTTCCAGAAGTTCTTCGTGAACTTGCTGGTTCCTGGAAGCTGTTCGTGCTCATGTGGGGCGAATAAAGCTTTGAGCAACGGTGGTTCATTCACCCCAGCATCTCATTCTCGCCTGTCATCGCTGCTGTTGCCTTTTACAGTAACTTCTTTTTAGAAGCTCTACTGCCGATAGTTGCTTGCACAAAGTCTCTTTAGATTTTTGTGTATTACGTAGAATCTTTTTAGATCCTCGTAATTCAGAATCCTCCAGGATCTCTGTTGCACATCTTCTTTAAGGTGTTGCATTTGAAACGTTGTGTGTACAATTGTTTCAGTTTCAGAACCTAACCCAAGACCAATACCCAATAAAATAAATCAAAACCATTCATCCCGGCCCATAGTCCATCTAGATCTGACCCAATATTTATATACTTGTTAAATATATTTTAGGTTAACTCTAGATTTGAAAGGTAGCTAGGAATACTAATAATTAAAAATAACTATAATAATACTAATGATAATACCAAAATGAAAATATTAATAATACTAACATATATATTTGTAAATAGTTTGTTCCCTCAAATACAATAAAATAACAATACTGCACAAATAAAATGACAATACTGTACTTATGGATATAGATACACGTACACTATTCATTTGTATACATACCAGGTACTGATATTTTAGGAAGAACAAAACGACATTGAAAAGCATCAGCCACTGCTCTGAGTATTATTGCTCATTTATTGCTTTTGGCAGTAAATAGAAGAGGGTTGTGACTCTTTCTCCTTTGCTATAGAGGAGGAAGTAGTTGCACGAGAAAAAGAAAGGGAGGGACAGTAAGCGGAAGAGAGGGAGAGTTTGTAAAGAGGTTTCATACCGAGCTTGGCGTGAAGGGGTTCTCAGAGCACCGTCACTGGCGAGATTGGCCTACGGCGGTGGCTTCCGCGTGGAGGGATGGTGGCGGCGACGATCGGGGCATCGGGAAACGGCAGCGTGAAACAGATCCGGCGGCGAGGGCCCCGGCATCGATTTCGAGGAGATCCTGTAGCGCTGCCGCTGTAGCGGAGGCACTACGAATCCGGTGGTGCTTCGGCCAAACGTCGGCAGCTGGGACGGGGTCACCGGCAAGAAGGCCGACACCTTTTTCGAGGAGACCCGACGCGGCTCGGCGGAGTTCTCACCAGCACATGGTCGATGAGGCTAGCTCGGTAGACGCGTGGTAGTTGCGACGAAGGCAAGTCCAGAGGGAGGTCTTGGGGTGACGATCGGGTTGGTCGCAAGTGTTCTGTTTCTCGGCGAGAGCAACCTTAGGCCGGTCCGGTATGCTTCAGAACTGGTCCGAGAGTTTCGCATGGAGCATCAAAGAGTTATGGGCGTTCTGGTTCCCCCAGTATATTCGAGGACTCGTAACTGAGTCTGGAACGGACTGCGGTAGAGTTAATTGGGTCGAAGGGTTGGAGGGATGGCAAGGCAGGGTGGAGGTGTTGGATGCGTGGTCTGCGGGTGACGGTGGTGGTGGGTTTGAGAAGTCAATATGGTGGAGAAATTTCACTTGCGGATGTCTGGTGCTCGGCGAGAAAAAAGAAGATGGTGCTAGGGGTTAGGTTTAGGTTTCTTCGCCTATATTTATAGATATGGCTGGGAATAATAATATGGGAGGAAACAAGGAAGCCTTCTTAAATATATGATAAGAATTAGGATTTATAATAGATAATTTTTCCATCAATTTAAATTAAGTCAAATAGGATTTAAATATGAATTTAATCTAATCAAAACCTTGTAGGGATTACAAATAACAATTTAAACTAGTACTCCATGTTATCGAATAATTTTTAAAACAAATTAATTTAATCAAAACTACTAGTAAATAATAATAGTTAATTTTAAATTAACAAAATTATTTTAAAACAAATAAATCTCGTCATTTATACGATCACAATAATAATTTATAAAATAATATTTAATATTTATAGATTTAATTTAGATCACATATTCAATCAAATCAATAAAATAATTTAAAATATTTTTTTAAGTAATCCGTAATTATATTTAAAACAATTTTGACAAATCTTTTTATTATTAGAAATTATCTATATTTTTTTTCTTTTTCCAAAACATTTTCGAAATCAATATTTTGAAGGTCATCCATCTTTTGAAATTCCTAACAAATTCAAGGATAAATATATTTATCAAATCGTAATTTAAAAGTAGGTTTGATAACAGAAATAAATGTAAAATACTATCACAAAGTTTTGATGAAAAATAAATTTAAACAAAATTAAAAAAATCCGGGAGGAGGGTTTACAGCATGGGCCACCACTAAAAACGTGTCACGACCCGCACCCGAGGTAAGGTTACGAGTGCGTAACAGCATCCCAGCCTACGCCGTAGAAACGACGTAGAATGCTGTCTAGGTCTACTATCTAACAACAGTTATAATATCAAAACCTGTCGAGAATGGTCAACTCCGAACGGAGGACAAGCAATGACAATATAATATACTCAATCACAAACTCTAAGAAAATAGATGATACTGAAAGATAAAGACAACAAGAAATGAAATATAATCCTGACAATCCAACACAGAAATATTACAAGTCCAGAGTCTACAATCTCAAGTGCAAATACTAATATAATAACAAGTCAAAAAGTACTATGGAGACAGGGTCCAGTACCAAAATCCTGCTCTAACTAAACAGTAGCTAGAGTCTCGTCAGGCGGAGCTAATCCTTGCTGAACCAAGGTATCCAGGTCTAAACCCACTACGTCCTCTGGACCGTAGTAGGTACAGCAATCCTCCTTATCAACATCTGTAATATTTTGTCAACATATCCAGTCAGGAGAGAATGAAAACGATCAACTAACAACAATTCATAAGATAGGATACAAGCTACAAGACTGTAAATAGAGAGTATATATAGGAGAAATGGAAGTGTACATGTAAGTATCATGGCAAGGTAATTATAAACGAGAGCTAGAACAAGATAAGTAAAACTGATCATGGCATGTACAAGAATCAAGAATCATCTATCTAAGTGTGTGAGTACTAGCTTCAATATGTGGCCGGCTTGGGTCTGAACAAGGTCTAATGATCTAGCCAATCATACGTGGAGTGTACGATTGGCATTCACAAGGTCTACAAGAATAACAAGGTAGATAATGACCACACACCTACACTAATACTCCCCGCCCCCGACTGGTAGAGTGGATCTAAACAAGACACGTTATGACATGGGATTCTACGAGAGTGGAGCGTCTCCTCGAGAATCGGTGTCCATATACTGCACAAGAACTACAAGGAGCTTGCACAAGATATACCAAGATAACAAGGAATAACATCTCATGTCGGGATCCATAAATACCAATTCGTGTGACCAATGTGTCAAGAACAAGTATATCTACACTGAGTACATGAATTATAATAGTTATCGTAAATTGGAAAAGTTATCAGAGAATGTACTCATCTGAGCTGTGATGAAATATGTCAATATAGTCCAATACCTCGAGGACCTAAAGATAGAATACTGTATCAATATAATGTCACGACCCACACCCGGATATACGGGTATGAATACGTGGACCACGCCCAGCCTACGTCGTGGTATCGGTGGTAGAACGCTGTCAAGTATACTATACTAACTACAACATCTAAGAATCCATAACTAGAAATGTACTCATGTCACATCACGAAAACTAAGGAAGATAAGACAAGAATTAATAACAATATCACTAGAACAACTAGAATCTACAATGATCATAAGACAGGAAGATAATGAAGGAACAACAAGACTAACTAAGGAATAACTACCAGGCAACTCACATAGAGGAACAGTGTGAACCACCTCAGCTAGAATCATCCTGCAGTCCAACAAATGTGGCACGACTACTCCTAAAATTTTGTCAACATATCCAGTCAGGATGGAACGAGCACAAATCTCAAATAACAGTTCTAATTATACGATATTGAACATGTAGCAGTAAATAGAGAGAATATACGAGAAATCATGAAATGTACATGTGAGTATCATGGCAAGGTAAGCTGTAAATCTAGAGCTAGAACAAGGCAAGTAAAACTGATCATGACATGTACAAGAATCAAGAATCATATATCTAGGTGTGTGAATACTAGCTACAACATGTGGCCGGATTGGGTCTGCACAAGGTTATGATCAGCCAATCCCACGTGGAGTATAGGATTGGTAGCATTCAAGGTCTACAAGAATAAACAAGGTGGGTAATGACCACACATCTACACTAGTACTCCCCGTCCCCGACTGGTAGAGTGGATCCAAACAGGACACGTCACTGCACGGGATTCTAATGAGAAGGTCGCGAACCTTCTCTAGAATCAGTGACCACATATCGAGCAAGAGCTACAAGGGTGCTTGCACAATACATCCCAACCTAAGAAGGAGAAACATCTCTCGTCGGGATCCATGAATACCAATCCGTGTGACCAATGTGTCGAGAACAAGCATATCTACACTAAATACAAGAAACATAAACGATATCATAAAACAGAAATATTATCAGAGAATGTACTCGCCTGGGGTCCTGCTGTCAATATGAATCAGGGTTCGGAGTAAAGCCACAGACCTAAAGATGAAATAATACAAGAGCTGATCAGGGTCAAAAGACATACTAACATCTAGGTCAAACTAAGTCAAACTAAGACAAACTGGGTTAAGATTGACGTACAGTTGACTTTGGTCAACTGGTCAACTCTAAGTCTAATCTAGGTTAAATAGGTCAATGGTTGACCTACAGTTGACTTTGGTCAAAAAGTCAACGTTTGTCAAATCTGGTCAAACCTAGGTCAAATATTGACTCTACTTCGACATCTAGTCAAAGTAGTCAACCATGGTCAAGCTAGTCTCTATAACCATCTACAAGGTCAACTTATGAATTTCAGTGATTTAGAAATCACTGAAATCGACAGGTCTCTAAAACAACCAAAAGGAAAAAATATTATAATAATAGGATGACACAAAAAGGGAAGAAATATACAGATGTTGTCGGATGATGAAACTAACATCACCAACGTGTCCAGAATGGTCAAATCAGCTAGGATAGCCTGTCCAAAAATCTAATTTGGACACAGGGGCAAAACGGTAATTTCGGACCAAAATGATGTCCGCCGTTGGACACACTTTGTACCGAAAAACGTGCCGAAATAAAAGTGCACAAAACCTAACAAATTATATGTCTACGAATCCAGAATGACGATACGAACCCAACGGTATATCCAGAATTGGATTCCGTTGACCCGATCTCAAATTGGTCCGTTGACGCGGACATTTGGAATCCGGTTTGCACGGAAATGCGTGCCGGAGCAAATGTCTTCAAAACTCAGCAAATTATATGTCAACGAGTCCAGAATGACGATACGAACTCAACGGTATATCCGGAATTGGATTCCGATGAGCCGATCTCAAAATGACCCGTTGGCCCGGATATTGGTATCCGACTTGCACCGAAATGCGTGCCGGAACCAATGTCCACTAAAACTTAGCAAATTATATGTCAACGAGTCCAGAATGACGATACGAACTCAATGGTATATCCGGAATTGGATTCCGATGAGCCGGCGTCAAAAAGTCCAGTTGACTCAGAAAGTGGGACCCGCTTTGTACCGAAATGCGTGCCAGGGCCCACGTTCTCCAAATCAAGCAAACTTTATATGAAAACATACCAGAACGACGCCACGAGTCTACTGGTGGTGTCAGAAATTGAATCCGGAGTCCCGGATTCAAAAATAGAATTTTACAAGTGCAACACTAAGAATTCGAACGGCCAACTTTGGCGTCGAATTCGACCGACCTAACAAGCTCAAACTGAAATGAAATCTAAAGGGGGCAGGAAGAGGGTTATACCAGCTGTGCACCGGAACTGGTGGCGCGCAAAACGAAGCTGCGACGGCGAAGATACGAACCTGCGAAGTTGGCGTCACGAAACTATCCAAAAACAGTACAAATTAAAACGTCAACTTGGTGGCCGGTTTTGATGTATCAAACGACGAAATTAACGGATAAAATTTGACAGAGGTGAAGAGGGATATACCGAGATTGAGACGGAGCAAGGAGTTCGCCGATCCAACGGTCGGATTTCCCGAAAAACGTGCGCGAAGTCGCTGCTCCGAAACGCGAATTCTGAAATTTCTCTCCCGCGCGCGTCGACGGAACTCCGTGCAAAACGCACGAAACGCCTTGACGGCACGTCCCGAAGGACGTTGGCCGCCACAGGGTGGTGCCTAGGGGTCGCCCGGCCAGGGGGTGGCCGACCACGGCGGCGGCGATGGCCGGAACGGCGCGCGGCCGGCCGGCGCGCGCGCATGCTGCTGCCGTTGCCGTGCTGCAGTAGCTGCTGCTGCTGCTCTGGTCGCGCAGGGGCACGGCGGCGGCGAGCGGCGCAGGCTCGACGGCGGCGGAGGCACGGCGGGGGAAGGCTCGTCGGCCACGTGGTGGCGCGCGGCGGCGGTTTGGTGGAGGTGTAGAGAGAGTGGTGGTGGCGGGAGTGGTGTGATGATGGAAGTGGTGGTGATGGTTGTAGTGAATGGTGATGAAGGTGAAGAATAGGAGGAGGAGGAGAGGTTGTCAGGGAGGAGGCCGACCAGGGGAGAGGTGGTGGTGTGTGGTGGCGGTTGGGTTGATGATGAAGAAGATGTTGATGATGGTGGTGATGTAGTTGTGGAGGTGGTGGTGTGTTCTTCTTTTGAAGAAGAAGAAGAAGACCAAGAAGAAGGAGTTGAGGAAGAAGAAGGAGAAGTGAGAAGGAGAGAGAGAGAGATGATGATGATGAAGAAAAGGAGGGGGAGGGAGCTGTTCCTGTACGGGTAGGTGGTGTGGTGATGGGTTGTGTGTTTGTATAAGTGAAGAGAGAGAGAGAGAGAGGGATTATATATATATAATATATATGTATGTATATATATTATATAATGAGAGATATTAAGAAGATATTAGGGAGAGAGAATAAGAGAGAGGGGGGGGGGGTGTGTATGTCGGCTGATGGGAGGGGGAGTAGGTGTGTAGGAGAGAAGAGAGAGATATTTACCTATATATATACATATATATATTAGAATGAGGGAGAAAGAGTTATTTTTATGTAAAGAGATATTTTTTGAGTAGGGGGAAAAATGAGGAATTATCAATGGGGTGTATAGATAGACATGGTAGGGTCACACAAATTTGGGTTGGGTTCGGTTGAGCCGGGTCGGATTAAAATCGGACAGGGGACAATATTCGAATTAAAATGGGTGTTTATAATCATGGATAAATAAGTAGCATGTGGGGGCTCAAATAAATGGGATACAAGTGTCAGGCGGGTAGTAGGCTTCGTGTGGGCCATGTCCATATTTGGGGTCGACTAGGTTGGGTCAATGTCGGGCCCCGAAATTAAATTGGAAATTAAATCGGGTTTCACGGTAGATAATTAATTGGCCTAAATTGAACCGAAAGTTGTGCGAAGGAAATGGAGCACAAAATGGAGTGTCTGAGTGGGACACGAAGGTCATGGATAAAGAGCGTCTCGAGTAGATCAGGCATGACAAGTTAGTTTCGAGAGAATGACTAGTCTGGTGCTCCTAAATTAAAAGTCATGGTAACGCGCATATGATGATCAAGAAAAAGAGTGGGAATTCAATTAATAATTAAATGGTCTAATATTGACCCGAACTTGCGCGAAACAAAAAGAATACAAGGGAACAAGTTCGAGTGGGACACGATATATCAATGTGAAGATAATCTCGCCTACTACAAACTCCAAGAAGGAAGTTTCCAGAGACTGGCATCCCTGATGCTCTAGAATTCCAAGTCACGGTAAAGAGCTTTAAATCAAATAATAATCAAATAATAATATTCTAATTAATTGATTATTAAAATAAAAAAAAAATAAGCCCTAAATTCAGGGGCTTACAATCCTACCCACCTTATAAAAATTTCGTCCTCGAAATTAAAGGTTGGTAGTGGGGTTAAAATATGATAGAAGGTTTAGGCAATACTTTAGGCACGATCCAAGAATGACGAGTTTGCACAATCAAGAGAATCGATTTACAAAATTGTTTAGGCACGATGAGGGATTTGGCACGATAGAATTATGATATGAACAAATCATATGTGCATGATTTCAGAAATAAGTCAAGTCATTGGGGCACGATTTTAGAGACAATTTAGAAAATCGAAGATATAATTGAAGTTCAAGTACGGGATGATTTGTGTAATCAAGACATAGCTAAACAAGGCAAAGGAAATGACGGTAAGATGAGAAAATCATCATGCGATGGGAGAGAAAATAATGATAAACAAGAAATAATGGTAGGAATTATCTTGCTCAATTGGTAAAAGAAGTGAATCAACTTAAGATATGACCTGATAACCATACACGTCTATCCAAAATCATGTTGCCAGAATTTACGCCACGCCAGTAAACATAGCTACAATAAACGATAGAGTCCATAACCAAGGTATACACCCTATAATCATGTCATCTAGATTCCTTACCACGCCAACCGGTATGGCTGCAAGAGAATCTAAATTCCATAACTAGGATAGTATATCCAAAATCAGGCTCCATGTCCCTGTCAGGCTAGCTAATATGACTGCGATAAATTCCAAACTCCATAAGTAAAGAAGACACTTACTGTTCTCATTGTCCTCGTCCAAAATATGTTTATCAGGATATCTTAACCAAATTCTTAAAAGAATTACCCAAAACAAAATCAAAGGTCAACAACGAATATTAAGATTTAAAATTCAACAACAAGTCAAGGGTAAGTTAATAGAAACAACGGAAACAACTTCCGAGATAAGGTTCAGAGGAAAACCTCAGAAAAAGTCCCGAGGGTACTACCTAGGTCAAGATAGAAAATGGTGGAATATAATCTAACACAAACCTCGACCATGATACGAGGTTGGTAAATCATATTCTCTCCCCAACCTAGATGATATACAAGTTCAACTTATACCTTCCCTCTGCGGTCCACAAACTCATCCCAAGAAGGAATAAAGTTTGACACGGACAGATATTTCAGAAATCAGGACGGACAGGAATGAATGGAAAAAAGTTTTGAAAAGTTCGAAATAAGATTCCCAGGGGTCATCCCTGGAATCTACCAAGAATTCCTAATATGTGACTGAGTACCAAAATCCTAAAATATTCCATTACTCAACCTTAATCCTAGGGCAGGCTCGCAGTAGTACAGATAAGCTCAAGTACTACCACGACTTCGCATTAATTGCAAAGACTGACCTGCATGGGCCACCACTAAAAACGTGTCACGACCCGCACCCGGATATACGGGTACGAATACGTGGACCACGCCCAGCCTACGCCGCGGTATCGGCGGTAGAACGCTGTCAAGTATACTATACTAACTACAACATCTAAGAATCTATAACTAGAAATGTACTCATGTCACATCACGAAAACTAAGGAAGATAAGACAAGAATTAATAACAATATCACTAGAACAACTAGAATCTACAATGATCATAAGACAGGAAGATAATGAAGGAACAACAAGACTAACTAAGGAATAACTACCAGGCAACTCACATAGAGGAACAGTGTGAACCACCTCAGCTAGAATCATCCTGCAGTCCAACAAATGTGGCACGACTACTCCTAAAATTTTGTCAACATATCCAGTCAGGATGGAACGAGCACAAATCTCAAATAACAGTTCTAATTATACGATATTGAACATGTAGCAGTAAATAGAGAGAATATACGAGAAATCATGAAATGTACATGTGAGTATCATGGCAAGGTAAGCTGTAAATCTAGAGCTAGAACAAGGCAAGTAAAACTGATCATGACATGTACAAGAATCAAGAATCATATATCTAGGTGTGTGAATACTAGCTACAACATGTGGCCGGATTGGGTCTGCACAAGGTTATGATCAGCCAATCCCACGTGGAGTATAGGATTGGTAGCATTCAAGGTCTACAAGAATAAACAAGGTGGGTAATGACCACACATCTACACTAGTACTCCCCGTCCCCGACTGGTAGAGTGGATCCAAACAGGACACGTCACTGCACGGGATTCTAATGAGAAGGTCGCGAACCTTCTCTAGAATCAGTGACCACATATCGAGCAAGAGCTACAAGGGTGCTTGCACAATACATCCCAACCTAAGAAGGAGAAACATCTCTCGTCGGGATCCATGAATACCAATCCGTGTGACCAATGTGTCGAGAACAAGCATATCTACACTAAATACAAGAAACATAAACGATATCATAAAACAGAAATATTATCAGAGAATGTACTCGCCTGGGGTCCTGCTGTCAATATGAATCAGGGTTCGGAGTAAAGCCACAGACCTAAAGATGAAATAATACAAGAGCTGATCAGGGTCAAAAGACATACTAACATCTAGGTCAAACTAAGTCAAACTAAGACAAACTGGGTTAAGATTGACGTACAGTTGACTTTGGTCAACTGGTCAACTCTAAGTCTAATCTAGGTTAAATAGGTCAATGGTTGACCTACAGTTGACTTTGGTCAAAAAGTCAACGTTTGTCAAATCTGGTCAAACCTAGGTCAAATATTGACTCTACTTCGACATCTAGTCAAAGTAGTCAACCATGGTCAAGCTAGTCTCTATAACCATCTACAAGGTCAACTTATGAATTTCAGTGATTTAGAAATCACTGAAATCGACAGGTCTCTAAAACAACCAAAAGGAGAAAATATTATAATAATAGGATGACACAAAAAGGGAAGAAATATACAGATGTTGTCGGATGATGAAACTAACATCACCAACGTGTCCAGAATGGTCAAATCAGCTAGGATAGCCTGTCCAAAAATCTAATTTGGACACAGGGGCAAAACGGTAATTTCGGACCAAAATGATGTCCGCCGTTGGACACACTTTGTACCGAAAAACGTGCCGAAATAAAAGTGCACAAAACCTAACAAATTATATGTCCACGAATCCAGAATGACGATACGAACCCAACGGTATATCCAGAATTGGATTCCGTTGACCCGATCTCAAATTGGTCCGTTGACGCGGACATTTGGAATCCGGTTTGCACGGAAATGCGTGCCGGAGCAAATGTCTTCAAAACTCAGCAAATTATATGTCAACGAGTCCAGAATGACGATACGAACTCAACGGTATATCCGGAATTGGATTCCGATGAGCCGATCTCAAAATGACCCGTTGGCCCGGATATTGGTATTCGACTTGCACCGAAATGCGTGCCGGAACCACTAAAACTTAGCAAATTATATGTCAACGAGTCCAGAATGACGATACGAACTCAACAGTATATCCGGAATTGGATTCCGATGAGCCGGCGTCAAAAAGTCCCGTTGACTCAGAAAGTGGGACCCGCTTTGTACCGAAATGCGTGCCAGGGCCCACGTTCTCCAAATCAAGCAAACTTTATATGAAAACATACCAGAACGATGCCACGAGTCTACTAGTGGTGTCAGAAATTGAATCCGGAGTCCCGGATTCAAAAATAGAATTTTACAAGTGCAACACTAAGAATTCGAACGGCCAACTTTGGCGTCGAATTCGACCGACCTAACAAGCTCAAACTGAAATGAAATCTAAAGGGGGCAGGAAGAGGGTTATACCAGCTGTGCACCGGAACTGGTGGCGCGCAAAACGAAGCTGCGACGGCGAAGATACGAACCCGCAAAGTTGGCGTCACGAAACTATCCAAAAATAGTACAAATTAAAACGTCAACTTGGTGGCCGGTTTTGATGTATCAAACGACGAAATTAACGGATAAAATTTGACAGAGGTGAAGAGGGATATACCGAGATTGAGACGGAGCAAGGAGTTCGCCGATCCAACGGTCGGATTTCCCGAAAAACGTGCGCGAAGTCGCTGCTCCGAAACGCGAATTCTGAAATTTCTCTCCCGCGCGCGTCGACGGAACTCCGTGCAAAACGCACGAAACGCCTTGACGGCACGTCCCGGAGGACGTTGGCCGCCACAGGGTGGTGCCTAGGGGTCGCCCGGCCAGGGGGTGGCCGACCACGGCGGCGGCGATGGCCGGAACGGCGCGCGGCCGGCCGGCGCGCGCGCATGCTGCTGCCGTTGCCGTGCTGCAGTAGCTGCTGCTGCTGCTCTGGTCGCGCGGGGGCACGGTGGCGGCGAGCGGCGCAGGCTCGATGGCGGCGGAGGCACGGCGGAGGAAGGCTCGCCGGCCACGTGGTGGCGTGCGGCGGCGGTTTGGTGGAGGTGTAGAGAGAGTGGTGGTGGCGGGAGTGGTGTGATGATGGAAGTGGTGGTGATGGTTGTAGTGAATGGTGATGAAGGTGAAGAATAGGAGGAGGAGGAGAGGTTGTCGGGGAGGAGGCCGACCAGGGGAGAGGTGGTGGTGTGTGGTGGCGGTTGGGTTGATGATGAAGAAGATGTTGATGATGGTGGTGATGTAGTTGTGGAGGTAGTGGTGTGTTCTTCTTTTGAAGAAGAAGAAGAAGACCAAGAAGAAGGAGTTGAGGAAGAAGAAGGAGAAGTGAGAAGGAGAGAGAGAGAGATGATGATGATGAAGAAAAGGAGGGGGAGGGAGCTGTTCCTGTACGGGTAGGTGGTGTGGTGATGGGTTGTGTGTTTGTATAAGTGAAGAGAGAGAGAGAGAGAGGGATTATATATATATAATATATATGTATGTATATATATTATATAATGAGAGATATTAAGAAGATATTAGGGAGAGAGAATAAGAGAGAGGGGGGGGGTGTGTATGTCGGCTGATGGGAGGGGGAGTAGGTGTGTAGGAGAGAAGAGAGAGATATTTACCTATATATATATACATATACATATTAGAATGAGGGAGAAAGAGTTATTTTTATGTAAAGAGATATTTTTTGAGTAGGGGGAAAAATGAGGAATTATCAATGGGGTGTATAGATAGACATGGTAGGGTCACACAAATTTGGGTTGGGTTCGGTTGAGCCGGGTCGGATTAAAATCGGACAGGGGACAATATTCGAATTAAAATGGGTGTTTATAATCATGGATAAATAAGTAGCATGTGGAGGCTCAAATAAATGGGATACAAGTGTCAGGCGGGTAGTAGGCTTCGTGTGGGCCATGTCCATATTTGGGGTCGACTAGGTTGGGTCAATGTCGGGCCCCAAAATTAAATTGGAAATTAAATCGGGTTTCACGGTAGATAATTAATTGGCCTAAATTGAACCGAAAGTTGTGCGAAGGAAATGGAGCACAAAATGGAGTGTCTGAGTGGGACACGAAGGTCATGGATGAAGAGCGTCTCGAGTAGATCAGGCATGACAAGTTAGTTTCGAGAGAATGACTAGTCTGGTGCTCCTAAATTAAAAGTCATGGTAACGCGCATATGATGATCAAGAAAAAGAGTGGAAATTCAATTAATAATTAAATGGTCTAATATTGACCCGAACTTGTGCGAAACAAAAAGAATACAAGGGAACAAGTTCGAGTGGGACACGATATATCAATGTGAAGATAATCTCGCCTACTACAAACTCCAAGAAGGAAGTTTCCAGAGACTGGCATCCCTGATGCTCTAGAATTCCAAGTCACGGTAAAGAGCTTTAAATCAAATAATAATCAAATAATAATATTCTAATTAATTGATTATTAAAAAAAAAAAAATAAGCCCTAAATTCAGGGGCTTACATATAATGTTTTAGAAGTAGAAACAAATCATACTAAGTCAATCTAGGTCAATCAAGGTCAAGGCAAGTCGAACTAAGTCAAACTAAGTCATAGCAAGTCAAACTAAGTCATATTAGTTCATACTAGGTCATAGCCAGTCAAACCAAGTCAAACTAGGTCAAATTAGGTTATAGCAAGTCAAACCAAGTCAAACTAGGTCAAGGGTTGACTTACGATTGACTTTTAGTCAACTGGTCAACTCTGGTCAACTCTAGGTCAACTATAGGTCAACCAAGGCTAATGTTGACTAACAGTTGATTTTTGGTCAACTGGTCAACTTTGGTCAAGTTTTGGACATTTCTAGGCAAAGTGCTGACTTTTTAACTTTGGGTTAAAATAGTCAACCGTGGTCAACCGGGGTCAAAACTAGTCTAAACATCCTATTCCTAAACATTACCAACTAAGACATCCATCCAAAATCTAACCATATCTTAACATGTTAAACTCATATCTTAAATACAAGGTATTATCTTAACACTTACCCTTTACCTTACCCTTTTCATAGGGCAAAATCCATTACCTTGTGATACCATCTTGGTATCACAAGATACCACAACTCCGCACTCTCATTCTAGCTCACAACCAATCTATATCTCTATCTCTAATCCTAACTCAAATCCAAGTATCATATGTATATATCTTACCCTCTAATATGGAATACCTCAACTTAAAACTTACCTTAACATATTACCTACTAACATTCTAACATGACACCAACATAGGCTAACACCACTCTAACTATCCCTCGAACTCACACTCTAACACTGACTAACAAGTCACCAACATAAGGTTTATGTAGAGTGGTATATAGGGAATACATAGGGGTATATATGGGGGTCATTGTGGGGTGAATAGGAGGGTGAATGGGGCTCCAAACAGCAACATTTGCTGCTAAAATCTGTTGCTGCTGCTGTCTCTAAGGACAACATCTAGATGGCCACTGTTGCTGTCTTAGGGCAGCAGCTTGCTGCTGTTGTAGCAGCTGTTCCCCCCTTTTTCTCCCCTCTATATACCTCTTTCTATCTCCCTCACTAATATATATATATATATATATATATATATATATATATATATATATATATATACTTGGAAACCCCCCCCCCAATATTATTCATAAAAGGCACAAAATGTCGAAGCCTTTACAAAAAAGCTTCCAGCCAACAAAAGCTGGAGCCAAAAGTATACAACTCAAAAAGAAAGGAAATGAGGGGCTAATAGAGGATAGCGTCCCAGAAGGACTGCTAGTCATGCGAGCATAGGGCTCGTATCTTTCGACACTGACGAAGGGTCTCCCGAATGAGCTGGTCTCCGGAGTACTGATGACCTTCGTATCTGGCCTTGTTTCGGTTCTTCCATAATACCCAGGTAGCTGCCGATGCGACGATCTGATGGCTGTGGGAAGCAGCCCAGCAAACCAGGAGATCGTTGAAGCACAAGCTCCTCTGGGTCTGCCCGTACCGATGCGAAAAGGCCCTCCAAACCTTAATAGCGAGGTCTCCCTGACAGAAGATGTGATCGATGGATTCACTCTTACGCTCCGAGCAACAAGTACATGCAGATGCAAGGCTAAACCCGATGGTGTTGAGGGTGTCATCGGTAGGCAACTTCTTGCGGAAGGCTCTCCAAATTAGGAAAGACCACTTTTTTGGGATGCAGGTCTGCCAAAATGCTGTGATGATAGGTACAGGCATTCCTACGCCACGTACCGCGCTTCTAGCCGACCTCACCGAGAAGTATCCAGAAGGTTCGACCGACCACATCAGCACGTCTGTCTCATCGCCCAGTTTAAGGTTATTGCTGCGGATGAGCTCTTCTGCCTCAGCCCTGGTCCACTCTCTGATCAGGCGCCAATTCTAATCATTACTAGTAAAATCCCACAGGTCCTTGATCCTGCTGTTCCCCGGAGCTACCGTTAGATTATTGAGCACGATATCCCCCGCCCAACGTTCCAGGAAAGTCATAGATTCTCCATCAACCAGTTTGAGTTTGATCACCGGTTCGGCGAGGGATCGCCCCACTAGAATCTGCCTCCAAGCTGCAGAGGATCTGCAATTGGAGGTGGCCTGTGCAGGGTGAATATGCAGGTGAATATGCTTGAAGTACCTGGCTTTCATGAATTTGGTCCAGAAATTCTGACTCGTGCGAAGCTTCTACCACAGTTTCGTAGAGAAAGCGTCTACAATGTGGGATAGTTTGGAGAAGCCCATACCTCCTTCTTCCGTAGGCCTAGCCATAGAATTCCAACTGGCCCAATGATGCTTGTCATGCCCGTTACTGTGACCCCAAAAGAAATCGCTAAAGATGCTTTCCATCGATGTGAGCACTTTCTTAGGAGGGGAGCAGGCGGCGAGGGTATAGATAGGGATAGAGGTGAGCACGTGCTTGATGAGAATCATCTTGCTGCCTGGGGATAAGGTAGCGTTATGCCACCCCTCAAGTTTTTTCCTGATCTTGGTAATCAGCTCATCAAAGATGCCGGTGTTCGATCTCCCGTATACTAGGGGGCACCCAAGGTTGTTGAAAGGGGGATGTTCGACTGCGAATGAGGTAATATTGGATATGTTAGTGGCATGCTCTTTCTAGATGTTGTGGTGGGCGTATATGACGCTTTTAGTCGGATTGATCTTTTGACCAGAGCATCTGGAGTATTTCATGAGCGAGTTGTAGACCACCTCCACCGACCCAACTTCCCCAGCGAGAAGATACGAATTTCGTCAGCATAGGCCAGATGAGTAATGATAGGACAACCACTGACCATGTGAAAATGCTGGAAGTTTGGGGTTTTGGTCATGCTGTTCAGCTGTCTGCTCAGAGCGTCGGCTGCGATGGTGAAGATATATATATATATATATATATATATATATATATATATATATATATATATATATATATATATATATATATATATATATATATCATCCCCTCTCAACATACAACTCACACACACATACAGATATATATATACACACATAAATGTATACATCTCTCCACACACTACCACAATAACAACACCACCACTCTCACCTCAACAACATCAACCCTCTCATGAAAGCATAAAACATTCCAACACTTGCAATATTACACAAAACAGTCCACTATTTGTAATATAACACAATAGTGGCTAAACACATAGGTTCTTCCAAAACTTCCTATATGAAACTTCACCCAAACATTGATACCATGCTAGATCTACCCTCTAAACAATATAAAACTGAAATTAGAGATCAACATGTCCTCTTTATCATTTTCACAAGCACTTGGTGTGCCCTCTTTGGAATCTCTCCATGGGACACACCTATATTCATGCAAACACCAAAAGAGGACTCTAATGAGCCTCTAAAACATTCTAAATGCTGAATCTATAATGTGGGGTGGGTTCCTATGGATCAAAACCATAAATATACAAGGAAAATCAATTTAGAGGATAGGTTTTACCTATTGGGAGTGGGATCCCAATGAAATTCTTTAGGACACGGCACCGATACGAAGGTCTATCCAAAAGGACACCTCTCCTTGCACCTTGTCCAAATTCTTGTCTAGAATCCTTCCTTGATGGTGTGAGATGGATTGAGAGAAGTTTGGTTGGAGGAATGTGAGGGAATGGAGATCAAATCAAAGAGGGGAGCTCTCTGATTTGGGGAAGAACACTTGGAGAAATAAAAAGAGGCAAGATGAATGAGAAGAAGGGGGCAACCTAGCCTATGTATGGCCGACCATGGGGGGTGTGTTGGGCCTTGGGTGAAAGCCCAATAAGGCTTCTATATGTCTCTTTAGGTCAAGTCTAGGTTTGGTTCAAGTTTGGAGTCAAAATGGCTAAGTTTGATCTCTAACTTAACCATTCTATCTAGTGGTAACTAATCTAACTTAATAACTTAAATGATCGATTTTGTAGGCCATGTCTAACTTAAGTTTGGGTCCCATCTAGAGTCTAAGCTATCCGGGTCACTAATACAAGTCGGAACGAGACGAAACTTAAACCCGACCAAACAAATCCAATAAAAATATTATAAAAATATAACATCTCTAAAATGTTAAAAAATAAAAAATGACCAAAATACCCTCAATGGTGAAAATTGGGAGTGACATGATCTTTCTAACAAGCATGATTCTAGCCGCAACGGCACCATGCTGGCTCCCACGAACCGAACCCAGAGTTCAATGCCCATTTCCTCTAAGCCCAGTAGTAGGCTTTTGTTGATGGATAGTGAGGCTATGTATTTTCTACTCAATGCATCAGCCACCTTATTTTTTACCAGACGTGTAGTCGATCGTCAAGTCTTAGTCCTTGATCAGTTCTAGCTAATGCAAGTTCAGCTCCTTTTGGGTAATGAGATACTTGAGGCTCTTATGATCCGTGAAAATACTATATGCCACGCCATAAAGATAGTGACACTAGAGTTTTAACACGAATACAATCGCCACCAATTCCAAGTCATGGGTGGGATAGTTCTTCTCGTGTGGCTTCAGCTGTCGGGAAGCAAAAGATGTCACCTTATTTCGCTGCATGAGCACACACCCCAAGCCTTGGCCGGAAACATTACTGAAGATTTTAAATCCCTCAGTCCTTTTTGGAAGTGTGAGTATCGGGGCCGAGAGAAGCCGCTGCTTTAACTCCTGGTAGGAAGCTTCACAATAGTTTGACCATTCAAACATGAATCCTTTCTGAGTGAGGCGAGTCAACAGCAATGCGATCTTCATAAAGTATTTCACGAAGCGTCTGTCGTATCCCACCAAGCCTAGGAAGCTTCGAATCTCACTGACCGACGCGGGCCGTTTCCAATCAATAACGACTTTAACTTTTTTCGGATCAACTGATATGCCTTCGACGGAGATGATGTACCCAAGAAATAACACACTTCCAGCCAGAATTCACATCGCATACAATTGGTTGTCATGAAGGGTCTAAAGCATAGTCTGCAGATGTTGTGAGTGATGCATCTGTCCTTCGAATAAATGAGGATATCGTCCATGAATATTACTACAAATTTATCGAGGAACGAACGAAACACCCGATTCAAAAGATCTATGAAAGTGGTAGGGGCATTCCTTAGGCCAAATGACATCACCAGCAACTCGTAATAGCCGAAACGAGTGTGAAAGGCTGACTTCGGTACGTCGTCCGGCATGTCTTTGAGTTGATAGTAACCCGATCGAAGGTCAATCTTCGAAAAATATAGTGGCGCCATATAGCTGATCGAAGAGGTCATCGATGGGGCGCAAGGGGTATCTATTCCGGATGGTGGTTTTGTTGAGCTTGTGATAGTCTATGCAGAGATGCATAGACCCATCCTTCTTCTTCACGAACAATATAGGGGATTCCTATGGCGAGATGCTAGGCCGTATGAATCCTATGTCGAGTAGCTCTTGCAAGTGCAATTTCAGTTCTTTCAGCTATGTAGGGGCCATTCTGTACGAAGCTTTAGAAATCGGACGGATGTCGAAGAATGTGTCGATGGTGAACTCAGTCTCTCGAAAGGGTAGCTCGTCCAAAAAACGTTGGAGAATTCTGCCACAACGTCGGTCTGACCCGTGTTTGCACATCCTGTCGCATGTCTCAAACGGATGCCAAGTAGCTTTCACATATAGAATACAACATCCTTCGAACAGATATCGTAGAGATCACCATGCAGGCCGTTGATGCTTCACCATACGAGTAGCAAAATTCAGTCTCTTCCGGTAGACGGAAGATGGCCGTCTTTCCAGCACAGTCGATGGTGGCATTACAAGCATCGAGCAAATCCATCCCCAATACGATGTCATAGTCCTTGATATCGAGAACTATCGCATCTAAATATATTTTTCTACCTCCAATACATATTATTTTGTCTCTGCAGCCTGTGTCTGTAAGAAATTACGTGCCCGACGGGATGCTAACACTAAGGTTAAGGCCTAGAGGTGTCATAGGAAATTTGTGCTCATTAGCAAAATCCATCGATATAAAGCTATGTGTGGCACCTGAATCAAACAATAAACAATACACGAGCAGGTTTGTTATTAAAAAATAGTATGCCTGTCACGACTATGTCAGATGCAAATGCTTCATCCCGGATCATAGCGTAGACTCGTCCCTGGGTATTGGGGTGACTATCTTGGCCATTATGTTGCACAGGCAGGGGAGCTCAAGGTGGTGGAACTCGATTTTGTTGGGGTTGATGTTGAGGGGTGTTTGTTCTTCGATGGCAGTCCCATCGGTAGTGGCCTCTGCGACCGTAGTTATAGCATCCTCCCAGGTAAACTTCACAGTTGTTTGCGTGATGTCCATTGTTACTGCACTTTGTGCAGCGAGGTCCCTGGTTCTGCCCTTGGTACCTGCCCTGGTGGCCATTATTCGGATGCTTGGTCATGTTGTTACCTACCGTATGGCCATAGCGCCTGTGATTTTAGGTATGTACAGTGCCGGTTAGCGGTTGTAGGATATTGTGGCTCGAGGTAGAGGGCATGGTTGAGTGATTCACCCGGGCATAGTCACATGGGTCACTATGGAAGGCCTCAGGCCCACTTCGAATCTCCGTGCTTGACTCGCCGCTGTTGGCAGATTGACACTCGTGAATTGGGCCAGCTTGTTGAATTCAACAGCATATTGACGTACCGTCATATTTTCCAGCTTCAGTTGTATAAAATCATTCTCCTTCGCCTAACGGACCGCTGCTGGTAGGTACTCGAGTTTGAATGCCTTGTAGAAGGTATCCCAAGAGATTGGTACGGTAAATCATCGCGACAGATCGCTTGCTTCTGTACGGCCTACCAGTCGTGCACGAACAACCGAAGTTGAAGTTGAGCGCAAGCGATTCACTTTGTTTCTTCGATGTCGAAGAGCTCAAAATTGTCTTCGATCACTTCTAATTAATCGATCGCAAAGGAAGGGCCTTCAGTGCCTGAGAAGGAAGTGTGAAACGCCTTCTTGAATTTGGTAATATTGAAGGTGTTTTTCTCTTGCAGCGCAGGCTAAGGCAGGGTCTCCCTTGGTATGATTTCAGTAGGTCGGGCCATAGGTTCGACAGTATGGGTCATTGCAGAATTTTTGTTGGTTACCACTGTTTGCAGTAGTTTCCATAGCATGTTAAGCTGCTATTGTTACATCTTAAATTATGATTCGAACCTGGCTTCAAATTGGGCATGTCACCTCTCCTTGCAGGTGCAAATTTTTGCTTTCATGTTGGTATGATACAGCTTGTCTCTGCTATACTTCCAGCATATGCAGCATTCTTTCCATAGGGTTGTCGGAAGGCTTGGCTTCGGAACTACCCGAGCCACTAGAAGCGCTCGTTTCGTTCACTACGCAGGCTGCGTAACTTCTGGAATAAGAAAACAACTCTCATTAGTTTCTGAAAATATTAATTATGGACTCCTTCTATGGAACAACTCGTCTCATCGACACGAGGTCAAAGATTCAAGACTCAAGACGGAAGGCCAAGAACGTAAAACTGTACTCTGATACCATTAAATCACGCTCTGATTCTGCAAAATCGATAGTCGTCCCCCTGGCGTGATGTCGCACAAACCTAAATTATGTTCGCACAAGACAAGTCATAAGGTTATCCAAAACACAACAATAGAGAGTACACAAACAAATTGAACAACACATATTGTAACCCCTCTTTCCAGATTTTTAAAATTCTTATTTATTTATTTATTCTATTATTTTAAATCAAAGTTTTGAAATAAATTCTCTTTGTATTTTTACAAAAGAAAGTTACAAGTATTTTAAACCATAAAAATGTTTTTCCAAGTTATTTATTTACTTTATAAATATATATATTATTTTATTTTGATGGAACTAACTATTATTATTTATTATGATGAATATGTAATTATTAGCTTAGGAAAACATAGAAAAATGGGGTTTTATAAAATCCTAATGTTTAGGGGCTTTATTGCCAAATACCCAAATTCAAATTTCCCCTGCCTTGGCCGACTACTTAAAACCTCCCATGAATTTGAATTTGTTTCAGATTTAAATTGAATTCTCCTAATCTCTTCCACAATCGATATATATCCAAAGCTTGGATATACAAGGAAAGGAAGGCAGCCGATCCTTTTCCCCTACCAACCCTAACACCCTACTCCCATCGCAAGGGAAGATCGAGGAAGGGGTTTCTAATTGATGAAAGAACGGTCAATTTGGTATATCCGGCTCTAACAGGTAAATTCTCATCTTTTACTGCTATAAAGGCTCAGTTATCAATATGAGAGTATAGGGATCACCAGATGGTTGTAGTTATGCCTTAGAGGATTTTGATTTCATAACCGGTTGTTGTTATGAATCAGTGATGAGGAAAAATTAGAATAGGTAAAGTATATAGGTTATTAGTATGCCAGTGTGTTGGCCTTGGGATATCCTGTTGCCAAATGGCAATAAGGTGGATGTTAGGATACTGCAGGTGTTTGAGTCCATGAGGCAACATGTGTGTCTATGTGGACAATTCTGCGGAGGACAAAACCGTACTAGCAGCAAGTATTAGCTAATGTGCAGTATGCAGTATCCGGGATATGGGGGTGTCGAGGGATATTAGTTGCTTCTAGCAGCAGTATTGCCACCAAAACAATATAGGAAATCTGCAGAGTAGTGTAACCTCACCAATGCACTAAAGGGGTGCAGGCTATAGGGCAGGCACCTTGTGCAAATGGGGACAGGCCTATGTGTGAAGGCCTTGTATCATAGAATACTACTTGCTTGTGGGTATAATAATGTGGGGGCTAGTGAATACTGGACTTGTATGAACATAAGGAAAATAGGTGTCTAGGTCGGGTTAGTGATACAAATAGGAAATACACAGAACAGCCTGTACATTGATATAGGACCGTTTTATATGTAGGTATTAGCTAACAGATTTTGGTAAGAGGAAATTATGTCGTATCAGATTCTGGTGAGAGGAAATTGTGCAATTGATGCAATAGATGGAAAGTGCTGGCACCTATGTACATGCTTCCAGGAAAGAAAAATGGGATATCTATGTTCTAGCAGCTAGAGGAAACAAGTGTAGTTATAAGTTATACATCAAGTAGGGGTGGTTGTAGAGGAACCAAGTAAACAAAGTGTAACCTGGCTAATGCAAGGTAATGGGCAGCTATGTACGGATAAGGGTACTTGTGTAGATTAGAGTATGGTATTGTAGTATTCTGCCAATAGGTTAGAGATGGTGTTGGTAACGAACACAATAGTTGCAGTACATACTAGGGGCCGATACAAAAGAAAAAGAACGTGCCAGGTAGGAAAGAAAACCTGTACATGGCTTAGGGGAATGAGCAGGGCAATTCTTGGGTGAAATATAGTACTCTACAATAGATTTTGTCTCCTTACAATTGCAACAGTAATTTCCTACAATACTAGTGTAGGGGACTTAACCACAGGTAATGGGTACCAGGTTGATAGGGGTGTCATACATGGGAATTCATGTGTGCCACCAAGAATGCCTAGGGTAACCTGTGTATGTGAGTAATAATAGAGAATAGCAATTATAGTAGGTTCAGATGTGAAGGGGGAAACTCACTACTCCCCGATTACTACAGAATCAATCTGAAACATGGGTAGGTATAGTTGTCCAGGTGCATCGGGACGATTAGTTAGTCGTATGATAGCCTATATCCTATAGGCGGGTGTATGTATTAGTTCACGAGTGCAGAGGAGGATTAAATACAGACCTATGGGTACAAATTTACCTACGAAGTTACTTATTGGTAGGCATGAAAGGTTGTCGTAGTATGCCTGTGTCAGACAGGGGTAGGCTATTGGAAGATTTTTGTACATCAAGGATCAGTTATATACAGTCATTGTCTGTGTGTTCTATTCATTTGTGAGAGTGTATCCGATGTGTAGGCATAATGTAGGAGTATAATAATCTTTTGGGAATTACGTGTATCCATGGTACAGGGTGACTTAGTATAGTTGTGTAGGCA